>CM040925.1:28306147-28671147 GCA_023029165.1 Gobiocypris rarus
CCGTGACAAAAAAATGTATTCATGCTTTAAAATAGCTTGAATGTAACTCCAGCCTCCACTCACTCACACCTGCTCAGACTACCTGATCAACTTTACTGAAGTAAACACTGCACAATGGCATGTGGAAATACTGTATTAATTCAGCCATATATGTTTGCACCAGAAACTGATTCAGAAGGAGTGGAAGAGTGAATAAACTCACTATGCTCCCTTAACGGAAGTTCTGAAGCGCAAAACTTAAATCACATGAGCCAGCTCACTACACATAACGACACACGATATATGTTTTTAAAAATAGAAAGCATTATTTTATTATATTTCAGGATAAACATACATTGTTAGACAGGTAAATGAACACAATCTAGCTAACATTTATCATTTATTTACGTCTGAAATGTTGCAAACAAGCAAACTATTTATCATAATGTACTTTAAATAACATTACAAGTAATGTTAGATAGAGATCAGCTCTGCTGTTATTCATAAATACCAGTAATGCTGTTGTACAATGAGATCGTTATCATGTTGCCAAAGAGTCATCAGTGTCCCAATCTGTAGTTAATCAGCGTCCTATACCGTCCTTACCAGTGCCCAAATTTGTGTACACAATATACAGATTCACAAGTATCGGAAATAGGGATCTGATTGAGACACACCATGTTTCCATTCACCATCTCAGAGTCAGACAGCTGCCTTCTGAAAATCAGTATCCATAGAAAATGCTTTGAACAACACAACGAGTGTCAGTGGAGAAAGGCATCGTTCATCGTAACATCATAATAAACATCTTATACATAAATAATCTGCTATGTTGCTAAATTTACCCAATTTTCCATATAAACAGAAAAATACCCCAGGATAACCTGGCTTCTCTTGAGACTCCCCTGCTTTAGAGTGGTTATAGTTAATGATATGCTAAAGCCTGCACACACGTTGATGTGATTGGTTAGGGTAGTTTGTGACATAAGTTTTATGGAGAAAATACTCAGCAATGGTAATGACTTATGAATTTGCACATGCTTTGTTTTAAAGCATATTAAAAACTCCACATAGACATATAAACGACATTAAAAACTTGATTTTTTTACCACTGGGTGTCTTTAATCAAAATGTATAAATATTAAGAAGAAATGTTTTTTTTAGAGAACCAAATCATGTATTAGAATGATTTATAAAGGCTCATGTAAAGTAATGGCTGGAGAAATTCAGTCTTGCCATCACAGGAATAAATTACATTTACATATTTAAATGGATGTTATTTTCAATTGTATTATTTCACATTATTACCGTTTTTATTGTCTTATACTTCTACTCTCTTACCATCCCCAAACATATGGCTCATCAACGCAATAAATTTATATATTGACTTTTTACTGTTCCAGAAGGCTTTAAAATATTTATTTCATCTCATCAACTTTGCATTAGACAAAGCACAGACTCAATTCCTCATTTATGAGTTCTTCCAGGATGAGAAACAGGGATTGTGCTCTGAAGAAACCACAGCCAGAACGACAGCTCTGTAATTGATCATTGCTGGTGAGCGCCAAGGAGAGCCGAAAATTCAGCATAGAAAATAAAGATCATCAATAATCCATTTGCACTCTAGCACAAGGCCCTTATCTCTTGTCCTGCTGTTTTTCTGTGTCCTACAAGTTGATTATTAGAATCAGCCTATCAAGCATCATACGGCTTTATGCTGTTCCCATTCATGCTTGTCCCTCTGTGGATCCTTGCTCTGAATTTAGGCTTTTATTCACATATAAAATGTTGATCAGCAAACATAAACAGTAGCTCAACCGAACCTGAACTATCCCTTTAAGGGAAAGTTGTAATGTAAGGTAATTATCAAAAATGTAAGGTTAATGTATTGGTAAAGTCAGTTCCTCCCAGGATTTTTATTTTTACTTTGTTTTACTGCTAAATATGACACCGCTCTTTTCTCTGCTAAATATGACATACTGGAAGTCCCACCCCAAATCACACCAATTGATTTTGACATCTAAGAAGGCAGCAGAACGATGTTTTTATAGCACCTTAGTGTTTATACTTTGAAAAGGGAAGCTATAAATGGTTGTCTCTGGCAAAGAAATTACACACTGTTGACCATTTTAAATATAAAAAGCAAAAGTAAAAAAAAGAACAGCAAACCAATATATATTTAGTCCGTGATCATTGAGCAATTCTGCGTATCCTGTTTATTTTAAGGGACTTGGTTGTTGCTCTATTCCTAAATTGAGCTGGAAGGCGTTCTGGCCACGCTGTTGCTATGACAATCCATCCAAATGCATTAGGGATCAGTTTCTGTTTGCTCACCAGAACACAGGATTTAGTTTATTTGTCGCCCAGTAGCCTGTGAGGCAGGCTGAGACTAATTCAAAGTCTTATCTCTCAGGAATTCTCATATTCGCCTTGAGGTTCCATTCAATTTAAAAGCCATGACTCAAACGGAAGCAAGCCGACATGCGATCTGTTATATCAAAAGCATATCATCTCAAAAAGAAGAGCTTTGACCCTTCATGCTGGGTGTGTTATATCATTTGTCGGAGTTATGATCTGCTGATAAAATATGAAATATGAGAATATGCTAAATGTTTCCAGTTTGTGTGAAAATAAACCATGCCTTGTCCTTCCTTCAGAGAGGAGACTGGCCCATGCACAAGCTAGAGTGCTCAGCCATGTGCTCATACGGAGAGAACTGGTGTCCATCAGAAACCGTACGACTTGTCGCCAGAATAATACTGAAACAGGTGAGGACAAACAGGTTTTTTTGGCATGACAGGAAGACTTTTTGATTTCAGCTTTAAAGGAATAGTTCAACCAAGAATGAAAAGTCTGTCATTATGACGTACTTTATTATGTGGAACATAAATTAACATATTTTGACAAATGGAGGGGTGCCCACAATAAGTAGATATTTTGCAGAATGTTTAAAGGCACAAAATGTAAGATTTGTAGAACCATGGAATTAATTACATTTCGTTAGGAACACAAGTAATCCAGTTTTTATTAATATGATATTCTAATATCGATCTAGATTACTGCAAAGTGTCTCAAGTCTCTCATACCAGCCACCGAGTGAACACAAAGAGTAATGTGAAAACAACTTTTAACATGCTCAAATGTACTTTTTCTGATTATTTTCATTTTAACCATGTAAAATAGCGCTGCTTTACCCCACATACACAGCAAAAAGTGGAAACGCCTGACTGCAGTGCATTATAAAAGCTCTGCTGGCCTCAAAACCAGTGTGCATCACAGGTGTCTTTTTATTAGCTCCCATACCAGCGGCATCATTCAAATTTAATACATTTTTAATTATATTTTACCATTTCCAATGTTCATTGTTTTATGAAATAATATTTTTATTTTATATCAGCTTTATTTAAATGATCTAAAATTATTTTAATAGTTTTAGTTAACGATAACAACAGTGCTCTAAAATCACCAATTTCCTGTTAACTGTTAATGCTCATGTACTAAATGCAATTATTACACTTAATGATATTTTGCTTACTATCATGCTTTTCCTTAGTGGATATTTCCAATGAATTTAGTGCAGAGTATCAATTACAGTACATTTTATTCTCTGCTAGAACTATACTGCCTGCCTGTTAGATCTTAAAATGTTTTTTGGCTGTTGAATTAGGTTGAAGAGGCAGCTCTCTATCTGGTCTGCTTTAATAATGTCTATAGCTACAGCCACTCTACTCATGAGTACTTCAGTTCAGGGAGTAAGAGAGGTCTAGTGCTTCCACATTCCTCACCTGCCAATATGTGTGTTTTTTTTTGTTTTTTTTGCCATTTCAGTAGTGTAAATGTAGTTTTAAGTTTGCAGTGCCTTTAGACCCTGCAATTGCACATGAAAGACATTGATTATTTTTCTCTGAATATTATTAAAAATTATATATGTTACAGAGGGTATAGGGAAGAGGCGGCTTACTCTGGGTCGGTAAGATTTTTGTTTAAAAAACTTTTATGCTCACCTTATGCATTTATTTGATGATAAATTGTTTTCTATTTTAATATATTCAAGATGGCAAAGCATAATTTTCAGAATCATTACTTCAGTCTTTAGTATCACATGATTTTTCAGAAATCATTCTGAAAAGCTAATATGGTGCTAAATAAATGTTTCTTATTATTATCCCGGTTTAAAACAGTGTAGACAATAATGCATTTTTTCAGGTTTCTTTAATGAATAGAAAGTCCAAAAGAACAGCATTTATTTGAAAGTTTTTTGTAACATCATAAAATGAATTGTCACTTTAGTTTAGATCAATGTAATAAGTCCTTGCTGAATAAAAGTATTAATTTCTTTCATAAAAAAAAAAATACAATTACCGAAACCAAACTTGAACGGTCATTTCAGTTCTTAGAATTTTCAATGGTGGAAATTGTTTTAGAAATTAATAAAAATGAAAAGGAAAAAAAAAGACATTTCATTTATATTAATGCACCTGATCGTTAGATCATAGGCAGCTAAGACGGCACATATCTCTGCATCTTCAGAATCCAAACAGACCGAGGAATTTCAGCAGACAAGCTGTTACACACACATTGGATTTAGATGTGCCTTGTTGCCTTCCTTCCTCCATATGTTGCCTATGAAGGCAGCATTTATGAGGTTTCAGACTCATCCAGAAGGGGGTCTGAAGGAACTCAGCTGTGTTTGCTGCAGCTGTTACGTTGTTCAGGGCCGTATTCACAAAACATTTGATCTTAGCACTAAGAGTTCAACCTAAATAGTAAAAGTTTTTAGAGCGTTTTCTCTTAACCTATTCACAAAGCTGCTGAGACCAACTTTTACTAAGGAATAGAGCGAAGTCTTAAGCTAAGAGTAAGGGCGGGGTTGACCTCGTTGCTATGGATGATGTCAACGCGCTTGCTAACTATGACCACAATGATTGGCTGATAGGGGAAGGGGTCTCTGTCAGTGAAATATTTTGTTGTACAAGGTTTCATGTTGCTATATTCAAATAAAATGTTTAAAAAGTAGGCTAAGTGTCACTAATTAAACTAGAATGTGATCAGCTAATTCAGACTCTAACATTTCTTCATCTCGAGAGATTGCAGAATTCAAGCGAAAAAGTTGTTTTATAAACAAAGTTTGTGAGGAGCACGT
Source organism: Gobiocypris rarus (assembly GCA_023029165.1). Lineage (NCBI taxonomy): Eukaryota > Metazoa > Chordata > Actinopteri > Cypriniformes > Gobionidae > Gobiocypris > Gobiocypris rarus. The sequence continues at coordinate 28,311,270 of CM040925.1, forward strand.
TCAAACCGTCTATCTAATCAGCGCGAGAGGAGGCATATACACAGCCGAGAGCCGGCTCCCCTAGTTACCTCCACAGTTTTCTTCATCCCTCCACCACCCCGTTCCTCACTCACTGTCTGCAATACGGGGCAGAACTCTGGGTTTGGGCTAAATTCCGAGCTCGGAGCGCTTAATCGCTTTGGACAGCACGTCAAATACACCTACCGGTATATTGTTTTAATTTATTCAATCATTTGTAAGTGTGAACTTGTAAAAACAACTACCACAGGTAATATGACATCATTTTTTTCATGTTGTATAGTGTCTTTGGGCGGATTGAGGCAATATCCATTAGGATAGTTTAGTGATTTGGTCTTAGTGACTTAGGAGTCCTCTTGACTGCCCTAGTGTTTCATGGATTTAGGAGCTAGTTTTAGTACTAAAATCCTTTGTGAAATACTCTGAGCAACAATTTAGAATGCCCATTATTTTTAAGAGTTTCTCCTAAATCGGCAATTTAGGAGCTACTTTTAGCCTTAAGATGTTTGGTGAATACAGTCCCAGATGATTAACCTTCACAGGTGTGAAAACAAGGATTGGGTTTCCTTTTTTGAACACTATTGTAAAGGTCACCAAATGTTGTCATTTAAGAATCAGTACAATCTAGTGTGCAGCTGATGATTTAGTCTAAGTTTAGATTTAGATGTTGCTTTTTCAGTGATGCTCGGGCACATATGGTGCTACCATGTGTTTTTTTTATGGATGTGTTTTTCCTGAATGCGTCAGGCCCGGCAGCTCTCTGTGACTCACTCAGCTGACACATGGCGCTTTGTGTCACACAGCATGCGCCAGTTAGACAGTTGGCCAGAAAACTGAGGTCTTATCAAACACTGAAACAAGGTTTTGTTTTGCATGTTTGACAGTTTGCGAGGGTTATGTCACATCTAACTTTTAAACATTTTCTCGTTTTCCAGAAAAGCCAGACAGAAAGGACTCCTTCAGAAAAAGTGTTGACTCTTAGAGAATTAGAAGCACGTAAGTGTCTAGTTGTTCTCTGAGTGAGCCAACAATATCCTTATAATGTTTAAAAATGCAAAGCCTCTTTCTTTTGCTTAAAAGAAGGTTTGAAGTCAGTAAAAGGCCAGTGACTTTCCACACCTGTTAAATGACCCTTACCATCTGCCTTGTTGGCTGTCTCAGATATATGACGCCTAGAGTAGGACTTGAAGTCTGTGTCTGAAATTGTAACTGGTGGAGCCACATGACTTAAAAAAAAAAAAGAAAAGTCAGACATTGCACTTTTTGATGAAAAGAGAGCTATTACTGCTATTGTCCTGATATTCAATTATATATTAACGTTCTATCTAATTTGTGGCATAACCATAACAATGTAAGATGAGTCTTTTTGAAGATGAAATGTTAATTGCCTTTTCTGTACAATGTTTGTCAGATTTGGACAAGTTAGATGATGAAAAGAATGAGATGAACGACACAGACATTGCTGCACTACACCACTTTTACTCCCGGCATCTTGATTTTCCTGATAATGCAGCACTTACCGAACTCTTCGCTCAGGTAAAGTTAACTGTGATTTTCATTTATGTATAGTGTTGGGCTCTGCATGTTTTTCACTGCCCGGGAACACAGAGGAATGCTGTTTAATCATGTTCATGTATGTGTGCCGATAAAAAAAATCCAGTAAAGCAAAGAAAAGTTGTATTTGTGTAATTGAACGTGACAATATAAAGATATATTTACAGAAATGACCTCCAATAGTTTTTAGTTTGCTTTATTTTATATTGCCAGCAGAATGCTGCAAAGCATTATATGAGCTGATCATCTTTGAATTACTTATATAAAATATGAATGCATACCTTATGAAATATAAATATAATATATTTTTATAAATTGTTTCTTACTAATTTTCACCATTTACTCACCCTGTAAAATCAGTATGACTTCATTTCTTCTGTGGAACATAAAAGAAAATATTTTGAGAAATATATTATTGTTTTCGATGGTAACCAAAATGTTTAGTTATCAACATTATTAAAAATATATTTTATTTTCTGTGCAAGAAAGAAGTCATATTTAGAACGACATGAAATCTCATTTTTGGGTAAACAATAAGGAGAATGACATGCAGGGGAAACGATGCAATGAAAGTGAATAGTGACCTTGGCTGTCATCCTGTCTAACATCTCTTATGTTTTATGTAAGAATGAAAGTATTATGGGATTTGAAAAACAAACGCCAATGGTGAACTTTCTCTTTTAAGTAATCCTAGGTTTATAATCAAAAACATTTCTAATAGTTCTCACTTCAGAAAGCATGACTTTTGTGCCAAATCCATGTACCCTATTTGTGAAAAGTTTCAAGTCTGTTAGCATTTCGCGATACCAAGTTTACTGAGTTCAGACTTGCGTCCTTAGTAGTTCGGACGTGCGTCTTTAGTATTTAGGACTTGCGTCCTTACTAATAATGCTAAGTTTTTATTATATTTACTGACTGGCCAGACCTCACATGATTTTCATTGTCACATTCAGGCACCTGGACTATCTCAGCCACATGCTAACTCCTCCTTTTTACATCACAGGTGAATTGTAATGGCTTCACCATTGAAGATGAGGAGCTGTCTCATTTGGGTTCTGCTGTATTTCCAGAGTAAGTCTCATAGAAATCAAAACCACTGCCTTAACAAAAATGTAGGAAGTACTTGATAGTAATTGAATGCCTTTCTGTGGTAGTGTTGCTCTGATGAACCACAGCTGTAGTCCAAACGTGATTGTGACGTATAAGGGCACAGTAGCCGAGGTGAGAGCAGTGCAGGAGATCAACCCTGAAGAAGAGGTGAGACAAGACCACGTTTTGCTCGTTCTGCATGGTAACGTATTGCTGCTTGTCTTGGCATTCTTTTCAAATAAATAGTGACTAAACTATTACACCTTAAGGTAATGCTAAATTGTTATCTTTACTGACTGGCCAGACCTCACATGATTTGTCGTTGTCACATTCAGGAAGCCTTTGTTGTTTATTTGTCATTGTCATTAAATTGTAATGTGAAATGTTCATGTAAAATGCAGTATTATCTGACAAGTTATCTTCAAGTATTGCATAATCATCTCATTACTAATTGTATTGCTGTATATTGTGTGATAGTCCTCTCTGTTTCTCTGGAATAGATCTTCAACAGTTACATCGACCTCCTGTATCCAACAGAGGATAGAATTGAACGGTTGAGAGATTCTTACTTCTTCACCTGTGACTGTAAAGAATGCACCTCTAAATCAAAGGTGAGTGTCATTTTGTCCCTGTAATAAAAAGGTTTTCTGATATCTTTTTACGGGTGTGTTCACACTTGTAGTTTGGTTCTTTTGGTCTGGACCAAAAACAGAAAATATTTAGACCTGGTTTGCTTTTGTGTTCACACTGTCATTTTTTTAAAGTCCGAACCTAAAGATACAAAAAAACAAAATAACACACATTTTGCGAAAGAATTTACTGACCATCAAAAACAATGCTGTGTGCATATGATGGCATTTTCCAACTCGTGAACAGCTTATAAAATGTGTAAAGATGTTAGAACAGTGCCAAGAATTCCTCTGTTGTAACAGAATAAAAATCTGCTGCAAGGATATGCTGTTTCTGACACCAGTACCGAGCTTTAATGTCCAACGTAGAACAAAACGAGAAAAAAACGGTATACTTCAGCATTCTGTTTTTGGTTCGTTTAGATGGTTTTGGTCCATGTTGCTTTCATATTTCTGTCGAACCGCACCAGAGTTCATACGGAAGCAGGCAGAGACCCACTTTTTCATATGTAATAACAGTATGAATAAAAATAACACCAATAATGGAACTCCATTCGATATATGTGGAATTACACCTTCTTCTTCTTCTTCTTTTTTTTTTAGGACAAAGCCAAAATGGAGATCCGTCAGAAGCTTAGCACACCTCCAGAGGATGAGGAAATCACACAGATGGTCATATATGCCAGAAATGTCATAGAGGAGTTCAGGAGAGCAAAGCACTACAAAAATATCCTTTATTGGCCTTTTCTCTTTTGTAGTTCTGTCTGTGCTATTGGACAATATTTTGAATATGGAGCAATCTAGAGGCAGAGGGATATTTTTAGTCTCCACTTGATGAAGCCATACTTACCTTTAGGAAAAATTGTCACAAAACATTAGTTTTTTTTAGTCACAATTGCTTGAAAAAGTCCATGTAGACTGGGCAGATCAGTAGTTCTTAACCTTTGTAACCCCGAACACCCACTTTGTCAGACAATATACACTACCATTTAAACGGTTTGGGTCATATTTTTCTTTTAAGAAATTCATGCTTTTATTCAGCAAGGATTCGTCAAAAAAAATCTACATTTGATAATTTGATAATAAGAAATGTTTCTTGAGCACAAAAGAATATTAGAATGATTTCAGAAGGATTCTGTGACACTGAACTGGAGTAATCGCTACTAAAAATTCTGATTTGCCATAAAAAATGTTTTAAATATTACCAGAGAAAATAGTTAAATTGTAATAATATTTCACAATATTACTGTTTTTGTTGTATTCATAATCAAATAAATGCAGTCTTGTTTAGCATAAGAGACTTGTTTAGCACAGACCCTAAACTTTTGAACGGTTCTGTATATATCCTGAAATTGTGTTTTTGACTAAAAGTTCCTTGACTGCTAAGTACCCCCCAGTGAGCTGCTGGAAATCTGTGAAATAAGCCTGGAGAAAATGGGTTCCATCTTTGCTGAAACCAATGTGTACATGCTGCATATGATGTATCAGGCAATGGGTGTCTGTCTTTATATGCAGGATTGGGACGGAGCAATGAAATATGGCGAGAAAATTATCCATCCCTACAGGTAATGCTGGATCCAGTGCGTTTCCTGTCTTTCTATATAGTTTAAAAAATAAATAAAAAGTATAATTAGAATTCACAGTGTATCCACTTTACTAATAGTGTCCAATGCACATATTTTCTAGTGTGCACTACCCTCCTTATTCACTGAATGTGGCTTCTATGTACCTGAAACTTGGAAGATTGTACCTAGGTCTTGAGAAGAGGGCACAAGGAGTTAAAGCTTTAAAGAAGGTAAGGTGTTAGCAGAGCTAGTCTAATAATAATGTAATATTAGATGTGGGCGCCCTTTTGAAGTCTAAAAGCAAGAAAAAACACACTAAATATTTTTGGACACATCTAGGCTTTATAAATTGTTGTGGCTGAATTTTTCACAGGCTCTTGCAATCATGGACATTGCCCACGGTAAGGACCACCCGTACATCGCTGAGATTGAGAAGGAAATAGAAGACCAGAAATAATGGGAACACGTGGAGGAATATGCATCAAACGCTGGCATGTGTCTTATACCTCTCCTGTGAATATTAAAACAAAGTGATGTCAAAATTGTCAAAATTTAAATGAATTTTGGGTTTTGTAAATAGATGGCCTGAGTCTGAGATGTTTTGTTGCTTGTATTTTCTGCACTTTGAACAAATGTGCTGTACTGTTTTCTGAGAAGAAGGGCTAAGAATTAAGAATCATATCATATATGCCAGGTTTTTAACAATACTTTGCCCCCTCATGTAGCAACAATATTATTGTTTTCAATAGCTAAAGAATGTAAATCATTTATATATTCTCAATAAGGTGAAAGACTCGGATCACTGATTCTGTTTTACTTGTCTGTTTGCATGGTTACTGTTTTGCACTGATCAAAATATATCATAGATACTGTTAAGATATTGGACTTCCAATCAATCAGTGCATTTCATAGTGTTACTATCATTATTACTTATTTGTTTGTTAAACGTTTCTTGTTTGTTAAGTATTGTGCTATTTTGACAGGTAGCATGGGCAAAAAAAAAGATGCAGACTGCCACATGCAAAATAAATTAAATTTAATGTGACAAGACAAAAGAAATAAATTCCTTATGACAAACTGGCTTTATGGCTGTTTTTTTATTTATTATTATTTAATAGTGGAATACAAACAATTTAATTAAGACATACAACCAGCATCAAAATAACACATTTGTGTTGTATCACTAAATACATCCAGCGACTTGTACTCATCATCATCATCTGCTATTGTTTTTGTCACAAGTCTCTTCATAAGCTGTGCTGCATCCCTGGCAGTAACCATAGTGATGAAATCCATATATGGCTCTCATACCATCTGCTATGACCCAGAGCAGAGCACGTGTTTGGCAGAGCCCTTTTGAAGCAGTATGGTGCCATTCATCTCCCAGAGCACTGCATTCAGGAAGACAAACAGGAACAGAAGTGTAACCATTCAGAATTGTGTAACAGCAAGGGATTAGAAATCATTATACATAAATACAAATCATATGTGGAGCATTTACTATGGTGATAACAAGGTTTGCGCAAAGCCAGTTTTAGATGTCACCATTTATACAGGCATTTATACATCATGATTAAACAAGTTTTATTTTAAAATGACTATGAAGGACAGAAGATTAATTGCTTTGAAGCATTTATTTGTCTTCAGGTGTGTCTTTAAAACAAAAAAATTCTATGAGTTGTCGGAATTGTCTGTCTGGATATTCGGATGAGAACTAGTTAACTGATGCGCCTGAATATTCATTTAAATTCCGAAATAATACCATTTAAAAGAATGGGTGGGGTTAAATTCGAATGGACGGGAATGTCCAATCAGAGGCCGACATGTTTCTACGTCATATTCCAAACGAGCCAATGACGGCGCTGCATTCAGTCAACAACGATGTTGAACCCTTTTTGAATTTTCTCTAGTAACGTTAACTGAAGCAGAACACGAGAAGAACCTTGAGTCATTGCGGAGTAACCGTGAGGGGTTCTTTCTTTGTTTTGGTAAGATAATATATTTTTGTAGAATGTAGCATTTTATTGTTGAGAATTGCGTGTCAAAAATCTTTACCGTTATAAAGTTATTTGATGCATTAAAACCATCCGCGCGATGATTTCTATCACTTCGTATTGTGTCATACTACAAGCCGCCTCATTTTTATTTATATATGAAAAAAAATCTTAACTTTACCTGCCATTAAAACGTAACTATATGATTTAAATACGTGCCTTTTTTATTTTGTGTTCTATAAAAATATAACTCACTAACCTTAAAACCTCTGATCATAACTAACGTTACTTATATAGATTGCAATGTATTTACCGAAATCTAAATATTTATTATTTTAAAGAAACTAATACGGTGAGGAAGTTATTTTATTACATAAACCTTTTATAATGTGCACAGATGTGCTCCTAACATATTAGTTACATATTAATAAAGGAGGAAATTTGATCCTAGAGGTCCTTTTTCTAAATTTCTCTTGATATGAGTCTAAAAAAAGTTACACATGTCCTGAGGAGATCTGTAGTTTTACTGTTTTTAAGTTATTGTTACAATGCTAATTGTATGTACTTGTAAGAACTTGTGACATGTAAACTCTGCCACATAAATAAATCCCTCATTTTAAGTAGGTCCTAGTAGTAGTAAGCAAACTAAATGCTACATTTGTGATGATTATTTTGTGAACAGTGATTTGTAAACATAAGATTTTCTGTCAGACTGTGGTGACAGTGCAGAAGATGAAGCTAAAAATCATCATCCTGTATTCTCCATTCATTAAGTGAAGTGAATTCTAGATTTGCCAATATTTAGCCTATAATAAATGTGAGAGACATTTTTGTATCTGACAATGTTTAATAATTGAGTGTTACATTATGTATATTTGTGTGTGTGTGTGTGTGTGTGTGTGTGTGTGTGTGTGTGTGTGTGTGTGTGTGTGTGTGTGTGTGTGTGGGCATGTTTTTGTGAAATATCAGGACACAAATGTGTATAGTGACATGGGTATCGCATAGGTATTACAAAAGAGGGTGAACTATGAGGACGTTCCCCATGTCCTCATTTTTCAAAATGCTTATAAATCACACAGGTGGGTAGGTTCATCATCTCCTGTGATGGGTAGGTTTATGGGCAGGGGCAGTGTCGGGGATAGAAAATACGGTTTGTACAGTATTAAATGCATTACACCTATGGAATGTCCCCACATTTCACTAAAACAAACGTTGGTGTGTGTGTGTGTGTAATCAATTGTTCTGATGTGTAGCCTGTTTTATCTTGGTGTTTGGGTTATGCATAATGTATATGATTCTATAATATTTAATCTGCTTGATAGGGAGTTTTATAAAACAAATGTTTGTCTCATTTATTTGTTCAGAGCATGCCAGTGTGTCTTTGAGGAGCAACACAGCATCTTCTGTAAGTATGAGCTGGGCTGTGGAGGAGTGGAAGGATGGCCTTCCTGCAAAGGCCTTACAAAAGATCCAAGAGATAGAAGGGCAGCTTGACAAGTTAAAGAAGGAAAGACAACAGAAACAGTTTCAGATGGATTCCCTTGAAGCTACTTTACAGAAACAGAGGCAAAAGGTCGGTTACCTGAGAAACATGGGCATAGATTTTCTCAGGTTTTGCATCTTGATTAAATGTTAAATGTCTCCATTGTGTGTGTATTGTATTGCCCTACAGATGGACAGTGAGAAAAGTGAAGCATCTGCCGTTAAGAGGGAGAACCAGTCTTTGGTAGAGTCTTGTGAAAGTCTGGAAAAGACTAGACAGAAGCTTACACATGACATCCAAACAAAGGAGCAGCAGGTGAATTATCTGGAGGGGCAACTCAACTTGAGCAAGAAGCAGATTGATAGACTAGAGCAAGAGGTCAAAAAGTAAGTGGACTGTGTTTAAAGGGTTAGTTCACAAAAAAAAAGAAAATTCTGTCATTGATTACTCACCCTAATGTCGTTCCAGACCCGTAAGATCTTTGTACATCTTCACACAAATTAAGATATTTTTGACGAAATCCAAGAGCTCTCTGACCCCTCCATTGACCGCAGTTTAATTAACACGTTCAAGGTCCAGAAAGGAAGTAAAGACATCGTTAAAATAGTCAATGTGACTCCAGTGGTTCAACCTTAATTTGAAGCGACGAGTACTTTTTGTGCGCAAAAACAAACAAAAATAACGACTTTATTCAACAATTTAGTTCTAGCCTGTGCCAGTCTCCTGCACAGTTTACATTATAAAAACAGTGCGGCTCCCGCGTCATCATCTCGCTTTGTGTTGCTCACGTGAACAGCATCAGCTGCTGTAGATCTTAAGAAAAGGATTCTCTTTGCTTCATAAAATTAAGGTTGACTATTGTAACAATGTTTTTACTATCTTTCTGGGCCTTGAAAGTGTTCTTTAAATAGCTGTGTATGAACAGAGAGCTCTCAGATTTAATCAAATATATCTTTAGAACGACATGAGGGTGAGTAATTAATGACAATCTTTATTTTTGGGTGAAATAATTTTTAATACTTTGTTGTCAATATAATATTTTTTTATGTATAACTAATTTTTATATAATATTATTATATAATATATAATAATCTCATGTCAGAACTAGCCAACTTTTTTTTTTTTTTTCAGGTATAAGCATGAATTTGAACGATCCCAAACTTCACATTCTTCAGAAGTGCAGCAGTTTAGTACACCACAGAAAACGTTTGCAACACCTGCAACACCTAATCATTGGCAACCAGGTAAGATATGAATTACAGAAAATAAAAATGCAATTCAGAAATGATGCAACGTATTTTAACACTAATTTTGCATCTTCAGACTCAAAAATAAGTGACCTACAGGAAAAATACAATCGAGAGGTTGAGGAGCGGAAAAGGTTGGAAGCTGAAATCAAAGTCATGCATGTAAAAGTAAGTAAAATGCATGTTGTTGGTGAAAAGAGCCTTGTAGCTAAATGCTAAATAAAAGTTAGCTCACCCAGAAATGAAAATTCTGTTATCATTTACTCAAACTCATGTCATTCCAAACCCAGTAGACTTTTTCATCTTCGGAACACAAATGAATGTATTTTTAATGAAATCTGAGAGATTTCTGTCTCTCCATTGACAGCTATGCAACTAATACTTAGATGCTTAATAAAGTTCATAAAACTAATCCATATGAGTAGAGCTGTGTAGTCCAAATATTCTGAAGAGACACGATCACTTTATATGATGAACAGATTTAATTTAGGCTTTTATTCAATTATAAATATTCATCAGCGCATACAACAAAAGCTCAAGCATGCTTGATTGATGTGTGAAAACTAATGCTTCTGCAAGAACCAGTGAGGTTTGTTCTTGCACATCAAGCTGATTCGGTTGAGCTTCTGTTTATGTTCGCTGATCAATGTTTATATGTGTGTGAAAGCATAAATTCAACTAACTCTTTAGTTTACTAAATAGTAATAATGCATCTCTCTTTTGTAACACCTGAAGCTTCTGAACCAGTCTGCTGTGAGTCATAAAGACATTGCAAGACAGCAGACAGGGTCCTCAATTTTCCCTTGGCAGCAAGACCAAACAAACAGTCATCAGCCTCAGACTGTGATGGAGACACCATCTAGGAGAAGAAACGGACCCTCTGGGATGTCATGGTCATATGATGACACATCTATAAAGCCCCACCAGCAGTTCACCTCAGGCACTCAAAGTGACACAGCTGGATCACAGCAGATGGAACAGCTTAAGAATATAAATCAAGGTTGGTCTGACCTTACTGATGGATTAATTTTTTATTACGTTATTGAGAATATGCTTTTGAATACAGCACTACAGTAATAATAATAAAACATTTTGTTGCTCTTTTTTTTTTTTTTTGCTTGCTTTCTTATACTGCACAGATCTGAGGTCAAGGGTTTCTGAGTTAGAGCTTCGTCTTCAGGCTCAAGAGAAGGATATGAAGAATCAGATCAATAAATTCAGTGAAATTCAAACTCAACTAGAATTGGCCAGGAAAGATCTGTCAGACAAGGACAAACTCCTGAGCAAGTCCAGAGATGAACTCACAAAGACTACAGGACAGTATGAGCAGTCGGTTTCTAAGGTAGGTCTGTTTAAAGCATTTATACTAATGCTAATTAATATAAGTATACACGATAAGTTTCATTATATACAGTGGCCCCAGAAAGTATTTGTAGACTTAAAACACTTAAAATATATAAAATCATTTGTATTAAATTACAAAATATTGAAGCATTTATTTTACATTTATTTTTCAAGTAAATCATTGCACAAAATTTAACAATAAAATATGATTATATTTTATGTCTAATATATCAAGATAAAACATTAAGTGTCCTAATATATTTGCAGACCTCTATATTAGGGGTGTAAGGGTACAAATAACTGATGGTTCAGTATTGAATTCACAGTTCAGTACGGGTTCGATACAGCAGTTTTACGAAATGTATTTTTATGCATTTTTATTGAACAGTGGTTTACTGAAAAAATTGTGTCTGTCCTTAAATGAATTAAGTTATAACTAAAAGTTTCTTAAAGATAATGCTGTAAAATATATAGGGAGCCCTTACTTGCACATTACTATAATATTAAAGCCCAAACTATTAGCCTAAATTCAGTTGCTATTTATTTTTATATATAATAATCAACAATTGAGCGATTATACGACATTTAAGTTTCAGTAAGTTGTAATGTATCCTCAACATACCTAAAGATATTAATTCATGTTTTTTCTTTAGGAAGAGATGATCGCTTTCACTCGCGCCGCACTGACACGTGTATACAGTGTTCTGTCAGGTCACATTAAAGAGCGTCAGAACAACTGCATTTTTCGTTAGAATTTCGTGATAAAATGGACAGAATACTTTAATATGTTTGTGTGGGAACTCAGATTGAAGTATGTTCTGTGCTTAAAACTAGCCTACTGTTAACTGTTAAAGATTGCATTTGGAACCGTTCGGTACACACATTCACCGTACCGGAAGACCTGTTCTGAACTAAAACATCTGAACAATGGGTTATATCATGTGAATATAGTAGTTCATCCTTGGTTGATTTGGCTCCTCAGTGTTCAACGGTTGAGATGAAGCTGAAGCAGGTGACAGAGGAGATGAACTGTCAGAGACATAATGCTGAAAGTGTGCATAGATCTCTGGAGCAGAAAATCAAAGACCAGGAGAGAGAGAGTCAAAAGGTTTTGTCTCCTTACTGTCAAATATAATTGAACATTTGTTTTATATTTTGGAATATTGGATGAGCTGAAACTGACAAATGTTTGCCTTCTCACTCATTTCAGGAACTTGCACAACTTCAAAGCTTACATCAAGCTCTTGAGCAGCAATTTAACCAGGTGAAAAATAAAATGAGTATGGAGATCCAGCAAGCCAAAAAAGACTACAATGTTTTGCAATCAGATATGGATAAGGTAATTTGAAAATTCAACTATGAATATTGTTTTATAAATGTTATGAATAACACATTTCTTTTCAGTATATTTTCTTTCATCTTTGTTTCTTTTCAATTACTTTATACACATTTTGTCTAAGTTAATCACAACAGAATACCATTGGTTTCAAAGGTAACTGCCCTAAAGAATCGACTGGAGAAAGATTTGGAAGAGCTGAAACAGAAACTTCTAAGGTCTGAGCAGGCATTACAGGCCATTCAAATGAAAGAGGCAGAGTTGAAGAAGAAATTTGATGTAAGTTCTTTGTGTATCTGTTAAAGAAATCGTATTTTAATTTAATAATACCAGATTTTACTTCACGGAGTATATAAAAGTTTGTAGTATAAAAGCATGTAAATGTTTCTGCTCCTCTTAGGAGATGCAGAGAGAGAAGAACACTCTCAGTTGTCAGTTAGACCAAGGAATGAAGAGGGTCAAACAGCTTGAAGAGGAAAAACTAAATATTGAGCAAAACCTTGCCAAAAACCGTACGATGGTGGATGATTTAAAAAGTATGTTTTAAATGTGTAATAAATCTCATTGGTACATTTTCAATATTGAATTATAATATTTTCATTTCAAGAAAAATCTAAAGAAATGCTTTATCTAATAATTTTGACTTGTTACTTTCAGTAAAGACACAAACCCAGAGTGAAGAACTAACTGAACTTCGCAAAAAAATGGACCGTCAAAGTGCAACATCATCTCAAGAATTGGAAAATGCCAAGAAAACTCTGGCTGAAACAGAAGCAAAGATTTTGAAGACTCAGGCCGAGTTGCAAAAACTATGTCATGAAGTTGACCTCAAAACTAATAAGATTTGTGCTGTGGAGAAAGAAAATGAAGACCTCAAAATGACCTCAAACTCCTGTCAGAAAGAAGTTGCTGAGATGAAGAAAGAGTATGAAGCTCTTCTGGAGTGGAAAAACGAAAAGGAACAGTTGATTAACACCGCTGAATCCAACCGTGAGGAAATGCTGAGTAAAATTGCAGATCTGGAGAGAGACAAGGCCAAACTCAGTGATGATCATGATGGCTTTCAGAAAAAGATACAAGATTTAGAAAATGAGAAAATTTGCCAATCTGGTCAGATTGATTCACTCAAAGGTGAACTGCTTGTAAAATGTGTGGAACTGGAGGAAAAGGGTAGAGTGTATGAGGATCTTCAACAGGAGTTAAGTGAGACACATCAAAAACATAATAAAGAGATGGACAATTTGAAGCAACAAATCACTCTAATGCAGGAGCAGGTGAGCGAGATTGAAACTAAACTGCATCAAGAAACAAGTAAGTTGGAAGGAATGGAGCAGGCCCATGGTCAGCTCCTTACAGAATATGAAAGTGCTTGCGACCTGGCTAAATCAAAGGACTCCATTATAGAAATGAACAGAACTGAGATTGAGCATCTTCAGGAATCCTTTGCCTTGCGAGAGCACGAGCTAGAGAAATTCAAAGAAGAGAAAGACATGTTGGCTAAAGAATGTGAAGCCCGCCTTGCACAAAACAAAGAGTTGGAACAAGAAAAACTCAATGTGGAAACATCCCTGCAGGAGGTTCATGAGACTATTGCCCTCTTGGAATCAGACCTAAAGTCTCAAAAAGATTCAAATGCTGAAATTCAAGAAAAGTATGATGATCTTTCTAAAGTCAAAGAAGATCTAGTAGAGAAAGTGTCTTTGGTGGAAAAGAGGGAAAAAGATCTTATTCAAGAAGTTGAATCTCTGCTACATAAGAATAAGTCCTTCTGTTCTCTTGAAGAGCAGTTTAATTGTCTTGTTTCTGAGGCAGAAGAGACCAGAAGTTCCTTGGAAAAAATAAAGGAGCTACAAGTTCAGACCGCCACTGAGTTGGAAAATCAGAAAACAATAGCTGAGAATCTTACAAAAGATATAGAAGAAGAAATAAGGAAAGCATCAAGTTTAGAGCAGGATAATGCTCAACTCAAAGTAAAACAACAAGAAATCGTAAATAACACAAATGATCTATCTGAGAAGTATGAAAGCCTTCAAAAACTCCATGATGTTGTTTGCCAAGAGAAAGAAAATCATCTTAAACAGGTTTCCATAATGACAGAAGCACTTTCTGAAAAAGATGTCATGGCAGAAAAGATTGTTTTAATGCAAAGTGAGCTTGAGGCCTCAAATCATTTGTCTGCCACACTCAAGAATTCATTAGAAAGTCTTCAGAAACAGTTTGACTCTTCTGTAGAGCTGAATTTAAGTCTTGAGAAGAATTTACTTGACAGATCTGAAGAAAAAGCTTTATTAGAGACAAGTATCAAGGAGCTCACTGATAGACATAAAAAGGAATCTAAAGTTTATGTCTCTGAAATAGAAACTCATTTTAAAAAACAAAAGAGTTTAGAGGAGCGCATCATTGTTCTTGAGGCAGAATTACAGAGCAAATGTTTAGAGGCCAGAAATGCTTTAGAAAAACTGGAGGAGGCTGCTCTTGAAAAGATAAAGTTGAACCAAGATCTTGACTTATCAAAGGACCAACTCAAGGAGGTCACTGTTTCCTATCAGAAAGTTGCAACGGAATTTGAAGACTTGAAACAAAATGCATTTCCACTTGAGCAGGAGATAGAAAGTCTCAGAGCTTCTTTGGCAGTTCTGAAAAGCCAAGAAGCAGCAAAATCCTGTGAGATTGAATCTTTGAAAGAAAACCTTCAGGAGGCTCAAAATGAGCAAGCTAAAGCATTAGAGACATTGAACGAAAAAAACATTAACATGAGCAAAATCAAAGTACAGCTTGAAATGTTGCAGATGGATCTTGAAGATAATGAAACCTGCATTAATTCTTTTGATGCACAAATAGAAGAGCTGCAAGGCAACATCAGTGTTCTTGAAGCAAGGTTAGGTGAGAGTGAGACCCAGAGGTCCACCCTACAAGCAGAGCTTGAATCTGTCAAAGACGACTATACAAAGTGTGTTCTTGAAGTATCACAACTATCTGCATGTTTGGAGGAAACACAAAAGGAGCAACAGTCTAGTTCTGTAATAGTCACAGAGTTGGAGTCTCTCCGTATAACCCATGAAAAACTTAAAGTTTCCCTAGAGCAAGAGAATTGCAAGCGGATAAACCTTGAAGCAATGCACAACAATCTTATGGAACAAAAACTTAAGTTGGAATCTGATATCCAGGAATTGAAAGCAGATGCTCAGAATTCCCAGGAGCAAATGGATAAATTAAAGCAGGCTCACAATTGTCTGCTATCTCAGTTTGCTGAACAGCAAACTTGCATGGAACAGCTTCAGTCTGAAAAGAATCTTATGCCAAACTCTGATGCAGACGCAATGAATAAAGAGCAAATCGCAGATGAGAATGACCAAGATATTTGTGAAATGGCATTTGCCAACACATCTATTTTGCCATTTGAAGAAGATACTGCTGTTCTGAGTATTTCATCACCCGGAGAGCAGCTTAATTTACAAGAAGAGGCCCAAACGTCATTGTCAGATGAGGATATCAAACACTTACCACTGAAAGAGCTAATGGAAAATCAATCCAGTGAGCTTGAGGAGCTATCTCATGTTGTTAAGGAGACTGTCAGAACCACGGAGGAGCAAACTGGGGTTAAAATAGAGCAACTCAAATTACAGCATGTTAAAGAGCTCCAGAGCATGCAGGAGCAAATGCTCAATATAAAAAATGAGTTGGAGGCCAAACTAAGAGAAGAAAAACAACAAACAGAGATCTTGTCCTCACAACTGGAGACAACCATGCAGCAACTGGACCTTGCCTCGTCCTCCTTGTTGGCTACTGACACCTTGCAGGTAACCTATGTATTTCACAATGTAATTTCAGATGTTTTGAATTCACTTAAACTGCTGGGTTAAAGGTGTATTTTCATTTTTAAATAAATTAATCATGATTGACTTTGACCTGCACATTTATACAATTGTTGTGATGCTACCTTCATGCCAGCAGTATGACATAATCTAGAAAATGACAATGCAGCTAAATCATTGCATTTAAAAAAAAATGTTTACCTAGGTAAAATATAGGTTTACAGCACTGCTAATATCAAAAGCTATTTGATTTAATCTCTTGATGGTATTCATAACTTTTTTTTTTTTTAATCTTGATCAGGAAATGGAAAAAATGACACCCGAAGCACAGGAGAACATAATGCATCATCCTGAACAGTCAGACTCCACCACTGTTATTAGTCAGGAAAGTGAAAAATCACTTGTGGAACTTGAAGCAATTAAGGAAACTCTAAGGATACGGGAAGAGGAGTTTCAACATTTGCAATCCCAGTTTGAAGTCTTGGAATCTGAAATGGCAATTAGAAAACATTTGTGCTCGGACTTGGAGGGCAAAGTTCGTGAAATGGAAATAGAAAAGACAAACAGCACAGACAAATTGATGTCTGTCACTCAAGAAAATCAGAAACTGAACGACCACATTGGAGAGTTAAAAGAAGAGATTGAGTCATTGGAACTACAGCTACAGACCTCCAAATGCCAGCTCTCAGATGTTATAGAGATGATGGAAAGTTTAGGGATGGCAAAAGGTGAGTGGGATGAGAAATTTTTCCAGATTGAGAGCGAACTAAAAAGAGTGCGTTCTGAGAAGGCTAATTTAGAGAAGCACATCCTGTCTATGGAGGCTGACATAGAGGAGATACAAGAACAGAAACAAAGGCAAACAGCAGAGCTTGAAGCAGCTAGAAGGACAAATTGCAGCCTTGAACAACAACTTAATACAACTATGGCAGAAGGTGGGCGACTTAAAGAAGAGCTTATTTTGTGTGCTGATGAAAGGGAAAGTGAAAACCACTCCTTGATGAAGTGGAAAGAAAAGGCTGAGCTTCTGGAGAAGAGAGAAACCGATACACGAGAACTTATAAAAGAACTAGAAGAAGACATTAGGAAAGGGAAAACACAAAATGAGACTGCATCTAACCAAATTGATGTCCTGAGGAAAGAAAAGGACCAGCTAATTCAACAGTCTCAAAACCTTGAGAATACAGTGGCTCTTTTGAATGAAGACAATAAAATGTTGTTTAGTGAATTGAACAGTTTAAAGAATGATGAGAACCTTGCTTCAAGAGAGTCTGAAAACATGTCTTCCAAAATTCATTCACTTGAGAATGAGAATGTCAGGCTGTCCCAGTCTCTTGAATCGTCCCTTTTGGAGAAAGGTGAAATAGCCTCCAGGTTGATTTCTACTCAGGAGGAAGTAGCTCAGATGAGACAGGGCATTGAAAAGCTGAAGGTACGAATTGAATCTGATGAACGGAAAAAGAACCACATGAGTCAGCTGCTGAAAACTGCACAGAGGAAGGCAGATGTTCTTCAAGACAACATTGAAAAGCTCGAGAGAGAAAAAGAACTTTCTGACCAGAATCTGGAGGATGCCATTCTTCAAGCAGAGAGTGCCAAAGCCGAGCTTGAGGAAATACAGGCTGAAACTCAAGATCTTACCAAGAAAATTGAAGAGATGGTCACTGAGCTGAAGGATCTCAAGGAGGAGAAGTATAAACTTGAGCAAGAACTTCAGCAAAAGAACAGCCTCATTGATGAATTGCAGTTGTCTAATCAAGCATCTTCTGAAAAGCTCAAATCTGTGGAAGAGGCAACCGTGAACCAGCAACAAATGATCACAGACTTCCAAATTAAAGTTGGTGCAATGGAGGAGGAACTTCAACTGTGTCAAACAGAAGTAGAATCAAAAGAACTGAAAGCACAGGATTTAACTTCTCAGTTGCTGTCTTTGCAATCTGAAAACGAAGCGTTTGCCCAGAGAGTTCTTGAATATGAAAGACATCAGGCAGAGCTTTGTTTAACCAACCAGTCAGTCTTGAAAGACTTTGAAAACAGGCAGCAGGAGCTTAGCAAGGAAAACACCCGACTTCAGTCACAAATAGATGATCTGCAGGCGCTATCCTCTATTCAGGATGAGCGAGATGAATTGCAAAAGAACAAGGTTGAGTTACAGTCTACCATTGCACAGTTGGAGGAGAAGACAAATATGCAGTCTTCCAAGATTGATTTCATGCAGAAAACTGTCACTTCACTAGAGAACAACATCCAACAGCTAGAGAGCCAACTTGATGCTATGACGCTCATGAACTCAGAACTAACAGAAAAGGTATTTTTTTCGTCACCTTAAGTGATTTATTTCCCCCTTTGTTTTCATTTCACATATTCATTTATGTGCATTAATTTTCAGTTAAATGCACTACATGAGAGTAGTTTGCACCTCCATACGCAACATCAGCAAGAATTGTGTGAGGCAAGGGAAAGGCATAATGTATTGGAGATTAATCAAAATCAATTGACTTGTCAACTGCAGGAGTCTCATAAACAAATCGAAACATACAAGGTAAGAATTTCTTCTTCACCTTGATTTACACTGGCTTCATTGATGTTCAGTCTCTGCTTACACTACATTTTCATTGCACCTTTCAGCTTGGCTTGGAAACATTGACAATGGAAAAAGATGGCCTGCAGAAAAATGTATCTGATATTCAAGAAAGTCATGATGTTCAGATAAAGGAAAATAACAGGAGGCATGAAGACAACCTGAAACATGTACAGCAGCAGGTGGGTAGATGTAATATTGCAACAATGTGCTTTTATAAGAGTAGTGCTTATGGCAAAGGGTGTAATGATAGCATGATGCATAATAGTAAGAGAGCCATTTATTATTATTATTGTTATATATTTCTTCATTTTTATTACAAATAAAATATGTGTCGGAAAAAGGTTGAAGAGCAAGTTCGGCAAAAGGCTTAGTGTAAATAGAATTTTTTTTTTATATATAATTTTAATTAACAATATTAATACAATTTTCTTTTAATTATATATATATATATATATATATATATATATATATATATATATATATATATATATATAAAGCTCTTTAATCTTTTTTTATGTTATATGTTCTGCAGCATGAGATGGCGATTAATGCACTGAAGGAAGACATGATTGTGGTTGAAGAAAGGGCTGCACAGTATCTATCTGACCTCAATATCTTAAATTCTCAAAATGCAGATGTGGAGTCTGCCTTAAAGGAGTTAAAAAATAAATTGGTATATTGTGAAAATGAAAAGGTATTGTTTTTCTGTTCGTTTTTCATTATTTTGGACACAAATGTCATTCTATATGTAAGTAAAGCAATTAACTTTTATATCAACTGGTCTTGGTCCCCATAGAGAGAGTTAGACTCAAAGGTCGTGCGCTTGTCCAAAGAGAAGGAGAGTGCTATGAGTAAGATCAATTTGTGGATGAAGTCATGCAAACAGCTGGAAAATGAGAAGCAGGCACTTCAGGAAGAACTTCAGCAGCAGGGACAAAAGATAGCCGAACTGCAGGCCTCACAGAAACAAGGTATGGACCCAATACAAGTGATTTCATATCAGCCACATTTAAAATGTTACTATCTCATTTTAAACTGAAATAATCAATGTTTTTGGATTTTGATGTTTTAATGTTAGACGAAGAAATTTTATGATGGAAAATTAATAAGATATACTTGCGCGGCCAATGCATTTGCCCACATATCTAAATGTAGGAAAGATGTTGAATAAGCCCTATTTCTAAAAACAGTGGAGTGTTCCTTTAACAATGTCTTTCCTACCTGTCTGGGCCTTTAAAATTGGTTATTAAATTGCCGTTTATGGAGGGGTCAGAGAGCTCCTGGA
Source organism: Gobiocypris rarus (assembly GCA_023029165.1). NCBI lineage: Eukaryota > Metazoa > Chordata > Actinopteri > Cypriniformes > Gobionidae > Gobiocypris > Gobiocypris rarus. Next base: position 28,331,213 of record CM040925.1, read on the forward strand.
TTTCGTCAAAAATGTCTTGAATTTGCGTTCTATATATATATATATATTCCCTTTTTTGTAAAATACATTTTATAGCATCTGTAATGTTAACAGGTGATGGCAGCAGTGACGCCCTGCAGGAAGAACTACAAGAGCTGAAAGAAGCTCTGGAGGAAAAGAGCCGTGAGGCGGACGACAGTATGGACCGATACTGCAGCCTCATGGTCAAAGTACACAAGTTGGAAGAGACCAATGAAAGCCTCAAGAGCCAGCTCAAGCAGTTGAGCACCCAGACAAAGACACCCAAGAGCAGGAGGTCCCTGAGGTCTGAGAAGAGTAACATGGAGAACAATAAGCCAGTGGAAGACAACGAGATCATTCCAGTAGGAAAGAGACAAAGAGAAGCTGATGACACCCCCGGCAAAGCACAGGAAGCCCTGCAAAGTATCACCAAGAGACTGAAAGCTGCGGCTGCCACACCTAAAGCCACACAAGATGATGAGGATTTCAGACCAGAGGGTTTGCCTGAACTTGTTCAGAAAGGTGAGAGGTTATCACAATTTGTCGTTCGCTGTACCCATGGCACAGCCTTCCACATTAAACGAACAAATCAACATTCATATGTGAGTTCTCAATCAAACTTTCACAATTGAAGGAACAAGTCATTGATTGCTGTTTTTACACATCTACATCCTTTTTTTCTGTACAGGTTTTGCAGATATTCCAATTGGAGAGATGAGCCCATTCATCATTCGCAGAACCACAGCGCAGCGCTGCAGCCCTCGCTTGGCCGGCCGGACAACTGCAGCTCAGCAGAGCTCCGTTTTAGCAGAACAGCCTGTGCAAATCTCCAAACAGACAGTAGAGGGCAGAAAATCAAACACAGTGAGTAGTGCTACCTGTGTCTATTTCCTTCAACCACAACAAACTGCATCTTACAAGTAAACGATAAAGAAACTCTTCCTGCTTTGCAACTTTTACTTGCAAAATGATGATGATGATAGTTTTGATTCCATGAACGTCTGTTTAAATCATTGGTGAAAATATTAAAAAAGTGTGTGTGTGTGTATATATATATATATATATATATATATATATATATATATATATATATATATATATATATATATATAATTCTTCCAATGGCAATAGACTGTTGTCCACTTGTAAATAGCAAGATCTAATAATTCTTCTTAAATGTTAATCATTTACAGCTCAGATGGGCTGTTTGTCTCTAACAATTCTATTTTTTGTGCCATCAATCAAAGCAGATTTGCACACAAAAAATGGTTTCATGCAATGTGTAAAAAGTCAGCAACATTTTTATATGGGATTGGTGAAAAACTAGGATTTGTTTATCTAGACTATATAAATAATAAGAATACATTTACCTTTATTACATTGCACATAGTCACTTAGTAGATGCATATATTATTATAATAATTATTATTATATATGTATTATTATGATTCAACTTAAACCTTTGGAAAAGGCCATTTGTATTAGAAGTGCAGTAAAACCAAATTTTAAGAGTACACCAAAATAGTTATAATGCTGGAAATCTTATCATAAATACAGAGAATATACAGTATATGTAATATAATCTGTTATCTAAGTTATTTTAATATAATATAAACCGTGAGAGGTTTATATGCCATTAGAACTCTCATTGTGTTGTAAATGTTTAGTCATTCATTCATCAGTCTTTAACCACAGGAGGGCATCATAGACCCTCAGAAAATGTATATGCAGTCTGCAGTTAACTCATTATGCCACTCTTAAAGTTACTGACCATGAAAGCATTTCCAGATGAAACATGTAGGACATTTCAGATTAGATGGAAAGACTTAAGTGCTTTGAGGCATTAAAGCGCTCCTGTCAGCTTTTAACTCCCTCCGTAGCTCTGATCATGTCACCTTACCCAGGTCACCATTTCCTGGAGATTTTCCCATTTATTCTTCAAGAATTCAAAGGGAAGCAGAGGCCACATGCTGCAGAGTTACTCTTATGTCCCAGGAATACCCTTCACCACCTTGAATACCTCATTCAGGATATAGTTAAGCTTTTATGAAGGCCAAAGTTCTGCATTCCTGCTTCCATGTGTCCATTTAAATGAATAATCCGGGTTCAGTACAAGTTAAGCTAGATCATTAGCACTTGTGGCATAATGTTGATTTACATAAAAAGGTAATTTTGACTTGTGAGTATGTGAATAATAGTTAAAGTGAGTAAAATAGTGAGGAAAACTTGAACCCACTCAAACACTGCAGAGGATACTGGATAGCATCATGCCGGGAAGATTTGGTTTGCAATAAGTCATTCACGTTAGTGCTGGGCTAACGCATGTGCTGTCATTGACACAGTCGCACATGCACCACAATAAATTAGAAACACTCAGAAACTTGTTAATGCTAATGATGAGGAATTACAGCTGAAACATCGCATAATGTACCTCAAACTCAGTAGCATCACCGAGATCCAGCTCAAGGTTCGGGTTGAATAACTAGTTCTTCCAATGTTTCATCGATTCGGACTCGTGCTGAGATTGGTGTAAAATCGATCATGAAAAGGAGGGATTTAGAGAGACCGATTCATCCATCAAGTCGTTTGAGAATCATTGAACATCGTGGTGATGTGCAATGTATATTATGAAAAAATATACCGTAAATTTATACCGTATTTTCCGCGCTATAAGGCGCACTTAAAAGCCTTTAATTTTTTTCAAAAAATGACAGTGCGCCTTATAGTGCGGAGCGCTTTATATATGGATCAAGGCGCTCTGTCAAAATGTTTCAGTATGAAAAACCAATAAAAACAATTTAATAATAATAAAATGTTTCAGTATGAAAAACCAATAAAAACAATTTAATAATAATAAAATGTTTCAGTACGACTGGTAAACTACAAAGCCGCACCGCTTGCAGCATTACGGCTACCGTAGTCAGTAAACACCGGTACTGTGCTTTCGGATAATGACGAGAGAGAGCCGGGTAGGTCGGATGCCGTAGTCGCCCAACTGTTCAATTCGGACACTGAAGAAGAAGATTTCGAGGGATTCGTGGACGGAGAATGAACTGAAAAAGCGAGCTTTACGTGTTATATACGTAACTGAATAATGTGGAGTTATGCACTAACGTTTGATTTAGTGGTATCCGACTGTTTCTTTTACTAGGCTACATGTTTACTGAATTAAGGAAAAGTTCCCCTCCACTTTTGGGAGAAAAGTTAGCAAGGCTGGGAGATATTGTTTATATGTACATCAACGTTTGAACAACGTTACCATGGGAGTGAACGGAGTTGTCAGAACGCTTAATAAAGTTTGACTTTATCTGACTGTTTTGTTGACATTCCCTTTAGCACAGAGCTCCATCTAGTGGATGCATAACGCAAACGTTTGACTGCAGTATCTTCTATTCTATGCGCCTTATAATCCGGTGCGCTCTATATATAAAAAACAGTTCTAAAATAGGCCATTCATTGAAGGTGCGCCTTATAATCCGGTGCGCCTTATAGTGCGGAAAATACGGTTTTGCCCTTTGGTGCATGTAAACCTGTTGTTGGAGACCTCCAAAACTAAAATAGGAAACTTTAAAATAGCGTAATAGGGGCAAGAAAACTGGATGAGTCAGTTTCTTCTTTTTTTTTATTATTATGCAAATTTCTTAACATGTTTAAATATATTTGTATGAACATACAATTGATCAAATTGCACAGTTATTTGATAAACATAAATTAAATAAGGGCATTTTCATTTTCATAAAAATTTCATGTGCGCACGGGTTTTGTGTGCATGAGAAACTTTTTGGGTGCTCATGAGAAACCTGCATGCGCACAGGAATTGTTTGATCACTTTACTGTGCCAATGTATTTTTTTTAATGAAGCATTAAACTTGGCATATAGGACAATGCACACTGAGCCACCATCAGCCCTGTATATACACATGTATGTGTTTATGTATATACATACAGTATATGCCATTTATTTGAATAATAAATCATGTAATTAGTTCCCTCCAAAGACTTTTATACAATTGACAGCCATAATTAATAGATAATATGAGAGAAAAACCAACAACTAAACTTTAAATGAAACAGATGCTAGCCGGGATGAGCAAGCCATTAGTCAGCTTGCAGCACAGCCAAATTTCAAGTACTAGTGTTCAGCACTGGGAAAGTACATGCTGGCTATAGGTCGAGGGTTAGGAGAGGACAGAAGATTGCTTGATTGATTGGAACATCTTATCTTTACACATATTTTGCACCTGTCCGCAGCTTGGCACTTCACCCAGAGAGATGTACAGTACGAGTTGTTTTGAACGTTGATATTGCTGCTGGGCATTCTTGATTCTCAGCTCTCTTCTGACATTATTAATGTACTTTCAGGTCCAGGCTCCTAAGGCCATCCAGAGCAATGCGGCTGTATTATCTCCACTCGCCAACAGTCCACGTGAAAGCAGGCGCTCTCGCAGCTTCAAGAAGACCCCTGACAAACAGAAATTTCTCAGCGCCTCTCCAAAACAAAACGACAACTGCCAAGTTCAGTGATTAATGGGATTCCATGGAAATTTCCCATCTTTTAAATGCTATTTTTTGCAGAATGTTTATGCACTGGTATTTTAGCCTTGTAAATAATATTCAAGAGCAGCTGTATCATACGTTTTCTGATTTTTCTATTTCCTGTTTTGTACATCTCGTATTTTCATTCTTTTTTTTACTATTTCAAAACACAAAACATCTGATGTGTTATCATCAAAAGAATAGCGGTATGGTTTTAGTGTATGTATTCTATTGTTCTGATTTCTTATATCCTTTTTGTATTTTTTTAAATAGAATCATTACAGCTAATCACTCCATTTTACAGTTTGTCTTTTTCTGACTGCTTTACTAAACTTCACTCTGCCTTACAAATATGTTTGTTTGCGTACTTCTGTTTTCTACAAGTGGCCTTTTGGCTGACTCGCACACAAGAACTACAGCAGATTTGATTGGGAAGCAATGATCAGTTCCAGCCTGAATGCATTAAGCTTTGTAATATGTAGAGAGAGATTTATTTGCAGACTGTCTACTATTAATGAACACGCAACAAGCGGGATCTAATTCTTAGTCAGTTCAGGTTCTGACTCGATACAGGTCTGGGTAGGACTCTTAAATCAATGCCTTTGCTCTTAAATTCACTTTGAAGATCTCCCCTGAGGTTTGGTTAATGTCTAATTGGGAGGTTTGGGGGAGAATAAGACAGGTCTTGTTATATTATGTGATGATAAAATGAGTGTTTCATCTTGACTACCTTAAAATTTGTTCCATGAAACACTGCATTCTTATTATTTGATCCATTTACTGAAATTAATTGACACCAATTAATTAGCTTAAATGAATTAGCTTTTTTAGTTTAAGTTTTAGTAATTTTGTCAATTTTTTTGCTATAGGCTTTTGTCATTTTATTCTTTTTTTAATGATGCCTTTTGACTTATTTTAGTTATAATTTTACTACTTAAACTTTTCTTTAAAATAAATATTAGAAAGTTTCTGTACTTTTTTGTGTAATATTTATTTTAATTAGATTTCATTTAATATTTGTTTGGTAATGTTTATTATATGGCTGCTTACTTTTAACAATAAAACTATTTTAGTAGTTTTAGTTAACAGCAACAACACTGGATATGACGTATTGATGAATTGTCTTTGTTGTCGGAAATGTATACTGCCCATTTTTCTTTTGCAATGCAAAGCAAGAACAAATCCTCCAGTGCATTGGACGTTTCTGCTGATGTATCACTGTACAGTAATACATCATATGTCATCTTTTAATAATTTCAGCAAAATGCTACCACATAGGGCTTATAAAACATATGTGTGCATTATTAAGTTGATCCCATGAGAGAAATTGGGTTGCTTTACCAGTCAGACAAAATTCAACACTAATATATAGTAAATCAAAAATGAGAACACAAGTCATTTTAATGATATAACTTGCGCTACCAAAATTGCATGTCTCTTCCATAGCTTCACATTATTGTATTATATTGTATCATTTGCCAGCTGACATTTATAGCTATTGTTTTAAGTTTGAAGTGCTGCCCTTTGGATTAGATCATAGTTCAATATTTCAGGACAGACAGCTTTAATAGAAAATATAAATTTGACTGTCCACAGAGACATTTTAAGAATTAGAAAATGGTGCCATTTTAAATCAACTTTCTTCTGTATAGTACAATAACTTGTAAGGCAAATAAATACATTTAATATCATCAGAAACACACATATCAAATTCTACACGCATTTCCAGTTCTGTTTCGGAATTTTGATGTTACAACAGATAATAGATACCATTTTACAGGTGTGTGTTTAGGGAATAGCAAATGGTGTATCTTTTCTCTAACCAGCACAGTACATAATAACTATACTCACTGATGATGAATTAATATTTTGCATGCTGAAAGCGTGTGAAAATATTTCTTTGTATTTCCAAAAATCTATTAAATCAAAATAGTAGGCTGCTCCAGATTTAAAAAGCATTCTGCTGCGATGAAAACTATGCTTTTTCACTGCTGAAGAAAATTCCATTACATGACTGACTCTGCTGAGAATGATTTTGATCAAAGTCAAGGACTGTGAGGACAACATGTCAAATTAATGAGCTAACTATCTGTGACAACTGTACACGTGCTATCTATTGGGGTAGGAAAATTGTATGAGATGTCAAAACTATCCTAAGACTTTAGTTTGATCAGATCACTGCTGAGCTGCCAGTAAATAAATTGGCAAGGTGAGAAATCAATACATAAATGCACAGACTGTAATGTCTTTACATGAATCCTGCATGAAGCAACTTTGTTTTTGTGTAAAACTTCTACTGTATATGCAATGATCTTCTACCACCAAGAGTAAACACAGAAGAAGCAAATTGAAGATTTGAGAGTTTTAAACTATGTGAATTTATTTCTAGCCCTTGAATTTGATTTGCTGAGTGGCATTCCAAGAGTGCTGATATACAGCCCAACAGCACCTGGGACTCTTCACTGTTTGTATCACTTCACTTGTCTGTGTTTGTTCTATGAAAACTGTCAGTCTGTGCATTAGAGGTGGAGATTTTTCAGTGATTTATGCAGATTACATTGTTACGCAGTAGGTGCCGTTTGAGTGAGTCATTGAATCATTCACTCAACCAAGATGCTTTACGTGCTGCGTTTAAGTCTACTTTTTTATGGCGTTCCCTCTCTAACTTCCCTCTACTGGTGGAACCCTTGCAATGTTTTTTTTATTTTATGGAATGCCCTAAGCACTTGGAATCTGCTCATACAGCTGTTAGCTACTTTTGTGTATTTAAATGTGTGAGGGTAAATTATTTGCGAGCACTGCGAGTTGCTGTTGTGACATTACAATCGTGTTGCATTGTGGTCTATATCTTCCTGAAGCATATATATGTATGTTAGGGTGGCCCTTATTTTTGGACTTTTGAAATCTTCTGCTCTCACCCGCCCAGTCAACTCCCCTTTATGAGAAATGAAAACAATCCACATTTCACTGAGATTGGATTATGTTTGGGTTGTGCTCAACAAAATTGAAATTTTGTCTTAATGACCATTACAGCATTATACAAGAATATTAGTAAATGGTGAATTAGCTTAAAAATGAGAACACAGAACAGTGTTGTTAATAGAGCTTGCATGCTTCACTGTACCCTAACGTTTATGCGACTCAGCAAGTCCTTGGTTCATTTAGAATGTATTTAAAACATATTTCATAAACTCTTATATTTATATTCTATATTAAGAGCCATAATTGGGTGATGGATGTCCCACTGCGTTGACATGGTAACATTACAGGAGAAGATAATCTGCACTCATAATCAAGGGAGTGCCATATTTAAGTTTTGACGGATGGAAGCGAGGCTGTGAGGGATAGAAGTGTGTTCAGAGGTCTCTCTCAAAAGAAAACACTATCTACGTACAAATGAATCAAAAATAGCTTTATTAGCAACGTTTCGGTCCCATGACTTTAATCAGGCATTTATGTGTACATGACCTTCAAGCATATATGTTTTGTTTAGTTTAGTTTAGTTTATTTAATGTATTTAACAGGGACCATACACAACACAAATGTTGTGGCAGAGTTAGCTAAATAGCTCATTTGCATCTGTGGTCCCTAGGCAGGATGATGTTACTTAAAATTACAGTATTCCGCTACAATCATGAAAAAAAGAAAATAATAATAATATTGTATCACAGATATTGAATCATAAAGAAGAGGAGAGAAGAAGAAAAATAATGAACACATGATTGATTTTTTTTAAACCATAATTTAAATTCAGTAAAAAAAAATACTAAATGATGTACACTCTCTTAAATGAACAGGCACTGAATTACATCTTTCTGCTGCTCTGAATGAGAAAGCTAATAGTCCAAAGGCAGTTTTCTTAAATTGAACTGAACAGTCACCTCTATGCCCTGGTTTCGCTAGAATTGTCTTTACAGAAAGTCACACATTTTTTAAGAGGTGGTGTCGCAAGATCATGAATAATATATCAAACACATATCTGCAAAGAATAAAAAAAAACTATCAAACGTCAGTAATTTATCATGTCTGATGATAATGCAATTGCAACTCAACTTTTTTTTTTCACTTGCTTGAGACCAGCTTGTAGCACAATAAGATAAATGCGGAAGAATCAATGTTAGCATAAAGAGTTTAGCAGCAGCCAGAGGTAACTGATGCGTAATATTTCTCAAAAACATTAAGCTTGCTCTAACACATCTAGAAACCTTTTTATAAAATTTAAGTTTGAATCTATAATCATACCCAGGTATTTAAACAAATGTATTGCTTCACCTTTAATTAAAATATCTGGTTGATGTATCAAACATTCCCATTTACTCACATTAAGAGTAAGACGAGTGATTTAACCAATCTTCAGTGCAGCATTCAGTCTGATAGCAGCTTGTTCTTTTGTTTAGCATAGGTATAAATGACTGTATCATCTGCGTACATCGGGAACTGGACATCTGGACACATCATGGTAGATCATTAATATACCAAATAAAACTGGTCCAAGAATAGATCCCTGTGGGACTCCAATAGTGTAGTCAAGAAACTCTTGTACATTGTTTCCTTAGATTTAGATAAGATACCATCCATGTTGTTGTATTAATAGAAAAATTTAACTTTGACAATTTAGATAAAAGTACATTAAAAATCAAGGAAGACAGCACCAACAACACCTCCTCTGTCAAGGCTGGATTTAATTTGCTCAATAAAGTAACAGTTTGCTGTCTCTGTAGAATAACGTGCCCTAAATCCAAACTGCATAGTGGAAAATAACCAATATTTAAATACTCTTTTGACTGACTAAAAATGACCTTTTCAATTACTTTGGAAACCACTGGAAGAATACTGATAGGTCTATAATTGGTTACATTATAGGGTCACCATTCTTAAAAATAGGTGCTATTACTGCTGACTTCCAAGCATTCGGAAAATAAAAACTATTTGTAGCCGTAATGTTGCTAATAAAGCTATTTTTGATACCTTTGTAATTTTTTGGGTGCAGGACTTTTGGCACCTTAGGGTGCCAAAACAATAGAGTTCACACCATAAACGCTCAGGGTCGTTTACGGTAATGATCTTTTGGTGTTACATTTTCTAATATTTTCATCTAGATCCAAACGCACTACATTCAAGTCCTTTGTGCCATACAGGTAGGTTTCTAAGTGTAAAAATAATATTAATAGCCTGATAAAACCTTTCACATCCAGTTGGGAGAAATATTTGGTAAAATATTCCTAGACATTACTGCTTTGCATTGCTCTCAGGTCCCAAGATTCTCATCTTTGACTATTTTGTGTGTTTAGGATTTTTTTTTTTTTTTTTACAAAATACTACAGCTGCCCAGATGGAAATGTATAACTGTTCCAAAAAAGTATTGTCCGAACCTCCGCTGGGAATGAAAATATAGAGACCAGACCTCTTGGAAATGTAATTGAATACCCCTGATATAGCTTTTACAGAAATAGACTCACATTTCTTTGAGTATCCTCACCGATGAAAAGGTCCACAGTAGATTTACTAGTTTTTGTATTCAAATTATTGAAAGAAAGAAAATAACTTCCTCTTTTTCCTTGCTGCAGCCTCTGTTTCGAGGTCGCATTGATATTTTATTTCTGCTTCTCATTCAAATGCACCCCTTCACTTCACTCTCAGTCAGCAAGATCTGGGGGAGAAAACCGATTGATGCTAAGCCAACAGATCCATCCAGTCTATAAATAGAACACGTCTCACCCTAATGGGTCAGTGAAATATTCAATTAATCTAAACACTTGCAACCTCTTGCTTCTACCTGGGATTCCTGCCAGTCACCTGGCTAAAGTCACACACATACACGTACAGTCAAAAATAGATTTAAAAAAAATCACGTGTGAATGCAGAGACATTTAAGAAGCAAAACAGAGATAGCTTATATCCATGTGAGATCTGAAGTGGATCAAAATGAATGCAGCATAGGTCTTTCTGAATGTCACACGAGGAAAAAGAGAAGAGGAGATTGCAGTTAATGCTCTTTATTCCAGACAGGGAAAAAGGAGGCATAAGACAAAGAAGGTCAGAAGAAAGCAATAATATATCACAGTCCACAATAACAATACTTGCTTGGGCTTATATTAAGTGAAAAAGATGATAGCATGTGGGTCATACTTGAACAAGACAATATAATAGAAAATGGGAATATATACAGTCATTGATTGTAGTGGTGATGAGGGACAGATGAGCGTCATTAGTATTCTGGCGAATGGGACAGAGCTGGAGGTGAAGAACCAGGTGCAGGTGTGACTCTTAAGGCTTTCTCAGAATGTAGCAGACATATCTTTGACCATACTTGGGACTTACAGTAAAACAGCACATGCTGACTCCTGATTCTTTCCAATCCCAGAGGTGACATCATGTTTATCCTCATCCTTACCTCTGACTTCAGAATTCCCTAGTGGAGCTGTAGATAAGCAGAAAGTGACATGGACCTGTGAGTTCCTGATACATATCGTTTCCTCAAGCTCAGGCAGAAATAGATAAAGGTGACAGCAAACCAACATTTGTGTGAACAGCAATATTTCTTCCCATCTATTCCTTTCCAGCAAACAAACAGAAAGAAAACCCTGTTCAAAGTTAAGACCCAGCTTATTTTTCATTAACCGTGTTTTCCTCTTCACACTCAAGGCTATCACTGGTCTTTTCTGAAGGTTTGTTTGTTTTGCTCAACAGGCCTGTATTAGAAGTCAGTATGCACTATAGCCATTGTAATAGTGAAGAAGGCTCTTAATCTCTATGAAACCTTCTAAATGGTTCTGTAAGTACACATATTCCACATCTGTAGTGCTTTGCAAAAGTGGCACAAGGCAATTGGTAGGAGCATATGGCCATGTGAAATGTAACTGTGGAACCTGCTTCTATAAGTGTCATTTAGTCTGATGTTGTCAATCAAACGATGCACCCATTAGAGATTTTCTTTAGAAGGAAAAATCCATTTGTGTACTTTTGAATTAACACGTGTGGTTATCCCGTCCAAAACGAGAACACAGGAATTCAGTACAATAATACTTTGATCCACAAAATAGAGTAATGCAGGAAAATCTCACAAGAAAACAAATGCTTAAATACTGACAATCACTGTCAAAGAAATTAACAAAACGTGGGTTGCATTCGAAAACTGGAAAATGTTGCTTTCAGAGGACACATTTCATGGTAGGAAGGCATCAAGGCACCAATGTTAGCATCACTTCCTGCCTCCTAGATGAGAGACCTTCATCTGATCGAGTTTTGAAGGCAGCATAGATGTATCATTTGCTGCCTTTGATATCCCACGCGTTCCATTCGGTGACAGTTGAGCTAGAAAAAGAAAGATGCCGTCCGGAAGTTGCACAGAGGTAACTAATGATTGACAGCTGAATGTAATAAGCAACCAAGGAGACAAACTAGGGCTGAATCTGAAATCACCCCCTAAACCCTCAATCACTATTCTCAACTTTACTCCACTAATACAGTTCACTTGAAGGAGTGAATGAAAACAAGTGAGCGAGCTCGGACAGCCGCTGTGTGTACATCGGCTGTACACTCGTTATTGCTGTGCAATGTGGGACAGAATGAGTGCACTCAATAAAGTCCACTATGGTTTCGGACACCACTACAAATGGCTGTCCCTTCAAATAGTGCCCTATTTCGGATTCAGCCTAGGAAACAATCAAGGCTAAACAGAACTGAAGCACAAGAAACATGATCAAGTATAATTAAAGTGTGGCTTAATTAACATAATGAGAGTGAACATTTTTTAATACAGCAAGTCCTCAAGGCCAAAAGTGAGAAAAAACAAAAATCTATTCCTTATAAATTAATGACAAAAATATCTTAACAAAACAAAACTACTAAACTATATAAGATTTTCCCCTTTGTCGCTAGTGCTATTTCAATGTAATGTCTTTCGACATGGGGATGGACTGATAAAATGGTCCAAGTAAATGTTTGCTCATGAGAACTTTCCCACTGACCAAACTGTATGCTGAAACTTCATGCAATGTCAGTGTTTTTCTAAGGCATAGCATAAGCTCATTCACGTGCATAGCAAACACAAGCTAAATATTTTCACACTGCATGGGTCAAGGGGTTGCTTCTCAAAATGTTATGTAACGTGGATTAGAATGTTATCTTGCTAAGATCAGAAAACTGCCCTCTATTTATATACTGTGAGCTCCTAAAAAAGAATGGGCACTGTTTTACTTTCAAATGCCAGTGGATGTTCTCTCTGAGATTTACACTGAGTCAGCCATTTGACATTTGACCCAAGTGTTTTTTCAAGTTGTCAACTGAAGTGAAGAGTGAAAGCCAATAAATGGACAGATGCCAGTCATGAGTTTAAACCCAATTGTGCTGTGGGTAAACATAAAATGTTTTTATTCTGCAAGATGGCAGGAAGTAAAGGTATAACAACACTGAAGGACATCCTGTAATCTTTACACTGTTTGTTTAACACGTTTTCTATGTTAAAGGAAAAATGTTTAAAAAAATGATGATTGGTGCATTGGTTTGGGGGTTAGTTGGCACATTAGGCCCCATTCATGAAATATGAGGACAATTATGAGTAAAATTATGAAAATTAAAGTACACAAAAATTGTCATCACTTACTCATCCTCACTCGTCATTCCAGTTCTGCTTGATGTTCTTGTCTATGCAATGTAAGTGTTGTTTGGTTCCCAACGTTTTTTCAAAATATCTTTTGTGTTCTGCAGAAATCATACAGATAAAACATTTTTTGGGTGAACAATTTAAGCCACATAAATCTTACAATTTAAGAATCACACACACACACACACACACACACAACTATATAATGTGATTGAAAATATATAAAAGTCTAATTAAAGTTTAATTAAATGTTTATACTAGTTATTTTAATTAAAATAATTACATTTAATTAATCAAACATAAAAAGCATGATAAACAATTGTAAAAATATTCACATTGAGTCATATATCATAAATGAATCATATTAATCCTATAAACAAAATATACAAGACAAATGGGTGTTGAACATTTTTATCTTTTATTTTGATCCCCTCTTATAAAATGTCATAACCGTCAAGTCAAGCCACCTTGATTTATAAAGCGCTTTATACAATACAGATTGTTTCAAAGCAGCTTTACAGTGATAATAGGAAATGAATGCAACAAAGATTGTTTTGGCTGTACAGCAGCTCTAATTCAGCTCAAATACGTTTTTGTTGATTAATTTCCGTTGTAAAAATCATTAGTTATTAACTTAGGGGCCGCTTTCACGACACCGTTTTCAACTGAAAACAGAAAACCTTTAATGCATTTTGGCCGTTAGGTCAAATAGATTTGAAAACTATATTTTGAAAACGACACCACTATCATCTCCGTGTAAACTTCATAAACATGAATCTGTGAAAACGGTGAAGGCATGCACATGAGTATTACGTGTTTAATGCATGTGCTTTTGAATGAACAAAATTTAGGAAATATTTTTTGACAATGAATTTTTCTGTTTTAATTCTTTTGGACCGATTCCATATTCCACAAAAATTGCTGCCTTGAATAAGTATAATCAACTTGCCTTTTTTAAGTCATTTCAACTTAAATTATATTAAACTGAATTTAAATGTTTTTTGAATCTTGTATGACTTATAAAAATGGCTTAACTTATTTTGATGAGTAATGTAAAAACATTATGTTGTCATGATCATTTTTTACAATGCAACGAAAGCAAACTCTGCCGACCAACCTGAGTCTCTTGCATGGAAACGCTCTGCTGTATCTGTAAACAAAAAATAAAGAAATATAATGTGAGATTACAGGATTCTCATCTTCAGTGCACTTCAAGGAAGGATGTGCTATAAATAGAAAACATGTCCCTGAAATACACATTATGTTGTAGCGAAAGACCATAGGTGTGCTAATCTTTGCTAATTGTCGTCCTGTGGGAGGCCTACAGTCTCAATGCAATCACATAGTTAGCATTTTTCCGGTCGCTGGCTGTTAAAACGGATTTATGTGTCATAGGTTAAAATCTGGTCAAAAATCTAATTAGAAGCCTGGTACAGCGTAAACATAATGCTTCTCTGCAGGAGGCACAGCACTTCCTTTAGTTTAATGAGAGTTTGTGTATGTGCTGCTCAATAAACCTAATTGACCACAGACAAATGTCTTATACACTTCCTTCACTTTTTATGATGTCATGAGCAATCTAGCCATGTATATAGATCAGTACATGAGATAAATATATGAAGGTACAGGCCTATTGAGACATTATTCTGCATGTTATTGGAATTAAACTGTGTTGTAACTGAGCTATAAAAGCAAGATTTTTATTTATTTTTGGATATGCTTGAAATAAGATCCCTGCCAATATGATGGGTAACTTTTGGTATTGCGATTCCAAAATCAAACTGGCAGAAGACAACGACGGTCCACGGAGGAAGCTAATGAACACTGTGAACATGGAATGTGAGTGCACATGTGCCTTTGATGTTCTTCTGTCATTCCCCGAAGGACACATAATTTTAGCCATCTCAGTGACAGAAAGTGCGATTGCCAAGGTGAAAAGACAATGGGAAAAAGGAAAGGGAAACAGAAGCTAGTGTATATGGAAAATAAAATATGGTGTATTTTAAAACCGTGATCTCTCAACGTGAACTGGAACTATGATGATTCACTACATCATCTCTACAGTTTGTGCAGTTAACGCAAGGTCAGGGGTCATGCAAAGTTAAACTCTTTGAAACTGTCTAATACATCACATGTCTACATTACATGCATTGTGCATGCACATATATTGACTGTGTATAACTCACTGTGTGCAGTTATTGCCATTTGCATTTTACAACCCTTTCTCTGTTCATCTTCAAACTAATTTATGAGATATGATACATCTCCCTTTAATCAATGTTGTACGTTCAGCCTTTTCACTTTCATCTCAATGGGAGATGTATTAGGAATGTAAGATGTTAATACATTCACAGCTGGAACATTGCACACATCAAACCCATTTTGGAAATTTAGTTGTAGCCTACTGATAGATTGTTTGAACTAGAATGACACTTTAGAATTCAATGCAAGTTGTATAAATAATTTAAACATGTCCAAAAGCACATTAGCTAACACAAAATATTATTATAACACTTAATTGTAGCATTTACTCTCCCTTTCGAGTGTAAGTTTAAATTAAAAGAAACACATTCATAAAACTCAAAACAATGAAACAATTCAGATTACTTAAACTGTCAGTTTGGCAAACTCAAAAAAAAGAAAGCTCTAAAAATACTCAAAAGTTAATTTATTTGAAATAATTTGTTTAATTTAAGTTTATCCTACTCAAACCACCTAATTATTTTTAGTATTAGGGTTTACAGTTTAGCATACCAGAAAGATAAATCATAAGCACAACTAGAAAGATGTGACTATTCATAAGACACTTTTTGATGATTGATTGATTGATTGATTGATTAATTGATTGGTTGGTTGCTCTGTTGGTTGGTTGGTTGGTTGGTTGATTGATTGATTGATTGGTTGGTTGCTCTGTTGGTTGGTTGGTTGGTTGGTTGGTTGGTTGGTTGGTTGATTGATTGATTGGTTGGTTGATTGATTGATTGATTGATTGATTGATTGATTGATTGATTGATTGATTGATTGATTGATTGATTGATTGATTGATTGATTGATTGATAAGAGCACTTTTCTTTGTTGACGTATTTACTGAAACAAGGATATAAAGCCGTTTTTGTAATGCTGTCTGATTCTTGAACAATGATTCTTATGATCTGGCTCTTTAATTAATCAAACATGCAGCTGTGTGACCTGACCAATGTGTGACTTTTTAATGAATAAAACAGCAAGGTTGACGCAGTTTGATTTTCGAACAAATTACTCTTATGAGCTAGTTAATTTGAATGAATTAAAAATCCAGCCATATCAATGCAGTTGATCCCCGAACAAATGCTCCAATAATGAGATGGTTCTCTTTTTAATGAATCAAACAATACGGCGCCACCATTGTACGATTCTCATCAAAACACTTTCAAGAATTAAACAGACCAATTTCCAAATTAATCAGAAAGAGTCATTTAATAACCACAAATTTTGTTTGTAGTTTCCGTTTGAAAACCAACAACTGTTGCTGCGTCATATGCATGTGACTTAAATCTGGTTGTTTGTTTTATCTACTTGGTTGAAAATAAAATAACTACTAGTTCATTACTTGGAAACATTACTCTTTCAAATATTTACTCCCCAAAAGCAGCTACTTGACTGGAATTCAGAGAACGGGAATCTTTAAATTCCTCATGATTTACTTCCCCTATTATTGACTGACATATGCGATGTGACCTGCGGCAAGTGACGCGTGTGAAATCGTGAAACCTGCCCACAGTTTGCGAACAAACGAAGAGCTCGAGCGCTTGTGAGCGTGTAGACGGACAGTGAGCGCGCTCATGATGAGAACAACCCGTCCAATTATCCGTGTGCCCCCTTTGGACACTCCCTTCTCACTTCGGTGCTTACTCAACCACGAAATACACCGCTGGATTCCAAGATACTGCTCGCGTGGAGATTTAAAACTGGACAGAAGCATGATAGTCCAGAAGAGAAGACGGTGGGATGCGAGTATGTTTGGTGTGATGATAAACGTCCAGTTTTTGCTAGTGTGCTCCTGAGAACGGCAAGACAACAAGTCAAGAGGTCCAACACTAAAGACAGCTGATGAAGAGCTGCAGGGAGAAGAGATTTGACAAAGTAGTAAGTGCGCGATGTCTTTTTGCATAATTGAATTGTTAAGCGTGTGTCATGGTAAATTTGACAGGATACTTAACACATTCAGACCCGAATTATGTTCAAGAGACATGAAAATATGATCATGCTTTAATTCTAGCCTACTTCAGATGCGACCATGAATGATAAGCAGTCAAAAGTATCAATTCATTTTAATAGTTCTTTCTTCATTATGGTTTGGATTTGGTTCTGAACACTAGTAGAATCCAAATAATTATACATAAAGGTAAATCAATAAATTAAAGATAAAGGTCAAATATAACTGGAAACATGCAAAGACCCCTGCAATACACTTGCTACAATGGTAATGGCTATTGGATTGGCTACTGCAGGGTTTAAACCTGTTACCTTTCAGTTGCCAGCTCAAATCTGATGCATCACAGCGCCACACCACCCACAGCTTTGACATACTTTTTCCAGATTTGTAGGAGGATTATTTACATCACATTTTGCAGTTCAGTATGCCTCTTCTGCTTAAACTGCTCATCACAGCATCAGAAAATAAAATGTAACTCTTTAATATGATCCAATGACCTCCCTGGTGAAAATAAAATTAATAATTTTATTTTAAGTATACTACAAATCCATTTACATATTTATGTACTTAATATAAATGCCCTGTAATTGTTCATTTAGTATACTAAATTGGTATACTTAAAATCTGCTAAATTGGAACAACTAATTTTGTACTTAATGCACTTTAGTTATCCAGAAATAGTACAGCTACAGATATACTTATTGATTGTGCTAAAGTGGAACTATTGCAAGTACACTTTAGACTGATATTATACAGAGATCATACTATCCTTACTAATAGTGATATTAAACACATATTATTATTATTATTAAGAAATGTGCATTGTGCAATAAATAAGTAATCCAAAGTTTAATTATAATATTTATATCAGTATGTCTCAAGTGATATGTCAGTAAATACAGTATGTCAATGGATTTGTATATACTTATACTTTAAATTTCACTAAGGTTGTCTTATTAATATCACTTTTAGCTTCAATGTAAAACAGTCAAAATATTATTTACAGTTTTAAGTTAGTTACAGTTTGCAGTTTGGGTGGCACCAAAATGAAAAACCATTTAAAAACATTAAAGAAAACTGATTTGAATGGAGCTGCATGGGTTAAAGTTTCTGATGAAAAAGTGGACACATGCGTTGCTGGAACCCTCTGGGGCTTGAGTAACTAACAGATCATTAATAAGCATTGAGGTCTGAATTATGCACAGAGGGGAAATCTGCAGGTCTAAATTAGTGCTGAAACTTGTGTTGCCTTGCATAATGTAGTTTCACACGCTGCATACTGGATGCTAGTGAGGAGAACATTACGTCCACTATCACTGGTTTGCTAGAGAGGGTTTTCACACTAGCCTGGAACACCGCAGAAGTCAACTGAGAAAAAAACAAATTAATATCCAAACAGATGAAGGGCCAGTTTCACTTCTACACTGAGTTTTGTAACTAAAACAAAGATTATTTAAGGATGTTTTACAGGCAAATGCTATTTCAGACTTGATGTTTTATTCAGTGTGTTACTTTCCATTTCTTTGTAGAGTGAAAACTGATTAAATTTTTTTTTGCATTTCTACAATGTTCTTTATTTAAATCCTCTCAAATACCCTAAAGTAATGCTTGTATTAAGAATTAATCAGTAAGATGTTTCACCCGTTATGAAAACTGATATCGTAAACACATGATCCCAGGGAATATTTAAATTATTATAAAAAGATGTTCTGAACCATAAAATGTATGTCCATAATCTAAATCGAATTCATCACTGTTTTAAAATCCTGCAGCTGTCTGTGTCTTTCATAGCTGCTGCTATCATTTATTGATGGCGCCATATAAAAAACATGAATGTGTTTTCATTCATGTACAGAGACACATGGAAAAATACATATAGATATCTTTAAATAAAGCAGCACTCTTTATATAAGAATACAAAATCACTAAAGACTCATCAGCAGTTGTTTCTTTATTACTGCTTGCTTTCTCTCTCTCTCTCTCTCTCTCTCTCTCTCTCTCTCTCTCTCTCTCTCTCTCTCTCTCTCTCTCTCTCTCTCTCTCTCTCTCCTCATTTGCTCTCGCTCACCTTCTTTCTCCCTTTGTTCCCCCCAGTGGCTGCACCTGATCTTTTAGATCCTACATCAGCCACACACAACACCAAACCACGGCTGTCGTTCTCCTCCAAGCCCATTGTGTATAACTCGGGGGATGACTGTGATACCATAACCACCGTAATGAAGTGGAAAACAGTATTGGCGATCTTCCTGCTGGTGGTTCTGTACCTGATCATCGGAGCCACGGTGTTCAAAGCTCTGGAACAGCCCCAGGAGATCTCGCAGAAGTACCTCATCGTGCAGGAGAAAATGAACTTTCTCTCTAGACATGCCTGTGTCAACACCTCTGAGCTGGAGGACCTGGTCAAGGTATAGAATCATTTACATGTGTGATTGAAATTAGAATTCAAAAAAATGTATTTGTATGGGTAAAAATAGCTTTTTTGATATTAGTTCAAGCATAGTGGTTTTGTCTGCGGGACGTTGGGTGAAAAGATTAATCTTTGCCAAAATCAATATTGACAGCTCTGAAGTTGGCAGAAAGAGTCTGCAATCTGATTAATTGGAGACACTGATAAGCCAAAGACATGTAGGTCTGTTTCTGAAGTATGATGCAACCATATTTCTTATAATAAGGGAGATGGAAAAGATTGTTTGGCTGGAATTATGAACATCTGTTCTAACTTACACACTTTATCTGCTCTCCTAAAAGTAGGGTTGCTGCCGGTCAGGTCTGTAATGATTTTCTTTTAAATCGGTTCAGTTAGCGTTATTTCATCTGCCGGGAAATTAAATATTCTCTTGGCATATTACATCACTAATTAGCTATGCCTTCTGAAGTCTGTGGTATTTACCTTTTGTGTAAAAAGTAGGCTGAATAGAAAGTGACATTTTATAAGTGCAGAGATGTAAAATGTACTAAATTATTATAATTTAAAGGTCTTGGATGTTTGTGTGTGTCATTAGCTGGTTTTCAACCACCTATTTTTATGTAAATCTTGGGATATTGCATTAAAAAATGCTGGACAGTACCCCAAAAAGTAAGTACTTTTTACTATAAATGTGCATAAAATTGTTAACACATTTGAGGGGAGTGCTGCATTTGCACAAATATGTTTTTGCAATATGTAAATATCATTTTAATAATTTGAGGAATAATTATTTATCTGATTTTCATACTTTTAGTGCGGTTACACTGATAAAAATGAATCAATGAGGCTGTAAGGGTAACATAAAAATCATAATTTTTTCTTTGTTTGTTACTTTACTTGGATAATTTAAGTAGCTCACTTAATGTGGACTTGTAGCAAAACATATTTTGTATTATTATATATCGCACTTCAGGTAGGCGCAGTGCATCATATGAATTGCTTTGCTCAATGCGCAACTATTTATAGCAGTATTGTGATTAATCTCTACTGCATACTGCTTATTACATATAGTGAAATAGAACTAATGCATGTCATATTAGTGTATTCACTTTAAGTAACATTAAAGTAACACCCTAGCCATAAATATTCCTGTAGTTCTCTGACAGCCTATAAATCGACATTTTCTAACCCCAGGAGACAACTCGTACCCCTCCCCCTTACCTTTTACGATAAATTACATCCCAACACACTGCATTCACCTACTTCCCATCTCTTGATTATTGTTCCGGCACTCACATTCACACACATCTAAACAAATGTTCATTCCTGCCAAGTTGCTTTGCTGCCAACAGCCCAAACCCAGTAGTGATTGTAGCGGCACTTAGTAGGTGTTCGCAAACAGGAAAGCCTCCCGATGGAAATAATGGCCTCTCTTTGCCTCTTACTTTTGGCTGAGCTCTCCTGCAGCCAGCTGGGAGGAGGAGGAGGAGGAGGAGGCATTGACGAGCAGCTGGGTTACGCTGAGGGCTCGTCCTGCTGTATGTAGGCCAGGAGAACCTGCACAATGTGCAGATGTTTTTGACAGTGTTTACATTGCTCACTTACTGCTTCGTAAAAAACGTAACCAGTATTTTTTTGCTACGGTTCTCTGGACTTTGATAAGAAGCTCAAGGCTGGAATATGGACCAGGCCACTTTAGCCAGTGTCTTCAGTGTCTTCAGTGTCTTTCAAAAAAGCGCATACTGTCTAGAGACCCTTTTGTTTAAAAAAAAGTTGAACTTATTTTAAGTTGAGCACTGCATTTATAGAACGTTGTGCCATGTGCGAGACGTTGCTAAAGATGCAAGATACGAGTTGCTTCGGTTGAATACATCCATCTAAAACGAAAACTGAAAAACAATGGAAAAGTTGAACAACTGAAAAATGCTTTCTTTGTGAACATCTCCTCTGTGCTTATTTAAACACCTTATTGCAACTTTGTTGTTGTATTAATTTTATATTTTATTTATAAATTTTTGCAATGCAATTTTATTTATATTTGATATTGTTATTTGGATATTACATCTTGTAATTGCAACTACCTTTTTTAAAAAGAAATTTATACTATTTGCAACTTTATTTTTAATTCCTGCAATGCATTTTTATTTTATCCACATTACATCTAATAAATCATCTTTGCAATGCAGTTCATCTCCTAACTGCCACTTTAATAAATGCAATTTTCCATTTGTTTTAAAAAATTACATTTCGTAATTGCAGCATATTTGTTTATTTATTTATTTATTTTTTGCATATGCAATTTTCCATTATTTGAACCGTACCAAGATTATTATTTATTATTTGTTGATTATAATTTGGACGTTACGGCCCGGTTTCACTGAAAGGACTTGGATTTAGCCAGATTTGGGTTTAGTTCAATTAGGGCATGCCCTAGAAAAAAACCTTACTGCATCGTGAGACAAAACAATGGCACTGATATATTTTAATATATGTCAGTGCAAGTTGCTTCCAGTTAAAACAGCTTGTCTGTGAAACCAGGGGTTTCTATTCTTTTTCTATCTTGTATATTTGTTTTATACATTATACATTATATCTCGCAGTTGTGATAAGAGATGGCCATAATACGTTCTTGCCCCATGTACATGTGATGTACAACCCCATCTTATGTGTGTTAAGGACCACGGACAGCTCCACCACTTGTCCTTCACTTACTTTAGTTTCTGAAGTATGCATACTTATGAAATGAGAACAGCACAACTTTAGCAAAGCTTTGACCTTCCTCTCACTCTTTGAGTAATTTGTCCTTTTAAAGTGCATTTTACCTTACCTAGAGTAACAAGGATAAGAAAAGCTCTTTAAAGAGCTACACTTTCCCTAAGTTTGGAATCAATCCAAGCTTGTAGTAAGTGACTTTAGGTCTTCAAGGAAACACACTGATCAGAGAGGCAGGAATATCGATCTCAATTATGCCAAGATCCCTTCTTTAGAAGAAGAGGAACGATCACAGTACGAGAAGTATAATATCATCCCTGCTGCACAAACAAAGGGCCACACATCTGATAAGGCAGCCATACTATAACAGATTTGACAGTGAATGAAATTACTGGCCAAATTCTGTCTTAACTCCAGCTGATACAGTAATATGTGACGTAAAATCCAGAGATGATGTGGAACACTGATAAAGAACAGGTCCGTGTCTTTGTTTGATGCAGTGAATGTTGGCAGTTGGAGCCAGCCATCCTGCTCATTCAGAGACAGTCTGCTTCAGGTTTAAACGTGTTACATCTCTCCGCACAATAGCAGATTGGGTTGTACTGGAAATAGCATGGTCGAATATAATCCAGCATGGGTAAATTGGAAATATAGCTGTCCGTTTCTAAATAAACGTCCTGAACTGTATACTGTATTCATGTAATACATTTCCACTGTATATTCATGTGTCATTCTGAGCCTGTATCTTTCTTTTGTGGAAAGCAGATATCTCATTTTGCGTTTCACAAAGAAACAAAATACAGTATGAAATGATGACTGTTTTTGAAAATTAAAAATTACCGTTATTTTTTGTTGTTTTTTTAAATCATGTGTTTCCTCTGTGTTCATTGCTCTCGTTTTTGGATTGAGCTTGAAGTGATTTGTTAAATTTTTTATATTATTCCTGAGACTTGTTCTCTCATTCGCAGCAAGTGGTGTTTGCTATCCGGGCCGGGGTCAATCCCTTGGGTCACCCCTCCAATGAGAGCAGCATGTGGGACCTCAGCAGCTCCTTCTTCTTTGCAGGGACTGTCATCACCACAATAGGTAACAGCTGTACTCTGTATCAATCCCCTAATTGATTCGTTAATTAATTATTGACTTTTAGAACTTCAGGTGACAAAAACAACTTGGGGAAAGGTGCTTGGTAAAACAAGTTTAACTCAGATGACTTGAAAGTCAAATAAATAGACCACAAGTAGGGCGGCACAATTGATGAAAACAAATTCCATTGGATGTGTACCTACACTACTGTTCAAAAGTTTGGGGTCTGTATGATTAGTTTTTCTAAATAAAATAAATACAGTAAAAACAGTAACATTGTTAAATATTATTACAATTTAATATAATTTATAAATGTAATTTATTCCTGTGATGGCAATGATGATCTACATTTTCAGCAGCCATTAATCCAGTCTTCATTGTCACATGATCTTCGTAAATCATTCTAATATGCTGATTTTGTGCTCAAGAAATGTATATTTCTTATAATTATCAATGTTCAATCCATGGATCATTCATCCCTCCACCAGAGGGAGCCATCACCAGAATTCTAATTCATCTTCCTGTGTAACTAGTTCACTTCCTGTTTGTAGATATATAAACCAATGCCACTTGAAGGCAAGCCTGCAGTTCTTCAGGAAGGCAAGCCTGCAGTTCTCTTTAGGAATGCAGGGAGGATGGTAGAAATCAAAGGAATCATTTTGGGCGCATTGGAAATAAAATAGCTAAAGATCTAGAAGTGTTTCATTTGAGCATAAGTCCTATGGACATTTTTCCTGTGAGCTCTGTGGAAGATAATATGGCCTGGGTTGTAGACTGGTTTGTGCTAGAGGACAAAAGGAAAGCGAAGGAGGAAATTTAATAATTTAATAATAGAGAAGGAGAAGAATATAATTAATTCATACAGATTTATACGGACGGTGCTAAAAAAAAAACCAAAGACCAATACCAGGTAATACCTGGAGAAGGAATTGGAATAAATAGAAGAACATTGGATAAATTAGGAGTATATACTGCAGAATTGTTGCCAATATTACCTGCATTAAGGTGGATGGAAAAGACGAGACAGGACAATTTATGCTCTGACTCAGCTGGGACCGAGATGGGTCGTGCACATGTTTCCCACTTGGGTCCCACCTAGTGGCAAGTGCCACCTTATATGAAATCCATCTGGGCAATTAACATGGGGCTATAATGGAACCTGCGGACAGCCCTATATGGGGTCCCTTTTTCAGCCCATTTCATACCCATATGGGCCCCATATACAAATATTAGCTGGGTTTTCATCAACTTTAGCTAGTTTAAGGTCATTTCTTTCAAAACTCTGGAAAGATGTTCTGTGTGAAGTACTTCAGCTAAATGCAAAACTGAGGGAGATAGGGGTGCAGGAGTTCATGTTAAAAAGGTTAAAGATAGGTCACAGATCAGCGTACTGAAGGGGTTTTCAATAGGATTTTAAGTATAATTAGAATGTGAGGGAGGTATTATAATGGGTTATAAGTAGAGTATGGAAGAACAGAGCTAGGTGTTTTGAAAAAAATATTTAGAGTGTGTGTGTGTGTGTGTGTGTGTGTGTGTGTGTGTGTGTGTGTGTGTGTGTGTGTGAGTGTGAGTGTGAGTGTGAGTCAATGGGTAAATAGGAGTGTATTAGTGGGGAAGGAGGGGAAGGAAAGTAGATTGTAAACCTATTTTCTGATCCACACTCCGGAGCAGAAGGTGGCGGTAATGCACTAATAAGCTGGATGCAGAAGAAGAAGGAGGAGGCAAGCTTGCAACCGAAAAAACGTAATGCCTGCTAATGCTGCGGTCCATCTCTGATTTAAAACATGCTCTCAGCAGCCATCTTTGCAAAGTACTGCAAGTTCACCTGCATACCATACTGCTATCTTGTCTCTTGTGCATGACCCTTTCACTGTTCTTTTGGGGGGTTTTCTCTGCACTTGCTGATTTGTTTAAAAAACTCCAGAATATGCCCCCAGTAGTGGATCCGTTACAGAATACTTCACCAGACATGAATCCAACGGGAGTTTCACAGCTAAGTGGCTTTTGCTTATTAAGAATGAGATGCTGAAGGGCTACCAGGAAGAGCTAATGGCACTACGGGCTACTAATGAACATCTAACTCCGTATATTTAAGCTCTAGCACAAACCGAAACCCAACCGATAAGGCTGGCTTTACCTGATAAGTTTGATGGGTCTGCAGATAAATGATATATGAATGATATTGCTGACCATAGTCAAACAAGTGTACTTTCGATATATCACCTCTCATGGGCAAAGCGCTAGAGTGAGTGCCCGCTGTCTGGCACAATGATTTACAGCCATAGTTCATTCACATATATCTTGCAACATATATGAGATGTGTTTGAATATCCAGATGGCAGGAAGGATGTTTCATTCCAGTTATTACACCTACGCCAGGGCAAACCCACCCGCAGCTGAATACGGCACTAAATTCTGCTAATTAGCTGCACAGAGTGGATGGAGCAATGTAGCTTTGAAAAAAAAATTTCCGCAAGGGATTAAATCCCATTCTACAAGCAGAACTGGCATGTAAAGACGAATTCTTAAATCTTTCACAGTACAATAACCTGCATGGCAATCAAGCTTGACAATTTAATTAGAAACCAGCCACAACCCAGTTTACCCTGGTTCCCACTGAACTATCCAGTTACCCGAACCTATGAAATTTGGGTGAAGAATACAGCGCCAATTACTTAACCATCTACAGTATGTCAGTATGTTTCTACTGTGGACAACCTTGTCATCAGTGTGTCTCCTGCCCATTAAAGACAAGGGCTGGAACAACCAAGGTGAGCCTAACCTCATGTTCCCACAATTTCTCATTACCAATATTAATAATCTCACTACTAATCAGACCCATTGTGTTACAGCCCTAGTTGATTCTGGAACCACAGTTAATTTCAGCAACTGATTCATGAATTCCAGCTCCCTAATGTGCCATGCTCGAATGAAGTTTGGAAACTGCTGCTCTCACTTAAAAACTGGAAGGCCCATCTCCCCATGGGCAGCATGGTTGGGACAGTAGATCTGGAAGGATTGCTCTCTCCTCCTATTGACAGATTTATTCCCTATCAAATTAAGGTCTACCCCATTTCCCCATGTCAACAAAAAAAAAACTATTAGATACATTAAAAAATACCTTTCTTTAGGAGGGTTTGCCTTCGCCATACTTCCTGGAAGTAGAGGTAGGGAGTTGGCAGCCTCACGTGACAGGAAGGAAATTAATACCTTTTTTTTTTTTTTTTTCTTGAAATCCTTTATTTGGTTGTTTGCTTGCATGTCATTGAGACATAAAACATGGATAACACCTAGAAAAATACTTACAAATTGGAAATGACAACTATAGTTACCAGCTCCAAATTTGACTTTTTCATACTGAGGATTGTATCCTGTTTGTCATTTCCTCAGCATTGCATCCAATCATCTTGGGGCATCATTGGCTATCAATATATGACCCACAGATCTCATTGAGGCAAGTTGAACTCATTCACTGGTCAACGTTCTGTCATGAACACTGCCTAAACCCCACCATCTGGTTCCAATGTTTGACTACCAGTATTAAAAGCCCAGATCTTCAGAAAACAGTCCATATTCCCAAAGAATACCAGGAAGGAAAAATCAACCCAGTTACCACCCCACTGACCCTGGGACTGTGCTATTAACCTGCTACTTAATG
Source organism: Gobiocypris rarus (assembly GCA_023029165.1). NCBI lineage: Eukaryota > Metazoa > Chordata > Actinopteri > Cypriniformes > Gobionidae > Gobiocypris > Gobiocypris rarus. Next base: position 28,358,409 of record CM040925.1, read on the forward strand.
CCTCGCCCCCCAAGAGTAAAGTCTATACACTATCCATTCCTGTAATCCAAAAGCTGTTAGACCGCCTATTTGGATTTCTTGATTTCTGGCTGGACATTGAAAACACCGCCAGTATAGTGGATCCATTACAGATGCATTTTTCAGGATAAAAGTACAATAAAAAACAGCATTTATTTGAAATGTGTGTCTTTTTGTATTAATGTGTTAATGTTAATATTAACAACTAAAATGAACATATGATTTTTGTTCCCTAACCACAAGGTTATTTGGCCTATCTGAACACTCAAGATTTTATGGATTAATTCCTCAGCAAATAATCAGCAGCTGCATTTTTCATTTTGACTCCATCACTGAGGATGTGTAGGAAATTGCATTAATGTTATTTAATAAGCTTGATTAATGAACCTTAACTAATCCTTTCAGCAGCTTTGACCGTTCTTGAATACATGTGTACGACACCTTTGAAACCTGCTGGAACGGAGCCAAGTAGTGGATTAAAGAGCTAGCCTCCCTTCATCAATCCTCCAGTGTCCCTGCTTAGGTGGTGAAGTATAAAGTGCAATTAATGAACCGAGCAGGTCTGATAGCTTGAACTTTTATACAGAGTTGAAAGGGGCCAAGTTCTTGGGGCTTCAAATCAGATCTCCATGTTTTATGTACATGTTTAAAAGTTTGGGGGCGCTAAGATAAAAGGAATGCTTTTATTCAGTAAGGATGCATTAAATTCAACAAAAGTAACAGGAAAGACATAATATAATGTTACAAAATATGTCTATTTTAAATTAATGTTGCCCTTTTATACTTTCTATTCATCAAAGAATTCTGAAAAAAATGCATCACGTTTCCACAAAAATATTAAGCAGCACAACTGTTTTCAACATTGATACAAATAAGAAATGTTTCTTGAGCAGCAAATAAGCATATTAGAATGATTTCTGAAGGATCATGTGACACTGAAGACTGAAGCAATGGCTGCTGAAAATTCAGCTTTGCCATCACAGGAATAATTGATAAAATGGTAAAATATTATTCATATAATATTCATAATAAAAATTCATAAATATATAAATAAATAAATGCTGTGTATGTGTGTATGTGTGTGTGTGTGTGTGTGTGCGTGTGTGCGCGTGTGCGTGTGTGCGTGTGCGTCCTTGTTTATATTACATTGTGGGGTAAAAAACCTGAGATCCTCTACATTGTGGGGACCAGCCAGCGGTCCCCACTTTTCAAAAGGCTTATATATCACACAGGATGAGTTTTTTTGAGAAAGTAAAAATGCAGAATGTTTCCTGCGATGGGTAGGTTTAGGGGCAGGGGCTGTGTAGGGGGATAGAATGTACAGTTTGTACGGTATAAAAACCATTACGTCTATGGAGAGTCCCCACAAAGATAGTGAACCAGACGTGTGTGTATAGTATGTACATAGTATGTGCATGTTGACAAATGCATGTTCATTTGTATGTTTTAACAATTCTGCTAAAAACAGGTTGCTCATGTTGTTGTATTATTTTGCATAAATCAACACCATCCATAATCTCTTACATGTGTTTGTGTCACCCAAGAAAGTCAATCGCAGGCTTGGCCTTTAAAGCTCCAACTGCTAATTTGTTTGTCAATAGGCAACCAAATAATTCTTCTCTTTTGTCATTTGGATGAAAACCTGTCAACTCCCCCTGTCAACTCCCCCTGTCCACCCCAATCAGCGAAGATGCACACTTACTTTAGAGTGTCCTTATGCGTTCATCTGTTGGTGAGGGCATTGCAATCATTAATAGGCATCAGTTGATTCAGCACCTGTGTGCAGAGTATTTGTCAATGCTGAAGCCCTCACAAGACACACTTGTGTGCTCATTAAGCTCATTTTGCGTCAGTCTTTCAGTAAGTAGTGCTTCTTCACTAATGAGGGTGGCATGACATTTTTGTTCCTTGTGTCAAACTGACTTGTGACATGGCAGTTTATCGCTGAGAACAGATATTATCCTGCTTTTTTAACACGTAATTGCAGTCATTTAGGTGTTATGACTCGTGAATGTGTTCATGGTACTTTTCAATACTGGGACTACAACTACCTTTTTGTACATTTGTACAAAACATTTGTACTTTTATGTACTTTTATTTTCATTGCTATCATTATGATTATTATTCCGATGAAAACTTGAGGAGGGCCAAAGTTATTAATATAGTCATATCCATCCAGTTAAAAAAATGTGCGGTCCATAAATTCATTCCAAAGGTCTGCCTGGAGAACAAATATGACTTCATGTCCTAAATATTTTTAATCAATAATCATATATCATTGTGTTTTTATTTTCTTTTTTAAAGCTATTGTTTATAAATTAGGGAACCTGAATTATAAAAGAAATTGGTACTTTTATTCAGCAATGATGCATTAAATAAAATAAAATGTTGCATTAAAACATTTATAATGCTACAAAAACACATCCACTCTTCTTAGTAAGCAGCACAACCATTTTCAACCTAAATAATAATAAGAAGAAATGTTTCTTCAGCACCAGCATGTTAGATCATGTAACAAGGATCATGATACAACCGTACAACCCTACACCATAACACCCCCACCACCAAACATTACACTTGGCACAATGCAGTCAGGCAAGTACTGTTCTCCTGGCAAACAGCCAAACCCAGACTCATCAATCTGATTGCCAGACAGAGAAGTGTGATTCGTCACTCCAGAGAACACGTCTCCACTGCTCTAGAGTTCAGTGGCGGCGTGCTTTACATCACTGCATCCGACACTTTGCATTGCAATTGGTGATGTAAGGCTGGAATGCAGCTGCTCGGCCATGGAAACCCATTCTATGAAGCTCTCTATGAACTGTTCTTGAGCTAATCTGAAGACGACATGAAGTTTGGAGGTCTATAGCACTGTGCACCTCAGCATGCGCTGACCCCGTTCTGTGATTTTATGTGGCCTACCACTTCGTGGTTTTGTTCCCAGTTACTTCCACTTTGTTATAATACCACTAACAGTTGACCATGGGATATTTAATAGTGAGGAAATTTCACAAATGGACTTATTGCACAGGTGGCAACATGGTACCTCGCTTGAATTCACTGAGCTCCTGAAAGTGAACCATTCTTTTCACAGATGTTTGTAGAAGCAGTCTGCATGCCTAGGTGCTTGATTTTATACACCTCTGGCTATGGAAGTGATTGGAACACCTGAATTCAATGATTTGGAGGGGTGTCCCAATACTTTTGGCAATATAGTGCAGAAAGCATGCACATCCAAAAACATCTGAAATACAGGTATGACTAAAAATCTGTAAAACAATTCAAAACAAATTGAGCTCACCAGAACACTACCATGTGACATTTTAGCAGCACAGCTCTTCATCAGACTAAAATGCCAATAAAAACACACGCACTATATACTCAATCATGCCACATAGAGAAAATAATAATAATAATAAAATGATCACAATACTGAAAATTCAGTTATGCCATCACAGAGATTAAACAGAAAATGTTAATTATTTTAAATTGTAATCATATTTAGCAATTAGAATTTTTTCAAAAACATAACTGTTATTGACACCCAAATTTTCAACTGGTGTGAATACAGACTTACTTTCAGTCAGGGATGTTCAGGATTGTGAATGTTGACTCAAAGTAGGTGTGGGCGATATACCGGTAGGCCCGATTAACCTTGTAGAAATTAGTCAAGCTGTAGAGATCTTATATTTCGCTTTTACGCTCATGTGACATTGCTGTGCTACAGTCACGATTATCAGTTGCATGCGTTTTTAAGCGTTGTGGTTTAAAAACAGGTGATTTTAACCAATAACCATTAAAGTGCAATAAGCAGCGACAGAGAGCTCATTTCAGCATATGGGCGCTCTCTCCGAGAGACGCTGTCTGAGAGACGCGGGACATGAAGCCGCAGCTTTTCATTTTCTTTAAAAGACCGAAAAGAAGATTTTGGGTGCACCCAGTCTTAAAACAAGAGAGAGTCTGAAGGGGAGTATGCTTTTCTTGTACAGGAGCTAAAACTTTATCATGGCTGGTTCCGCACTTACTTTCAAATGTCCGTGGGACAATTTGAGGAGGTCCTCCAGAGACAGTAACGTTAGCACCGCTTCTGACGAGACAAGACACAAACTTCAGGGAACAAATCAATCCAGAGCAGCTGTTTCCAGTTGAGTCACAATGTAAACATTTAAGTGCCACAGTCCTACTGACGGATACATATTCACTCTCCATAGCCGTGGACACAAGGTTTAGAAAAAAACGAGTTATTATACGAGGAGAATACCATAGCCATGTTGTCTGTAGCCTACAGTGGGCAAACACAGCTGCAGCTGTACATCTGTAACTACAACTACAGCTGTAATCTCATGAGAAATGCCATACCTGGCAAAGGTTAATGTTGATTGAAGAGATAGTGACATCAACTGGACATTTGGTCACCTTTGTTTCCTTGTATGTGATTGGTTGAAGCCTTTTCTGGACCCGCTAAAGTAAAAAAATCGACAGCAAAGCAAAAAAAAAAAACTTTTTTTCACCGCAGCACATTCACAAACATCAGATCAAAAAAGAAAAGCGTTGCGCTTATTATTCGCGTCATATTATTATTGTCAAAATCACGTTCAATATGAAAGGACCTTAAATGTATATTTAATTTTTTTTATACATTTGAATAAATGTATAAATGTAGGCCTAGTTTTTCAGATAGGTATATTTCATTTGTGTCTTTGCTCTAATGTAGTTTGTTTTCTTGGCTCTTTCTTTATCACTGTTTCTTTGCCCCATAGTCACCAGTTTGGGCTCTTATCTCTGACAAATTATTCATTATTACATGTTGTTCGTTTCTATTTAAAGAAATTAGATGTTATCTGAGCAATGAAGAGTCTGGCCACAGTATTGTTTGGATCAGGAGAAAATAGAAATGCTGACGCCATTAACACACGTTATTAACTTTTATCGAATCCTTACAGTTCATCTGCTGGAACAAGTATGATATTTTTATCCAACCATGAACATAATATGTGCATAATTCTTCCAAAAGACTATGTGTAAAGACATTACAGGTATTCATCTCCATTGCGCCGTGTATAATTAAGGTTGTCTCACAAGAAACCATTTTTATGGTTCTGTCAAGGTTTTTTTATTTAATTAGATTTCAAAGAGTACAGAGTGCATGAGGAGTGATTGAGCCCACTTAATGAGTTTCAAGGAAAATAGAAACGTAATTGGATGGAGTCTATTGCGGAAATGCCCCCCACTGCTGTACTTCACTCAGGGTGGGCTTGTCCAGTGGCTTAGCTTTTTGCGCTTGTAATTGCTTAAATTCCTGTTGTGGTAGTATTACACAGACTGCGAGAGGCACTGCGGCCAGAAATGGTGCAAAAGTTGCTTCTGTTCCAGACATTGTGTCTTTCTGAGAATGATCTACCCCCTCCCCCCATGCCCCCACAAACTACGCCGCTGAAATACCAATCATAGTTTCCTAGAAAAGTTTCTTAACCACCATCAGCAGTTTGTTGTTGTTGTTGTTTTAAAACAATATTCCTGGTTTAGTACAAGTTAAAGGCACAAGATTTTTCGATAAAAATATCAAAAAATCACTACAACAATGTTATATGTTTTGTCGACTTGTGTACTTACATTATACCAAACATTTCCAACATTGAACATATCCTCTTTTCCTTTGATTTCCAGTTTTACTTTCATAGAAACCACAGACTGTATAAAAATATGGACGTAGTGTCCGTGACATCACCCATAGGATTCTGAAGTGCAGTTTTGAAGCGTAAAGTAGGGACGAGCTGGCTATTGCCATTGTCATCGTGCGTCACTCCCAATAAGAAAATTGGCAAAGAGGCGGAGCTAAAGTGACGCGATGACTAACAGACAGCAGAACAATGTCTACCCACCTGCCACTCAAAGTGGCCATGCCCTTAATTATGAAGAAATGTAAGGCTTTATATAATGTAAACGAATGAGTTATAAAAAAAATCACCCCCTCACAGTTGTCATGAAGGGCAAAATTAGCCATTTAGACCAAAACTAGAATTTGTACCAGGCTGTAAACAAGTTTTTTTCTGCTGTAAAGTTGGGCATTTTAACATGGAGCTCAATGAGATTCTGCTCCCTTCTGGAGCCTGTCGATGAACTGCAGTTTAAGTCACTTCCGTATTGGCTTCAAGAGAGGCCGCGGGAGGTTGCCGCTTGGTAGAAACCATGGAATTACCAAAGATCCAGCAATCCAGTCGCTAAACAACCACAATAAACTCCAGAAAAGTGCAATTTAGGAAGTTTATCGAATCTCTTTTTCTTGATTTGCCATGAGTACCATGTTTTTACATGCCTCAAAATAAAGTGGCTTAAATAGCATAATCAGAGAGAGCTTTCTCCATCATACAATACATTTAAAATGAATTGCATGTCATTTAAGTAATCCAGTTTTTATTAATATGATATTCTAAAATCGATCTATACATACTGTCTCTCATACCAGCAAACGCAGTAACGTTAAAACATAACACACTGAAATATATTTAGTATGATTATTTTTATTTGAACCATGTAAAACTGCGCTGCGTTACCCCACTTATGCAATGAAAAGAGAAGAAGTGGCGACCTCTAGCGGCTAAACTTACATACTGTGCCTTTAATGTAAATCTACATTAGTTATGGCATGTTATTGATTAGCACACACAAAAAACATTTTGACTCTTTCTTATTTTCTTTAAAAAAAACGAAATTCAAGGTTACAATGAGGCCCTTACAATGGAAGTAAACGAAGCAATTTTTGAAGGATTTGAAATTATAAATGTGAAGGTTGTAATTTAATTAAAACACATAAATTATTTTGTTAAAACTAGTGTATTTTTAGAGATGTAAAGCTGCTCTCATTATTATGGTTGTTTTATGGTTTTAGGCATTGCATTGTTATGGCAACATGGTTGTAAAATTGCTAAATGCTGATGAAAGTTTGTATCCTTGCCATTAAACTGATTATTGTAAATCTTTAATGAGTTTAAATAAAAAGCCCTTTGCATGTGTGAATCTGATGGCATGTATAATTTACCTCACCTCATTGTGACCCGTTTGGTAATTCCTCATGCTGTCGAGAGGCCTGAAATTGAATACATTTTAAAATGAATACATTTACACACCTGAAATTAATCCCACTTTTTGGCCCATTCATCGCATTTATATTTATGTAATGATTTGTTTCTGCTTTGTGCTCATAAAGCTGTCTGCACACTAAATCAAATAAAGATCTTTTGAGCGCACTAGGGGTTTAAATAATTTTTTTTTTTTGCCGTGAATTATCGGTTCGACTCAAGAAATAGTCAACAAAATATCTTACAAGCTTTGTAAAAAATAAAAAATAAAGTGTTTCAGGAAGCAAAGAAATACCCCAGCTAAAATAAATGTTCTAAGAACATTCCTGTTTATGAACATTCTCAGTTATGAAAATGTTATTTCTGAAGGTTCTCAAAACAGATATTTAAAAAAAAGTGTTTTAAGTAATGTATATGCTATTTTATCATTTTGTCAGTATTATGGGTATGTTACTTTTGAATGAATGTCTCTGAATCATCTGAAATATAAAGTTAAAGTAACATTTAAAAAACATTAGACTAACATCCAAAGGGAATGTTTCAGGAAAAAAAGCTCCCAAAATGATTTATAAATAACATTATGGTGCCAAATTTTTGAGAACATTAAAGACCAGATAACTTTGAAAGAATGTTCTAATAACATTACTGGATTGTTTGTTCATAACTTTGAGGGAACCTTGCCAGAACCTTAGCCAAAGTTCTGAGAACATTCCCAATAATCTGGGACCTGTACGTTTTGGCAGATCATACCTACACATAATGTCTGGGATCATTAGTCTTCCTGACAGAATGACTTCTCTTTCTGCAGGGTTTGGAAATGTCTCTCCACACACAGAAGGAGGCAGGATCTTTTGCATTATCTACGCCCTGCTGGGGATCCCACTCTTTGGGTTCCTCTTGGCAGGAGTGGGCGATCAGCTGGGAACAATATTTGGCAAAGGAATCGCCAAAGTGGAAAAGATGTTTGTGGTGAGATTAATTGAAGCTAAAATCATGTATAGCAACACTGCTCACAGGATTTATACCATTAATCCACTTTATAATCTATAATTAATTATAATCCTTTTACTTGTGCAGCAGTTTCTAGAGTCATATACATCTATGCTGTCTATACATCACAAAACTGTGACATACAAATTCTGCGAATAATGTGTAATTTCCACCATAGCAAGTCAAAAGGTTACATTTCACTTAGAGAAAATAAGTCTGTGCATCTCAAATCCCTTAAATCAGAAATGTACAATATTGTCTTCTCTCAATAAATCCCATGCAGCTCTAAAATAATGATTGTTTTGTAGAAATGCTTGCTTACTACTATTAGCCTTGTTTGGTGCTGCAGACCTTCGGTCACTTTGATGATTCACAGTAATATCTTAAGTGCCTCTGGTGGCCATCTTGTTTACACTCGTTGCACATTCACATTCCTTTTCTGCTGAGCTGTTGTGTGTTTGCGCAGGAACAATTTGGAACATTGACGTGTACAATGAAGAGCACAATACAGTATTTTTTTGTCAGAAGTCAATGCAGCATAGTGAATTATTTATTGCTGGTGCACTCATTCTTTTGTGTACCGCATAGTAAACACAATTTCTTAAAGGCTGAAAGGAAAAATATCTTCTTTTTTTTAAGGGCAAGTTTTTTATTTCACAAACTCTGCTGTGGTAAACTCAATGAATTAGCTTGCTGAGTGCAGCTTTCTGTCCTGTGATTACATGTTTCCACATTTTACAGCCTTGCGTTGGTTGCAGCATTTGATTGGACAAAAATCTGCATAGTGCAGCATAAGTAATTTGTTTCCTTCACCCATTCTTTATGATCTATATTTTTGCACTTTTTAAATGTGTATATCTGCTTAAAATATCAACATTTTGTAAGTACCCTACCATCTAGGTGTACTCAAAGCTAACACATATTGATTATAGGCCATAAAACTCTCATTTTGAGGGTCTCTTGAGTAACATGTGTAAAACAAATGTTAAATAAATTTTTAAACAAATTAGTTTGAATCTCAATTCAGCTATTTTTGATCTGAAAATGGACATCACTACATTACACACAATCAATATCATCCTGATGAAGTATTTTACAGCTGAACAATTATAAAAATGTATAAAAATTTCCCAATATTTCCATAAGCGTGGGATGCTTCAAATGACAGATAACAGTGTGAAATATCATTGAAAATTGATCATTATTTTCATTCATTTTTTCCTTTCAAATTTCAAATCTCTTTGTGATTTGTATTTATTATTTTACTTTATTTTCTTTGTATGTACACCACGGTTCAAAAGTTTGGGGTCAGTACGTTTAAAAAAGATAAAAAAATAATTTGGGGGGTGGGCTTAAATATTAAGCAACAGTTCATGGATAATAAGCACCAAATTAGCATATTTCAGTGATTTCTGAAGTAGCATGTGACACTGAAGACTGGAGTAATGACTGCTGAAAATTCAGCACAGGAATAAATTACATTAAAATATAATAAAACTGGACAACATTTACTTTAAGTAGTTCAGTCTTCACAATATTACTGTCTTTACTGTGTTTTTAATTGTATAAATGCGTCCTTAGGAGACTTTCAAAAACATCTTTGGGATCTTACTGATCCCAAACTTTTTAATGGTAGTGTACTTCTCTATGTCTCATGTGTGACAGTGTATAAGATGCCTGACATTGATTAAGATTGAATGTTTTTAGACAGTGTCAGGCCAAGTATTGTCGTCAGTGACTATAATGAGCTTGACTGCCTTTTCCACCTGTCATTCTCACCTCCTGTCACATCTGTTTTTCCTCTCAGAAATGGAATGTGAGCCAAACTAAAATCCGTGTGACATCCACGGTCCTGTTCATCCTGTTTGGGTGCCTGCTGTTTGTGGCCCTCCCCGCCCTCATCTTCCAACACATTGAAGGCTGGGGCGCTCTGGAGGCCATCTACTTTGTTGTCATCACTTTAACCACTATTGGATTTGGAGACTTTGTAGCAGGTGAATGAAGTCACTAATGTGCTCTTTCAGCACTTGTGTTAGTTTCTGATAGCAAACAAACACCCAGAAAAACAAGTCAAACTGAAGTTCAGTAGTCGAGTGTATTCATGAGTTCAGTGGGTTGATGTGGGTTCATTTATCTCATTCAGGAGGCTCTGAGATTGAGTATATGGACTATTATAAGCCCATCGTGTGGTTCTGGATCCTGGTGGGTCTTGCTTACTTCGCTGCAGTTCTCAGTATGATTGGAGACTGGCTCCGGGTCATCTCCAAGAAGACAAAAGAGGAGGTATGTGCTTTCTGATGCTTTCAGGCAAAACCAGAGTGAGAATGGCACTTCTGTTCCACGGTTAAGCAAAAATCAAAATTTCAGAAAAGGCTCCCTCTCAGTTCCAGTTTGAATGTGAATAGGCTATAAACCACAGGATGTTGAATTGGAATAAACAACACAGGCAAACAGAAGACTTTTATTTGTCTAACATAAAATGGGCAAGAGCATATGGTTAAAATTTCTTGTAAGCCTTTTACAAGTATGGACATATAGTGGAAATATCAATACTTTTGATAGTGATGGTATATTGGGATGATCAGTGTCACATAAAAATAAAAGAAATTCAGTCATTTTTCTTTTATTAACAATTTGAAAGTTACGATGTGAATAAAATATTTATTAACTATATTATAAAATAGTTGTGTTGGGAACTAATAAATGAAGGAAAAAACTAAACTAAACTAGTGTTAAAAACTGATGGCTTCTAAATACAACGGCTATATTTACCCATCATCAGAATCTTTTTTTTTTTTCAGCTATGGTACAAATTTCAGTGATATTAACAATCTTTTATTATATTATAACCTTTTTATATTAAATTGTATTCAGGCCTTGATCAGTAAATTTGAATCAAATAAATGCTTTGGTAAGCATAAGAAACAGTACACTTTACTTAAAGCCAGGCGCGACAAGTGTTTTTTGCTGGTTTTAGCCTAATTTTCACGTCCAGCGCCACGTTATTTAAATAGCAAATTGCACTGTCCATCTGTTCGTCCATGGCTGTGCTGGTCTGAAAACGAGGTGTGTTCAGGCACGTTGCTATTTTGATGCAACTGAAAACGACCATTGACCAACAAAAACAGCACTTTTTTTTGTTATTTAAAGGCCGCGTTAGTAATGTGCGCCTATAGGCGATTCCAATTCAGGAGTGGAATTTAAGGGCATTTCCAGTTCAAACATAAAGGCTGAATGACACACAACCCTTTTCTGTTTTCCAAGTATAGTTCCATCACAAAGTTTTCCATCACAACTGTACCCTGCAAAATACTGTACAATGTTTTAATGTCTACTGAGCTGTACAATATAAAAAAGTCATTTGACTTTATTGCTTATTTTACATTTCTATAAAGATTAGGAGCAGTTTAGTATGTGTTTTATGAGGCCTGTATGAAATGTTCCAGGTCATGTCGAGGAGCTCATTATGTGTTATCGTGGCTTTGTTTGCTATGTGGTTCAGTTCTAGTTTGACGGGAGCCAATCACAGATCAGCATTGTGTTTAGCTTTCATTTACTTTAATCTATGAAATGAATGAGCTCCAGCCTGGAGAATTATGTGCTTGGATTAGCTGGAAAAGAAGGTTTGCTCTGTCTGAAACACATAATGAGACATTTTCTTTGGACCTCTCTTTTGCTTTTCTGATGCGATCATAAAAGTGCAATTTGACGTTATACTCTATAGTGTCACAAAAAACATAATTAGTTATATGTTTAGGAGATAAACATACCTTCTCCTAGATCATGTAAGGAAAGTCTTTCACAAAAAAAGGAGAACATAGGCCCCAGTATTATTCAGCCCTGTGTGAATTAGCAGAATACTGTATATCTGAACCTGAAAATGTCTCCCCACTGAAGTCCATTATCACATCTCACTGGAAAAAGAGGAGAAGGGAAATGCAGCGCAGGATTAATGTGAATGAAAGGTCTGAATGACCCAGTTCTGCTACCTGATTCTCATCCATAATACATCACCTTTCAGGGTTTCTTAAATGCTGTAAAGGTGTTGTGTTGTGTAGCGCACACACTTATTTTCCTCTATATCAGGAATAAACGTCTCAAATTAGAACTTTTCAAGAGTCCTGTAAAGAACCAACTTAACATCTAATGACCTCATTTGAGAGGAAAGCAAGTGTCTTTTATTCCTACTACAACTTCTGTTGTCCACCCATGCAAATTGTCTTGACATTGTCTAGGCTCATAGTGAACTATTTCTTCCTGAATAATTAAGAGTGGTAGTTATAATGTATTTAAAGGGGCTTTCTGGCAATCGTGCATCAGGAGAATCTCAAACACAATGCTGAGAACATTAGAGACTATAGTTTTACACTGTCATTTTTATGTAAGAGGTTTGGTTTATATTATCTAAATTTGCATTATCAGCCAGACAGTTACACTGTAGGATTCTTTAAATTTGTCCAAAAATACTGTAAAGACATATTACAAATAATGTAACAAATGACTATTCATAAAAAGTGCTGTATTTATTCAAACCCTTTGGTTGTGTGCAGAATTTGCAGTTTATGCATTCAAGCAGTTTCCTATAGTTCATCACTTCCAAAATGTGTGTTTTGCATTTTTAAAACCAATACTTGACTTGGAAGCGTACAGCGACTTGCAAATGTACTCAATACTTCAGCAACTGAAAAAGACACTATATTGCTGTTTCCACACATTTTTTTAGGTAGCACTATCATTTTCACCTGTGATGATAATAATAATAATCACAATAGTAATACGGGTTAAGTACCAAATTAGCACATTATATGATTTCTTATAAATTATATAACAGATTTTTCTGCTGAAAATGGGACTTCATTTATTCAAATAGTATTCAATTTAAAATAATGTTTAATGTTTTCTATTTTATTAAATATTTTACAGTTTTGATTTTATATTTTTATTCCTGTTATCATTACTCCAGTATTCACCTTCACATGATAAACCCGAAATCCTTCTAATATGCTGATTTGGTGCTAAAGAAACATTAATTATTATTAGCAGTAACATTGTATTGTTTTAAATGTGGAAAATAGGTGCTGCTTAGTATTTTGTGGAAACCTTGATAATTTTTTTAGGATTCTTTGATGAATAGAACGATTATTTGAAATAGAATTTAGTCCTAATAATCTTTTTGTCCAATCTGATGCTTCCTTGCTGTATAAAAGTATTAATTTCTGTTGCAACAATATACACGGTATACACCGACCAGGAATAACATTATGACCTAATATTGTGTTGGTCCCCTTTTGCTGCCAAAACAGCCCTGACCCATCGAGGCATGGAGTCCACTAGATCCCTGAAGGTGTGCTGTGGTATTTGGCACCAAGATGTTAGCAGCAGATCCTTTAAGCCCTGTAAGTTGTGAGGTGGGGCCTCCATGGATCGGACTTGTTTGTTCAGCTCGATTGGATTGAGATCTGGGGAATTTGGAGGCCAAGGCAACACCTCAAACTTGTTGTTGTACTCCTCACACCATTTTTGCTTTGTGTCAGGGCACATTATCCTGCTGAAAGAGGCCACAGCCACCAGGGAATATCGTTTCCATGAAAGGGTGTACATGGTCTGCAACAATGCTTAGGTAGGTGGCACTTGTCAAAGTAACATCCACATAGATGGCAGGACCCAAGGTTTCCCAGCAGAACATTGCCTAAAGCATCACACTGCCTCCTCCGGCTTGCATCCTGGTGCCATGTGTTCCCCAAGTAAGCAATGCACACGCACCCGGCCATCCAAATGATGTAAAAGAAAACGTGATTCATCAGACTAGGCCACCTTCTTCCATTTCTTGGTGCTTTCGGCGGTGGACAACCTGACTGGTCTGCGGCAATGCAGCCCCATACACAACAAACTGCGATGCACTGTATATTCGGACACCTTTCTATCATAACCAGCACAGGGCCAGCCTTTGCTCCCTACGCATCAATGAGCCTTGGCAGCCCATGACCCTGTCGCTGGTTCACCACTGTTCCTTCCTTGGACCACTTTTGATAGATACTGACCACTGCAGACCGGGAACACCCCACAAGAGCTGCAATTTTGGAGATGCTCTGACCCAGTCGTCTAGCCATCACAATTTGGCCCTTGTCAAACTCTCTCAAATCCTTACGCTTGCCCATTTTTCCTGCTTCTAACACATCAACTTTGAGGACAAAATGTTCACTTGCTGCCTAATAGATCCCACCCACTAACAGGTGCCGTGATGAAGAGATAATCAGTGTTATTCACTTCACCTGTTAGTGGTCATAATGTTAATGCCTGATCTGTGTATATTACAATAAACACACAAAGAGTAATACCCGTTGCAAAGAATATTCATAAACAAGAGTACAAATTGTATGATAGCTTGCACAACATGCCAATCTATTGTCCACTTTGTGAACATAAAGCCAGAGACAGTTATTGGGGTCAGACATTATAAGTTATAAGCACAAGATAAAAGCCCAATAACTGCTATAGATTGGGATGAGGGGGTCCTAAAAATCTAAAAACCATCTGCTCACTGTGGATGAGTTGTACGGTGGATGAGCAGCAGGCCCAAATTACTTTCTATAACACTCCCAGCTGCACTGAGGCTGAATCAGCCCACATCCCCAATTCCCTCAAGCTGAAACGTTTTCACAGAAAACAGGTTTTTGAAGTTCTGATTTACACCCCTTAAATGCTTCTAAACACATATGACACTTGACTGCGTTTGGTCCCACTGATAATTCCTTCTGTTCCAGGTGGGAGAGTTCCGCGCTCACGCTGCAGAATGGACGGCTAATGTGTCAGCAGAATTCAAAGAGACACGGCGCCGCCTGAGCGTGGAAATTTACGACAAGTTTCAGCGGGCAGCGTACATCAAGCGCAAGCTGTCGTCGGAGCTGGGCCAAACTCAAGGTCAGGACATGATGCCATGCAAGAGGACTCTGTCCGTAAACTTCACAGATGAACTAGAGAAAGAAGGTCTCCCAACCCTGACCAAAAATGGCAGCCTGTACCTTAATGGCCTTACCCCGGACTGCCACGATCACGGCGAGATCTCCATCATTGAACATCTCAAATGCTAAATCACTGGGACAGGAAGATACATTTGTAAGTTTGATCACAGCGCTATATCTTTCCTGGATGTGGATGTGCTTTAATCGTGGTTTTCAATGCACTGGAATCAGTGAGAGGGTAACTTTATGCCTTGTGCCAGTGAAACGATTCTGTCTACATTTTATGAGAACTAAGATGAATCTGCATTCCTGAACAAAGCAAGACAGCAGCTTTTACTATCCAATTAATAATATCTGTGCCTTAAAATCACCAGGAATAGACTTCCCAGAAGCTGCTACTCTGATACATACCATTGAAATATATTATTTCAGAGGATAAACCACCAATCTTGTCCAAACACTGAAATTTTTCGCAAACCCAGCATATGTGAGCATCTGTTCATAAACTATTACAGGGTATCAGGCAAGAATGGTTGAGCGTTTATGATATTGCCGCAGCTGTGATTGGTGGCTAACCAGTTGAGTTTATATCTTGCATTAGCACATGTTTTTTTTTAAACATCTACATTCTGCTTAAGAGCAGTTGTGAAAATACAAGAAACAGTGTTGAAGACTAAGCATCTCACCATGTTTGATTGTATAATTTTTGATTTGACGTGCACCAATAGCATGATTTTGTGAGCAAATGCAATTTTTCTGATAGAACTAGTCGTAATTGGACATGCGGCCATCTCATAATCATTCATCATTCATTGCCTGCTGAATAAAGAAAGTTGTGTGGTAATGCAATTTATAAATATATTTCTAGCAATGTAACATGGCATTGTTTGCCTTTAGCCTGCACATGATTTAAAGTGAAAGTTCACACAAAAATTACAATTCTTTAATTCTTTCATTCCGTCATGTCGTTCCCAACCTGTATGATTTTCTTCAGCGTAACTCAAAAGGAGAAATTTTAAAGAATGTTGGAAATCTTAATTTGATCATTCTAGTTGGATCTGAAATCAATTTAAGATTCAGTCACATAGTCATATAGTTTGGAACTGCATAAAGTTGATTAAACGTTGATAGAATTAGATTTTTAATGAAATGTCCCTTTAAACTCATACAATTTAAAGCCAAATGTAACTTGATGACTGTGGAAACCAGTAACCAGAGAAATGGCCAAAGAGAAATGTGTTTTTAGGAAAAAGCTATGACTTTACAGACTGTTCAGTTATACATTATTTTGTCATAAGCAACTATTTTTTCCATAATGTGCTGTTTTGAGGTCTAATGAATGACAATGAATGTTCTGTCAAATGATTGTAGGCTTTGTGTCAATGCTGAGTGGATAATTTACCATAATGATAGATAGCCTATACACAAGACAACCTACAGTGGACAGATTTTGTAAAAGCTTTATTTTTGGCGCTGGCATCAGCTGAAACATAGCCGGGAGCATTTCCTCATAGTGTATTGTGAGGTTACAAGTGATGGGTATGAATGGAAAGATTTTGACACCAGCTAAACATCCAATTTATTAAATTTTTTCAATGTAAAAATGAAGATATATGCATTTCAGCATGATTATTTCTGGTTAAAGAACACTGAGAAACTGGAAAATCAAAAATATTTTTCACAATCTTCTTGCCTAGATTTGAACACATTTCATTTGTCAGCCAAAAGAGCAGTGCCATACTAACTGTATAACAGTATGTTTATCTTGCCTTTGCTCATTTAAACTGAAAACTGCTAAAAGTCTTGGTTGTTAAGCTTGGATCTTTCTTGTTATGCTTATAGCTTTGTATTTTTTTTTTTCAACAGCATTTTTATGAGCATTTCCTGAGCATTATTTGTGATGTTTGTACAGTTTTGCATCTCAGTGCTTTGCTTTTAAATAAGCAGAATAAACAAACCAATATTCTTACTGAAGGTGTTTTTATGTCTAACAGATTTTGAGAAAATCCTATTGCTCCTGAATTGAAGACCTTTAGATCAGCCCTTTGTGCGAAACTGGGCCCTTGGAATGACTCCTTGTGGGAAAGCGCGATGGTACCATAAACATGTGCCACTCATATACACTGATTAATCCCGCTCTCTGTCTTCTCCCATAACTCTGTTGCTGATGCAGTTGGAAGCTGACGGTAAATCTTGCCGTCATCGAGAGCCAATCAGGACTGTGCACTTCAAGCATGACCAGATGTTATGTAAGCATGTCTGAGCGTCTAAAGAAAACAAGAGCCGCAGTGTGAAAGAACATTTCCAGTCATTAAATCCTCCTGCTATGCCACTAGTCTCATCAGGGTCAATCGGCAGAGGACATCCCGACCAAAAACAACACCAGACTTTATATCTGTAAACACAACCTGTGTGAACTTCAACAACTCAAATTCAACAGACCACATCTGAGGCTTACTGATCTATCTATCTATCTATCTATCTATCTATCTATCTATCTATCTATCTATCTATCTATCTATCTATCTATCTATCTATCTATCTATCTATCTATCTATCTATCTATCTATCTATCTATCTATCTATCTATCTATCTATCTATCTATCTATCTATCTATCTATCTATCTATCTATCTATCTATCTATCTATCTATCTATCTATCTATCTATCTATCCCACATAATTGTACTTTTGTGTTTATTCAGACAACATATATAGTGTGTAACCAGTGTTGGGTGTAACTAGTTACTAAGTAATTAGTTACTGTAATTTAATTACTTTACCCTTGAAATTGGATTACTATTATTTTGTTGTGTAATTTAATTACTTCACAAGTAATTGAACTAAATACAGTGTATAGACTGTAGTACAATTATTTAAAAGGCATGTTTTATCAATCCGTCTCACATTTGATATATTTGGCAGTTAAGAATAATGGATGTAGTTTTATATTATGTTTTTAAATGAATTAAATACATAAGTGCCATTTCATGTCTGTCCTTGAATCACAACTCAAGGTTGATATTGGATTTGGAAAGTAATTAAATGCTTTTTGGAGAGAGTAATTTGCACAGTAATCTAATTACACTATTGAAGATGTAATTAGTAACTAGTAATGAATTTCTTTTTTATCTTTCCCAACACTGTGTGTAACAGGCAAACATATTTGATGAAGTCTGAATATTGAGAGAAATGTGTTGCAGAATATCAAACCGAACATGTGTTTGTTCTCATTTATAATTCAGCATGGAAAGTAAATGTCATAATATATTATTTAATAAACACTGGCTGTTCCCAGATGATTCGTTTTTAACTGGCACACTTACATAAGGCTATAGTTAAATTGGATGGCCATGTTCATAGCATATTCACCCCCACTATTTTTATATTATTTATAAAGTATTTTTTTATTTTATTTCAGTTGATGTATTATTGCTAGTAGCTAGCTTAAGAACAGTTTGGCCAGAGAAGTCTCATGTTTGGCCAGAGAAGTCTGCATTCCCTTTTTTGGCTCTGGAAGGAAATCTACGTTTGAATTGCTGGCTTCCTACACAGCGTTGTTCTACCTTTTGTTAACTGGTCTGTTCTGCTTCTATTGTACTGCTCTATTTTTAACTGTTACCATGGTGCATTTAAGGAAAAATAAGGAGCAGTCTTGGGTCATGAGGTTAGGAGAACTATTATTTATTATATTTACAAGAATTTAAAAGATACAGGCAGCACCACAAAACAACAAATGAATTATACAGTGCAAATGAATTATACAAAAATATTAAAATATTTTTAATAATACACCAATATATATTTATATGATTTTCCCGGCCAAACCTCTGCACACTGCAAAACGCCCCTTGAGTTTGAAGTGTGGATATTTCCATGCAGCAGCGGTGGGACGCCTCCGAGGGGTTCTCTAGTGTCCAGGTCTTTGATGTTGCAACAGAACAACCAATGTGGCACTACATCCGAAACTGCTAATCTCAGACTTCATACAACTTGACAAACGTCATTAATAGTCACATATCATCTGACTTCAGCAATGTTATAAGTAAATCAAATCCAGAAACCCTTAACACATACAGTTTTGATCGATAAAACACACACACACACACACACACACACACACACACACACACACACACACACACACACACACACACACACACACACACACACACACACACACACACACACACACACACACACACACACACACACACACACACACACACACACACGTTGTGTTTCCATGTTTTATGGGGACATTCCATAGGCGTAATGCATTTTATACTGTACAAACCGTATTTTCTATCCCCCTACACTGCCCCTGCCCCTAAACCTACCCATCACAGGAGACATTCTGCATTTTTACTTTTTCAAAAACATCACTTAGTGTGATTTATAAGATGTTTTCCTCATGGGGACCAAAAAAATGTCCCCACAAGGACAAAAATTTGGATATTGCCATCTTTGTGGGGACATTTTGTCCCCATACTGTAGGGATTACCAGTCCACACACACACACACACACACACACACACACACACACACACACACACACACACACACACACACACACACACACACACACACACACACACACACACACACACACACACACACAGAAAAATCCAATATTGCTTTATCCTCTATTCATGAGCGGTTCCCTTAATGAGAGCCCAGAGAATGTTGAGTTCCAGCAGCTCCCACTAGTCGATCTGTTGGTTAGGCGTTTGGTTCTCAAGGGAGCTGAGTGGCCCATTCAAGCAGACAGCCTGTACTGTAGCTTCCCATGATGCAGCAAACCTCCGCTGTCAGTTAATCCAGAGTCTGAATGACAGCCAAGCGATACACTTCCTCACACAAACAGCTCACTTTCCCAAAGGTGATGTCTGATGATGAGAAAGCAAAACATTCACACACTGCTTCATGTAACAGAGGAAAGCCACTGTGATAATGATAAACTTTTTTTCCTTTTTATAGTTTATTATTATTATTTTAAAAAAAATCCTGATTGTTTTAACACTTTAGGCTTTTGAACTAAAATTTCAAAACCATAATGCCATTAACGATACAGTATTCCCGTTTTGACACACGAGTCAGTGAACTGTCACTGCAAAACGCTAAACACAAATCCCTTCATTTCTCATGGCCTACACCATGTGGTCATTCGGAAAGCACTAGCATTCAATATTGTTCACTCAAGTCAGCACAGCTTCAGCTCAATTAGCACACAATTACCTAGGTGGAAACACTAACACTCAAAATTAATCACACTCCAATCAGAACCTTCAATAGGTAGATCAAAATTCAGTTTGTTCAGTTTTGGAACAATGGATCCAGAGAGATGAGGAAGGAAGGAGAAAGGAGGAAGAACATAATTGGCCATAGGGCTATTGTGAATGTCCCTGGCCAGCAAGGAGGGAACGTAACTATGTGCACGGCCATCAGCCAATGAGGGGTACGCCACCGCCCTGCCATAATGTTTGGACCCTATAACACTATGCTCCAGCCAGAACAACCAGAGCAGCCTCGCTACGTTGTTGTTTGGGATAACTTCAGCTTCCATTGCACAGCTCTGGTTCATGACTGGTTTACCAATAACCTGAGGTTTTCCAACATCTTTCTGCCTGCATCTCTCCCTTTCTAAACCCCATATATGAGTTTTTTCAGCATGGCATTGGAAAGTGTATGACCGACAACCTCACATCTGTGTTCAGCCATGGAAGAAGCTTGCCTAGACATTTCAGGTGACGCGTGCCAGGGGTGGATTTTACCCCCGCTGCCGAGCTAGGGCAAATATAGCCTGTGACGTTGACGAGACCAAAGACAGAATACTGGGGAAGAATATTTTTTATATTTAAAAAAATTGTGTTATTTGATGGAATAAAAAAATGAGCATGTTGTGTTCATCATGTGAAAAGGTTTTTTTTTTTTTGAGGGAGAGAACCACAAGCAACATTTTTATTGTTTTGAATCCAGGTCTCACCAGTGTGTAAGACTGCGTAGTAGTGTCTGTTTTTGAGGGCTTGTGTGTAATGTCTGAGGGCAAAGTTAGGTTTTTCAGAAAGGTTGAATTGCTTTGAGTGGAGATCCTCATTTTGACCAGAAAATGGGGAGTGAGGAGTTATGGATTTGTGTTTAGGGTTTCGAGAAAATTTGTCATCATTTCAAGACATGTGTTTGAGCAATTGAGAAATGCTGCACTGTAAAAAACAAACAAAAAAACTTAAAAATTTAAGGCAACCAGCTGCAGAACATTTTTGATTTTTCTCAACATTAGTTGTACAAACTTTTTTCATGTTAAATAGTTAAATAAACTTTAAAAGCTGATTTTGTCATAAAAAACATAAGTTGGATTTTTTACAGTGTGTAATTGTTATTATTATAAAATATTTATATTTTGTAATATTTATATATTTTTATATTTAAATTAGGCTATTATTGTTAAAAATTTAAAATATTTTTATTTTTTTGCTGATTTGAATATACGTGAAAATATACTGGCACGGGTTAAATTCGAGCTTCACGCAAAACAAGTTAATGTCGATTTTGAGGTTTTCACAAAAATGAGTTAATTAAAGGTAACGTTACACTACGCAACTTTTCCGTCCGCTAGAGGGCGCCTATTCAAAACAAAGGCGTAGTTTGATGACGCCAAGTTTGAGCGCAGAATCTTGGGACATGTGGTCTTCACCTCACAGCCGGTGGAAAAGAATCGGGATAGGACTCGGACAGAAATCATGTTAATGGATGCGGTTATTAATGTTACTGTAGTATGAAGCAGAGCAGGGGTGAGTGCTGTGGGAGCTGAGTAAGGCCGCTGGAGAGATTGTTTGGCAAAACACACGGCTCGCGAGCAACAGGACTTTTATTAAGACGGGACAGTTGCCGGCGCAATCTCCACTTTTCCGGTCATGAGTATGAGGTAACGCAGCTCTGTTTATTACATTAGATACATTTAAGTGTGTTTAAAATGATGTTATGACGTTACTCTGTGCGTTCGCTCGGCGGCTGCTGTGACACTTGTTTACACTCCAGTGAGAGTAAAGCTTTTCTGCAAAACGAGGGTAACGCAGATATGACGCAATTGACAGGCGACTCCCTCACAAGCTATGCTCATACGTCCCGGTTCATTGGTAAAAATAGCGCTTTTCTCACAATTTACAAATAGCTGGAAACATTTCGGACATTGTAAGAACTGACTGACAGATCCAAAGCACGCACTCAAAGAGCGCACAATCCCGATATACACAGAATTACAGTATTTCAAAATATCTGTCTCTGCATTCATGCCATGCAAACATTATCTGTTATGTCTTAAGTGAACGTTTGATTAACTGTTGGGGAAAAACATCTAATGTGAATTTAAATTGTGTGCCCTGAATATAACCCAGTTGACCTCAAATAACACCAGACCAGGTTCTGTTTGTGCTGCTCAACCCACTGGGATCAGAGAGAGAAAAGAGCAGCTCATGCATAGTGTACAGAAGGGCTGTTCACACCAGTCAGAACAGTGAGAATATACTCATCATCTTTATCATGCTCTACTTATCATTGGCACTAATTTCCTTTTTGCTAGAAACAAGACGTGCATTAGTGATCCTCTCTGCACAGGGTTTTAAAAACATATCTGCATATCTTATTATGGTAATTAATTTAGTATCATATTCCATGGATAGCAGTTTTATATACACCGATCAGGCATAACATTATGACTGAAGTGACAGCTGAAATGAATAACACTGATTATCTCTTCATCACGGCACCTGTTAGTGGGTGGGATATATTAGGCAGCAAGTGAACATTTTTTCCTCAAAGTTGATGTGTTAGGAAAAATGGGCAAGCGTAAGGATTTGAGAGAGTTTGACATGGGCCAAATTGAGATGGCTAGACGACTAGACGGTCAGAGCATCTCCAAAACTGCAGCTCTTGTGGGGTGTTCCCGGTCTGCAGTGGTCAGTATTTATCAAAAGTGGTCCAAGGAAGAAACAGTGGTGAACCGGCTACAGGGTCATGGGCGGCCAAGGCTCATTGATGCACGTAGGGAGCAAAGGCTGGCCTGTGTGGTCCGATCAAACAGACAAACTGTCAGAATACACAGTGCATCACAGTTTGTTGCGTATGGGGCTGCATAGCCGCAGACTAGTCAGGCTGCCCATGCTGACCCCTGTCCACCTACGATAGCGCCAACAATGGGCATGTGAGTACCAGAACTGGACCATTGAGCAAAGCAAGGAGGTGGCCTGGTCTGATGAATCAGATTTTCTTTTACATCACGTGGATGGCCTGGTGCGTGTGCGTCATTTACCTTGGGAACACATGGCACCAGGATGCACTATGGGAAGAAGGCAAGTCGGCGGGGGCAGTGTGATGCTTTGGGCAATGTACCATGTGGATGTTACTTTGACACGTACCACCTACCTAAGCATTGTTGCAGACCATGTACACCCTTTCATGAAAATGGTATTCCCTGGTGGCTGTGGCCTCTTTCAGCAGGATAATGCGCCATGCCACAAAGCAAAAATGGTTCAGGAATGGTGTGAGGAATTCCCCAGATCTCAATCCAATCGAGCATCTGTGGGATGTGCTGAACAAATAAGTTCAATCCATGGAGGCCCCACCTCGCAATTTACAGGACTTAAAGGATCTGCTGCTAACATATTGGTGCCAGATACCACAGCACACCTTCAGGGGTCTAGCTGACCGCAAGGGCTAAAGGTTTACTGTTATATAGATTTCTTACATAGATTGATCAGTCACATGGCATTTACAGCTCAGGTGAGTGACTTAAAATAACCTGGCGGCAGGAGTCCTCATGAATAAAGATGATTTCCCATCAGACACTTCTGTGGGGTCCTGCATCAGTCACAAGTGTCATTGAGATGAATGAGAATGCTAACAGATACCTTTCTCCAGGTATAACACTTTGTTTGACCCTATTAACTTTGCATTCCTTAATCATTCTTTGCTACAATGTTTAATTTGCTATTGTTTGTCAGATTACTTTGCTGTCTAGGCTTTACAAAAATCTAGTATTTTATGGTATTTGCAAACATTTTCAACTAACTGTTCAAAGTATACTGCAGCTGTTGACAAAATATGTTCTTGAGATATGCGGCTTATGTATGTAGCATAAATATATTTCTTATACACTACATCAGCGATATTGTCACTGACCTTTGACCTTATGCCCATGCGACCTACTAACAACAGTCATTGGTTAATAAACATGAACATTGAATATAACAATAAAGGAAAGCTTGGTTGCTATAGCACTGGATTAGCAGGATTAGCATAAAATGTTTGTAAAGACACAGTAGCATTTTGGCTGATCTAGCAGTGGGACAGAACAGATGGTACCGAAAGAAATACATGAAACAGGCACAGCTGTTACGAAATCGAACACCGTCCACATAAAATACACTAGTGAGATTTACATATGGCTAAGAGGACAGCTGATCAATTTATTATTATGAATGTAGCTAACTATCTTATCAAACCAGAGAAAAAAACTTATCAAATGTTTATTCTAAGAATGGATCAGCTATGATTGAGATTTGTACATTATTGCTACATACAGAGTTGCTACCTTGAAGATGCTATGGAAACATTTGTGTACTCTTGGGTTCAATACAAATAATGGCTTTACCTTCATGTGCTTCCAACAGAGCACATGCTCCCAATGACCCCTGTCCTCTACAGAGATCAATGATGAAGTAGGCAGATGATATACAATGAGAAGAAATATTCAAACAACTTTAGATTTACCTTACAGTATGACTGCCTGCGGGGAAGGCATGGTATTGATTTTTTTTTTTTTACAATAAACTAAGCTTTTGTGCACTTTGAGTTAATACACAACAAGTTAATCGATTACTTCACTAACTCTAAGTGGACTTTTACGATTAATGTGTGTGTCTACATGCCAAGGCGATCCTTTGAAGGAAACCGTTTATGTGGTTTGGTTTGCAGGCTCAGACACATCATGGCTCTCCTAGTCCAATTGATTTTAGAGAGGAAATCCATAACTTGCAGCAGTTTGATTTCAACGGATGGACGGAAAGATAGATAGATATATAGATAGACAGACAGACAGACAGACACAGACGATAGATAGATAGATAGATAGATAGATAGATAGATAGATAGATAGATAGATAGATAGATAGATAGATAGATAGATAGATAGATAGACAGACAGACAGATAGACAGACAGATAGACAGACAGATAGACAGATAGATAGATATCGATAATCTATCTATCGATAATAATAATACATTTTATTTATAAAGCACTTTACAGATAGATAGATAGACACAGACAATAGATAGATAGACAGACAGACATATGAGATGATAGATAGATAGATAGATAGATAGATAGATAGATAGATAGATAGATAGATAGATAGATAGATAGATAGATAGATAGATAGATAGATAGATAGATAGATAGATAGATAGATAGATAGATAGATAGATAGATAGATAGATACCCTAATTTCCATTATTAATTATTATTATTATTATTATTATTATTATTATTATTATTATTATTATTATTATGCACTGTTGGGCGAGTTTCATTGAGACAGTACCATTGTAGCTGCGTGCCACCTTGTGGCCAAATTGTGCAAAACTTGCCCGTGCTGTTTCACTGAAGGATGTGTTGTCTGATGGTCTGACTGCTGTGTGTCATGTAGGCCTATGCCTGAACAGCACAAGCCGGTGTGAATGTGTTAGTTGATGCGGAATAACAATCACTGATTAAAAAACAAAAAGCAGTAATGGCATGTCAGCAGCAGAACTGTATAAAACATATGCGCAACACACTTATAAACGCAAGAAATAAACCACACCCTTTCTGTTGATGTGCTGTTTGCATATTCTCAAAAAGCTACGATATTAAGATATAGCCCTTACCTACACTGGGCATTTGCTAAATAGGGTCTCCCAGTAATGGATAAGATACTGCAGATAAGAGGCGGTGCATGCGGAGGAATTGCACGTTGTAAATGCAGTGTCAGCGACTCTACGTGGCGATGATGGAAGCCGCTGGAAGGCGGAATGTGGAGCGCTCGAGGAGGAGCTGATTTTATCCGGGCCCCGACACGTCCACGGAATCCACGTGTAGCCCGTCACTGATGCAAACATACGGGGCTGTGCTCGTGCTGCTCTCATCAGCCGGGGTGGGTTTCATCATGGAGCGACCGCTAACCGCTTCTGCGAGAGGTACAGTAGCATTTCTGTTACATCCTTGCTGTTTGCCTGGTTAGTCATTAACTCACCATACTAGCATCCATTAGTACAAGGCGAATAAAAAGAAAATAAGAACAGACTTCATGTCGCAGTGTGAGGTGTTGGTGAGACTCTTAAATATCCGAAAGAAACATTGTGGTTTAATTAATACAGTACATTTAGTTGCTGTATCATTAGAGTGACTGATTCCTGTAAAGGGCGATTTTGCCTTTCTAGTGATTCATGGATCATTTCTTTGACCGTCTTGATTGATTGTGGTGACAGGTGTGCCAAAGCGATCCAGTGGAGCAGTAAATATGATAACAACACGGCTTCTATTCTTCCTCATCCTCCCTTCACTGAGTCTGTGTGCTCCACAAGCCCAGAAAACCCTCGGGTAGGCCGCTATAACGCTATGCTAGTGTATTGTACAATGACTGTAGCCTACTATACACAGTACTACACTATACTGCAGTATCCCCAGGCTTTACACTAGCATAAACAGCATGATGATATATCATTAAAAATATAGCCTAATATGAAACACAATAAATGGTACCATTTGTTCATAGATGTAATAAAAAATGAGACAGCAAAGACATTTTTATTGTTTTTGTACTTGTTATTATTATATATTAGAAAATGTAACAATAATTAAATGATTACTGACAAATCAAATAATAGACTATATCAAATTAATTATTATTAAATTAATGAATTATTGAATGGATTCATATTAATTAAATTTTATTAATAAATATATTAATTAATTCAACTTAATGAATGAATGTAGGCTATATTAGATTTACCATAGCGGATGCATAATTTTGATTAGGATAGATAGATCCAATAGTAAAATGTCAAGAATCAGTATCTTGGCATTAAGATGGCATGAAACATTTGTACATATTTTGTCTTAACATGGGAAAGAAAACCGTGGGCCATTTTTCTTCTGATGTTGATGTTTTGTTCTGTTTTTAGTGACGACATCCTTGCACCAGACCTCGCTAATCCTTTTGGATTCAGCGAAGAAAACCGCAGGTTCTCTCTTTTTCTTTTACTGTTTTTACTGATCAAACAAGGTAGTACAGTTGCCCTAAGGTTCAGAGTCCATTTTCACATCAGAGATAATGCTGAGATTTCCACAGCTGACACACTGACATGCTGAGCAATCATTAGCTAAAAACCGTGACAAAAACAAAATGTTTCTTGGGCGTTCCATCTTATTTAAAAAATGTCATAACATATTTTGAAGAGAAGTTATGCAGTTTTCTGTACAGTGCATTTTTAACACAATGGTGCCAGTATTTACTGTTAAAGTGTACATTTTAATTTAGATCTGTGATCATTTTCCTATATAAACAATGTAATCATATAAGGCAGAACTAAAGTGGCCATTGATATTTGATTCTGTACAACAGGCTTCTGCAAAGCTACATCAAGAGCAGCCTAAAGGAAGGCCAGAGCAGTCCAGAGCTGAACACCAGGGAACAAGGTTAATAGTTCATTATTAACAAGCTCTTTCAATGAACTGCTCTTATTTCTCTACTCCTTTGTGCTTTTCATATTCTCCTTTGGCATTTCTATTCCTAGAAGCACAGCAGACGATCTATGTGCATAATGACATTACACAACAAGGGACAAAATTATATATTTATAAGCTTAATTTTTTCTCTTGTTGCAGAAGTGTTCTTCCTTTTCTCCTTATATGATTATGATAGAAGTGGGCAGATGGATGGGCTTGAACTGATGCAACTTCTGACAGATTTCCTGACTTATCATGAAATCATGCCAAAATCAACAGATTCTGTGAGTGCTGTTTAGTTGGCATAACATTCAAAATAATGTGAGTTCTTTTATGACTTGAACTTGTGTACATTTTAGGTTGTATCTTTGGTGGATTACCTGCTACAAGCTCAGGATCTGAACCAGGATGGACTACTGGCACCTTCAGAGATGTTATCATCCTCCTCGATAGAACATCAGCAAGATGATAACATTGTTCTCCCTGATCCACCAGCTGACAAGGACTTAAAACAAGCTGGAGATTCTGAAACTCACCAGCAAGATGCAGACGTCAACCAAGAGTCTGAACATGAGAATGAGAGAGAAGACCCAGTTAAAGAACACACGCAGGCAGAGAAGTTGAACCAGATAGCTGAAAAGCTTGAAGAACAGCATGACCAGCGACTGCCTTCAGAAGAACAGGAGCCACAAGATGATCATCAGGAACAGAAGAACATGCCAGTCCATCAGGAGCAATCAGAAATGTAATGCTAAATTAAGCATGATGTGCCATTTAAGAGACCAATTTGATTATGCCACATCTCACAAATGTATATAAACCAGCCATACATTGGGAACCACTCACCTGCTGCAAATACAGTACTGTGACTGATGCAGAATTTATTTCTGGATACTAAAAGTTGTTTTGGAAGTCCGAAAGCATGTGTTGATATTAGCATTTCTTGTGAAACCTCTGAAACTATACAAAAAAAACTCTACTGCATTGTGGAATCCAGACACAACCATCTGAATTAGTAACTATTCAACTTTTTTACCATTCAAACTATGCAAACCTAGAAAGTTAAGCTTTAATTTAATGCAAAGTCACCACAGCCAAGATCAAATAACCATTATTAGGGTTTTGTAACCAACTCTAGGCATCTTTCTATACTGAACTTTGAGGTCAACCACCTTTGAAATAAAGTTCAAGAGGTGAGGAGTACATTAAAAAGACTGAACTTTTCATTTCTGCCTCAGTGCAAAAGTTACACAGTGAATCTCCGTATTGCACTTCATGAGACACAAAAGCTCACGCAAGCCCAATTTCCAGTACAGATGTCACAGAACCATCAAGACATAGCATTGTAGATTTCTATATGATGTGAGCAGCCACACATGCCTTTATGTCTGATACAACTTAGCATTTTTTACCTAAGTGGAAAGATACAAGTGAAAAACAATAACAATTTGGTTTTAATATTTATTACACTTTAGACAATGCATTAAAAAAACAATCACGTAAAAATCATTCAACCTAAAAAGCAAATTTAAAAAAAGGTCAAACATACTGAAAATGTGGTGGAGGCATCAAGTTGTGCTAACTTTATAGACGTGGCCTGAAACTGACTCCAATGACCTGGACTACACATTTAGTTGTGCATGAAAGTCACTTCAATTCAAAATAAACTAAAAAATCTGATCAGGGGTCCTTAATAAAACTCAATCATTGATTAACAATGGTTATTGTATCATAGCCACAGAGGATGGCAGTCAGCTTAACGTTGAAGACATTCAATGTCCATGTTCTGAACAGTGCACTCATTTCAGCTCTTGCCATTTTGTGGTTACATTGGGATTCCAGCAACAATTTCAGATTCAATTCCACAGTGGTCCTCACCTCTGAGAATCTTGAAAAAACCTGAAGGGGCAACAAAAGATAGTGGGACAGATGAAGCAAATGCCTGTGCAGTGTAAAACCAGCTGGGTAACCAACTGCAGCCAATAAAAGGAACGTGTCTTGATACTAAATAAGTGACCCTCACCATTATCACCCCAGTCAGTGTTCCAGGAGTTAGCAGCAAGCCAGTAGGGGACACCATTCTCCTCTCCCCAGCCAAGGATCTTAATGGCATGACCACCTAGTGCAGATCCACTCACGTGCTGATATACACCTATTTATAATAAAAAAAAAACAAAGTAAAGATTAACCATTTCTCAATCCTTCCTAGTACTGAATAGATAGACAGGCATGCATGAATAGATTGAAACCAACCAGATTTATACAGCAGGAAGTCCTCATACACGGTGAAGGCTGCCTCTACTGGGCCATTCTTGAACAGTTCTTTCATAATGTCATTCTGATTAGATGGGACACTATAGGATGTCTTTCCTAGAATGACAAACAAAAACTGTTAAATTCAGGAATTCCCATCTTGCAGAATTCAAAACTCTAAACCAGCAGTTCTCAACCAGGAGGCCGAGGCCGACTAGAGGGGCTCAGCAAACTTTCAAGGGGGCCTTCAAGATAGTATAATCATTTAAATACGCTTAAAGATTATCTTTTGAGGTCACCACTCAACAATGTTTTTCTTTAAATAACTAGGGTTTCCAAGGTCTTGGCAAACCTTGAAATATGGCAATTTCTACACTGGAAAAGTTTATGCAGATTAATCTACAAACAAGCTGCATAAATAAGCAACAACAACAAAAAAAAAAACCCTGAGGTTCTTACCAAAGTGTTTGTCCTGCTTGTAAGAAGGGCTGTAGCCAGGATCACAGGACTTCTCACAGTTAGGTGTGTCACCACCCTCTCCAGTACAAGGAGGGCGACTGCCATTCACATGATGCTCACAGGGTTCAATGGTGTATGGACGACAGCCTAAAAGTAAATCTTGTTAATACAATGAAGCGCCACGCTTAAGCAAAAGGCTCACCCAAGTTAGACACTAACCAATATGAGAGTTATAGAGTCCACCGGTGACCAGACCCTCTGTGCTCCAGAACTCCCAAGCAGCAGAGGGGTATCCACCATTACATCTGAGATTAAAACAGACAGTGTACAAATGGCACCAAAAAGGACAAAGCAAGGCTGCAATACACTACAACCTCATCTGACTGCCTATCCCCATCTGACTGGGGCAAAAAGTGTGCAAAGTCAACGCTAGTTGCTGAAGAAAAGAAAAGCCAGTCTGTGGATTTCAGGCAGTTGAAGGCAACCAATTGGTCAGAGGATGAAACATTGATGTTTAAATATCAAGTGTAGTGTATTCCAGCCTTTATTCAAGCAATGGTGTTAACTGAACAGATCACAAAGTCACTGCATGATTATGGTCATGACAAACAGATTGGACCGTTTTAAGACAACCGTTTAAGCAAGCTGCCTTTAAATGTCACCCAACAAGCATTAGCACACTCTTACCCCATGCCACACATGTCGCAGCAGGTAAGCAGGTCTTGAGAGGAGATCTCCACGCTCACTTTGGCATCGCTGTGGATACATACTCTGTCAGAGATGGCTTCAGCAGCCCCAAACGCCTGTGTAAAACCATGAAAAAATAAATAAAAAAAATGCAACAAATTGCAATCCAAAGGCATACTTGTATGTACCAGAGAGATGATCTCACCCAGCATGAACCACAAGAACCCTGGTCTCGGATCTCTTTAAGAGTGGGGCAGTTGGGCCACTGCTCTCTGGCATCAAAGTTAGTGGGGAGCTTCAGGTTAACAGCATACTGTACCCTGGTTAAAAAACAAGGCAACCTCTGTTATATACTAGAACTTGAAGGCAGAACATGTATGAGGAAACCTACATAAAAGCACAAAGAAAAATCACAAGACAAAGTCATGTGTACATCATGACAGCAAAGTTAACAAGTTGCACTTCCCTTTTTAGACTCCCTCATTTATTTTGTCTCACACCAAGTTCAATTGCACTCACATGACAGGGAGTTTGGGTCCTTTCAGAAAAGTCCCACACAACCTCTTCACATAGCTGTAGTCAACATCACGGAAGTTGTGTCCAGCCTACAGGTGAAAACACCACACAATCACATTCAATTTTAAATTATTGCAAGCGTATAAGAACAGTGCATTACAAATAGTTATTCCCAAAACCAGCTGTCATCCTCACAAGAATGCAGTTTAGAGCAGAGAGCGGAACAGCTTACCAGCCAAGTAGTGTTCGCTTTATTGATGAAATTGACCATCTCATGGGAAAGGGGAGCGAGGCGAGGTCGAGCCCAGCTAACCGATAGGGCCGAGATCACACACAGGAAAGCCAGCCGCCACATTCTGAAAACCAGAAGACTCCATTAATACCACTTGTACACAGAAAGGCTTCGCAAGCAAGTATAACTTTGATACAAACTGCTCCTAAAAACTTTAGTAACTTGTATTTTTACACTCTTAAAACATCAGTGCCATTGTTTTGTCTGAAGATGCACACCAGTAATTTGTTTCTTTTTCTATAAGGCACATTTATAAAAGCTACTTAAATCCCCTAATTGAACCATGGCCTAATCTGGCTTAATCAAAGCCCTGTCTGTGAAACCAGTCTCAAACACCAGAGCGAGTCAAGTGGCACAAACATCTCTTCAATCTTCAGGTGAAACAGATCACTGACTGCCTGCAGAAGGGGTATCTTTAGGCTGCAGTCATGCAGAAGTGAAAGCTCTAGACATTTAAGGAATACATGTTTAACCTCACTGGTTATGGAACAGAAGACAAGCTAGACTTGATTAACTACTCTGGTAAGATGTTAAGGTTTTAGGCATCAGACTCAGTGGTTGGGAACTAAAGCCATTTAAAAGTGTTAGCAAATTATTAACCAATCTTAAAATCTGTAGATGCAAGCAGAGTCAACTGTAGTCACAAATATCCTCATGTTGGGTTGCACTTCCTCTATGCCTATACTGACATCAAGTGTACGTGAGTCAGCGCAATTTACAGGAACAGCCTAGTCAGACCCCAAACCCAGAGGTAATCTGGACGACTAACGTTAATAGTCAAAAAGCAAGATACGAACACCGTCAGAAGCCGACTGTGTGGTGAGGAACGCGAATATGAAATTGCATTTTAATTGGAGTTTCCCCTTTTAAAATAAGTGCAAAGTCAAACTGTCTGAGGCTGTTTGAAACATAATAGTGTAACTTATCTGTAAGTAAACTAGCAGTGTAATGCCAACTAGAGCTACTGAAGCATTCCCATGAGTTCAAAGACAAGCTCAAGTTTCCATTTCGCATACTTTCGTTTTTAACTGCAGGCCTTGTTTACATAAACTAACAATAACTCCATATTTTAAAGGTCAAAGGAAGAGCAGTAAGCCATTGACCTAACATTTGATATCAAACAGATACAGATTTTTAAAAAATTTCCCCTGATACGATAATTTTCGTTTAAGTTAACGTTATCCTAATTTAGATCGCCATGACCCTTTTGAATAGCTTTTTGGAAGTCAAATTAAAGAAAAGAGAAAATAATCTACAGTCTCATGATTTAAATGCAGAGTTTAGTAATACACCACTCTTACCTGTCGTTTGTCAGCATGGCAGTTGTGCTCTTAGAAACGTGTGTCTCGCTCCCCAACACTTACTTTGGGCGGAAATAAACAACAGCAGTAGCTGATGGCTATATAGAGCAAAGGCAGATCACGTGACGACTAGTCATGTGCTCCTAGGTCTGCTGACTCTGACGTGATTAAATCTGTTTACAGTACTGTTTGTTAATTTATATTATATGTAAATGTCATGAATAGTATGAAAGCCAATTTCCACCAGATAAGAAGAAAATCATGCTTTGGTAAATCATGAGATAAAAAGTCATAAATGTCATGACGTTTGATTTTTTTTCTGTCACAATGTCGATAATTCAACATTTATCTCATAATTATGTTTTTTCCTCTCATAATTTTGAAATATACATAAATATTATTTATAATAAATAATTTGTCATGAAAGGTTTTTTTGTTGTTTGTTTGTTTTTTGTTGTGTGTGTGTGTGTGTGTGTGTGTGTGTGTGTGTGTGTGTGTGTGTGTGTGTGTGTGTGTGTGTGTGTGTGTGTGTGTGTGTGTGTGTGTGTGTGTGTGTGTGTGTGTGTGTGTGTGTGTGTGTGTGTGCGCGTCTGCTATTTCTCCTGTCGTAAGTGGCCATGTAGTATTTTGATTTGAATTATGTAAGTCCAAATCAGATTTTTGTGCATATCCGATTGAAATCCGATCATATGTAGCAAGTGTGAATGGCAAGAAATGACAAATGTGATTTTTACAAATCTACATTTTGTGACCCTGGACCACAAAACCAAATGAGATGAAATTGTATGTTGTATCAACTGAAAGCTGAGTAAATAAGCTTTTCATTGATGTATGGTTTAGGATAGGACAATATGCCGAGGTGCAACTATTTAAAAATCTGGAATCTGAGGGTGCAAAAAAAGTCTAATTGAGAAAATCGCCTTTAAAGTTGTCCAAATGAAGTCCTTAGCAAAGCATTACTAGCTAATAATACATTTTTGATATATTAACGGTAGGAACAAAATATATTCATGGAACATGATCTTTACATAATATCATAATGATTTTTGGCATAAAAGTAAAATCGTTAATAAAAATAAAATCAGTTTGATACAATGACTGGTTTTGTGGTCCAGGGTCGCTCGGTGTGTGACGTCACATTGAGCGGCAGCCTCCAAAAACTGACCAGAAAGACTGTGGACCCAGAAAGAATCACACAAAGCGCACCCACTCAGCGCAGAAGAGTCCTTGTCTTGAATACCACAAACTTTGAAGAAAAACAGTGTAGTGCAACGATGCAGAATCAAAAGGGAAGTGCGGTCATATGGAGTCACGTATGTCTCTACTCTTTTTCAGGAGTCATTGTTTTATTGGAGAAAGCTGCACGTAAGTTATTTTCCGTTTAATCATCTCCTCCCTAACCACTATCTGTGCTTACTAAACGTATTTGGCAACTGCATTGGCATGTGGATGTGGGTTTTGCCTGTTCTGACTTGTTTTATCATGAGTTAGGTTTTGTTACTGCACAATGCTGCTATGGTTTCACTGCATTTGAGCGCCTTTTCATGAATGCCGAGTAGGGGCGTGTTCTGTCACACAGCTGCTTTTCATCACAGACATAGCCCGAGAAGAAAGAGAAAGAGTGCACTAAACAAATCAAAATTGTTTTTTTTTGTCGTTTATATAATCAGTTATACTGTGCTTCACACACTACCTCTGGATGGGAAAAGAGCTGCTGGCCTGGTTGACGCTGGGTCTGTGCTTGCCTGTCACGGCTGTGCAGCTTCTCAGTCTGAAGTGGTACATCTCTGATGCAGAAAGACCCAAGCCCTCACTCATCCTTGTGCACTGCCTGCATCTGGGCATCTATCACAGGTCAAAACACTATATCATTTAGAGCTGCTTTTATTCAGTTATAAAGTGTGAGGTGGAAAACTAGTAAATTACTTTACCATAGCATACCGTATAATCTGGTGAATTTGTAAAAACTGTCTAAGTTCTATTTTAAATGAAGCCTATTTTAAAACCATTACATTTCATTTGCATATGCACCCCACACACACACACACATTTTTTTTGTAGTTGCCATTATTCAACTTTGATTTTCAATACTGAATAAACATGCACCAATGCTAAATGTTCTATATATCCTAATCATGTTGTTAACAACATGTATTCATTACTTGAACAAGCGCATTGTTTCTGCCTTAAATCAGTATATTGTATGGCTAACTGCGTTATTTGTATATTTATACATTTGTGCATTTATAAAATCCATTACTTGGACACAGCCACTGTTGATAACAAATCACTTTAAAGTGTAATGTAGAATCATGCATTTTCTGCTGCTTTAAGACGATATGTATTGTGAAAGCACTATACAAATAAATGTGAATTTACCATAATACAGAATTTTTGTACTATATTACACACAATGATGTTTTAAGTTATTTAAGCATAAATAAAACAAATACTATAGCATTTAAATAATGTTAATTTTATTTTAATAATGTTATTTTTTAATATGATAATACAACAGTAATGAAAAATGAAAAATGAGGGTGGATTACTTCATTAAAATCTCAAGGTAAAAACATCTTAATAGTTAAAAAAGTGTCAATAAAGGGTAAAGAAATGTATAATGTTTCAAAAGATTTCTATTTAAAAAACAAAACATCATGGTTTCCACTCAAATATAAAGCAGCACAGCTGTTTTCAACATTGATCATTATAAGAAATATTTCTTGAGCATCAAATCAGCATATTAGATTTATTTCTGACGGATCATGCGACACTGAAGACTTTGTTTTTTTGTTGCTTTGCCATCACAGGAATACAATTTTTAAATGAAATCAAATAGAAAATGATTATTTTAAATTGTAATAATATGTCACAGTATTACTGTTTTTACTGAATGTTTAATCTCAAACTTTGGGGCCGTAGTGTAATTTTCTATTCTTTTTTTAATGTGTGGGTGAAATATGACTTTTCCATGTTCATGACGTGTGGATTGTGTGTATATGTTTTATATTTGCAGGTTATGGAGCTGCGTGAAGTCTCAAGGTGGGCAGCTAAAGTTTGGTGCATTACTAATGCAGCAGGCTGATGTGTCTGCTCTGTGTCTGATCGAGGCCCTGACGCTCAGCCTACCTCAAAGTCTACTGCAGACCTACAGTTTGTTCACCTTTCACCTCAGCTTTCTGTCACCAGGTATGTGACTTCCCGTTGGCACGAACAGAACTAGCTTCACGTCAACAGTTTTCTGTGGAGGGAATTAAATAAGTCAGTGGTTATGATTGAATGAGTCAATGGAAAATAAAAAAGTTAAAAAACACTGTCTAGTGTGCTTATATAAAGTGTTTATGGAAACATAATTCTTGTAATTGTGTATTAATCATTCTTGCTGTGCACACTAAATCTGTTTCATAGGGTTTGTTCACTCTAGTTTGGTTCACTTGGTTAGGACCAAAAAAGAAAATGATACATTTAGTCCTGGTTCGCTTAGCATTCATTTCTAACACAGAACCTAAAGATTCACACAAAACTAAAGGACAGCATTTATGACATAGAGCAGAGTGGGGCACAACCTAACACTTTTTGACTTTCTCAGTTTGTCTATGTACAATATCTAGTAGAATTATGTGGTTTTGTTTAATTTATACCTTTTTCTTGATTTACCCCGAAGGAATGGAAGTGAAATGTGACAACATGCCCCATAGGTGGGGTACATTGAAACATGTGAAGGGCACATTGTAACATCACCATATACCAGTTTAAAATGTTATCTGGTCTAATAGAAAAAATACACGAGACAAACTGAAATGTTTTGTCAATAAAATACAATTATCAACTTTTTCATATGGAAATAATGGCATTTTTAATAATTAAAAATAAACTATTTTTTGAGAATTAATCATTTCTGAACATTGACTTTATTCTCCTTTTTCTGGTTTCTCAATCAAATTCATAAAAGTATATAATTTAACAGCATATTTCTAATAGGGGACAACATGCCCTGGCTCCGCAACTGGGATTTAAACGTGGCTTGTGTCTTCTGCTGGTTAGATCAGTTATCTCAACTGTTTCTATCTAAATTTTCTAAAGTTTTAAAGTAAACCATGTGTGTTACAACTAGTCCCGCTCACTACTTCATTTGAGACGGAACTTATCAAACATCCAAAACAATGCTGTGTGTGGTATTTTTACCAGCTGAGAACACACAAAGAGCTTATAAAATGTGTAAAGGAGTCAAAACTGTGCTAAGAATTCCTTCATTGCAAACAAGCAAAGACCTGCTGCAAGTAGACGGGGTTCTGTACTAAACTGTAATGGACAATATGGCTTCTGTGATGACGAGAACCACATATCCTTGAGCATTCTGTTATTTTAGGGTCAAATCTTCTGGCATCACATCCTGTTTTTGGTTTGTTTAGATGTCTTCGGTCCGTGTTGCATTCATATTTCAGTCAAACCAAGGTTATTTTTCGTAAACGAAAACAATTTATCAACCAAAAAAAACTAAACTGTAAAAGATAAAAGTGTCAAACTAAATGAAAACTTACTGAAAAACAAACTAAAACAAAAAATCTGAAAAATATGAGCTGTTCAGGTAAACACCTGTAGATGGCGTATGATGCACATGAGTTTAGCTGAGGGAGAGAGACACAGAGCAGTTAAAAGTGCACTGTGAATGTCATAATCAGGAATAAGGGACTAATTGATACATAATTTCACTGAAAGTGGAGAGAGAAATTTAAATCACCTGCATTACATGCACAGTTATTCAAATGAACCGCACTAACAGCTCACACCAGACTTTGTTTTAATCAAGCCAAACCTGCCAAGTGTGAACATACACTTTGTCACAGAATGTATTAATAACTGTTTATTTCCTGAACGTCTTTTTACAGTGGTCTTATGTGTCGGCCTGAGCCTGCTGAATGTGTCCTGGTTTCTGGTCCTGTACAGCCGTTCATGCTTTCTGCTCCGTCCTGGTCACCTGCACATGACTCCTGCTGCAATGCTGTGCCAGCTCATATGGAGAGGGGGCATGCTGGGTGCCAGGGTGGCCAGCCTCATGTTCTTCTGCAGTACATTTCACTGGTGGTTGTCTGGAGTCGTGGGTGAGTCAAGCCTTGTGTTTTGTGTAGACAAATCCTTACATACAAAAGGCTTCACAGTTAGTTTGCGTGACAGTCTCGAGGGCTTTAAGGTAATTTGTCATTGCCCAACTCTTACCTGGAAAAGGATGATTTGTTAATAAATGGCTGCTTTGTGATAGTCTTTTTAAATCCTTGATCAGGTTTCCACTGGCTCATTATGACATTTTGGCAAGTGTCCCAGCAGACAGACATCTGCATTAACCGGAGTTCCTGGCGTCTCTTCAACTTCATCTTAGGGGCTCTGCACATTTTCCTGTTCCTTAACGTTAAAGACTGTCCCTCGCGGTACCGCATGACTGGGTTCTATTTGGTAGGTTTCTCTGCACAGCTGTGTTATTTTACTATTATTTATATCTTATTATAGTATTTATTAAATATAGTTTGAATTAGCTTTCGTTGTTATGAATTCAGTTTTGATTTTACGTTTAGCTTTTAGTAATTTTTGTTTTGCTTTTGTCATTTTTATTTAAAAAAATTGTTTTGTATATTTCTAATTGTTTTTAGTTTGTCATGTTAGAACTTTAACTTCTAATTTCTTTTTAGGTTTTCATCTAAATATATAATATTTCATTAATATTTTTGTTCAATTAAAAAAAAAAAACAGTATTGTGCAAAACTCTTAGACTCGCTAGTATTTTTACACACAAAAAGTGGGTTTAAGCCAGTTATTTAAATCTTTTGCTGTAGTGTGTCAGTAGGAAATATCAGTTTACATTTATAAATTAATTGCGATTTTTGTATGCATAAGGAGTCTCTATGTTCCACATGGAGATCTGGGGCCAGTTGCATAAACTTAGCCACTATGTTAAGACTGTGTCTTAAGATCTAATTTGACCAACTTGCGGTTAACAAAGGGGTGTTCATTCTTACTTTTTCAATTCCAATTAGACCATACTACATTTATAAAAATCTCGAAGAAACAAATTAGATGACTAACTTTTAAGACTAGTTTAAGCAGTTTATGCAACTGGCCCCAAATATCATCTTCATTGAGTCTGTCTCTGATTACATGAAGAAACATTAAAAACTGAGAAATCCAGAAGAACTGTGCCAACGTGTCCCAGACACTTGAAGAAACCTTCCTGCCAAACTACATGAATAGGTGTAGGAATAGATGCAGGTGACAAAAGCCGTTTTAAACGCAAAGGGTGGTCACCCCAAATTTCGATTTGATTTAGTTAATAGAAGTTAGTTCATAAATGAAAGCTATTTATGGTATTGTTTTTGACAGCATTCTCACTTTAAAGCATTCTGACAAGTGCCTAAACTTTTCACAGTACTGTAGTTTTCCAGGAAGGTTCCTCAAGTATCTTCATGTAATCACAGACCAACTCAATGATGGTGAGATCAGATCATACCGGCTGCTGTCAGACTTCTTGTGCATAAAAAAATGTTTTACAATTAATTCCAAAATGAATGTTTGGAAATGTAAACTGATATTTCCTACTGACACACTACAGTAAAAGATATAAATAACTGGTTTAACAACATTTTTTGTGTGAAAATACCAACGTGCCGAAGACTTTTGCACATTACTGTAAAAGTCTTTTTATAGTTTATACTTTTAATTGTATTAATAATAAAATACTGCTCCTCTGTCAGTAATAAATGTGAATGGGGAAATCGTCAGAATATTGTAACATCTTGCAAAATATTTGGAAAACTGAACGTACTGAAGTCCTGAAGAGTGTGTGAAATGCTGCAAGGTTGTGTTAACTTGTGCTGATTTCACTTTATATATAGTGAATCTTCTCTTGTTTGTGGATTTCGAAGATCATTGATACACAGCTTCTTTCTGTTTTGTAGTTAATGTTGCTGGAGAACACATTCCTTCTCCTTCTGGGGTCAGACTCGCTCAGTGGGCCTTCATGGGACAGCATGAGCATTCCTGCGGCTGTCTTATGCAGCTTTTTTATTGGTAAACCTTGGGATGTACTGATATTAAAAAATGCCTGATATTGATCATTATTTTCATGTTATGGCCAATAACCTTTAAATAGCCATTGTTAAAATATTATACTATTTTATAAGACACTAGAAACTAAAATCAGTTGTTTAAAATGCTACAAGCGAATTTAGGCATCACAACATTATACAGGGAGTGCATAATTATTAGGCAAGTTGTATTTTTGAGGATTAATTTTATTATTGAACAACAACCATGTTCTCAATGAACACAAAAAACTGAATATTTTTGTAGTTTATTAGGAAGTAGTTTTTAGTTTTAGCTATTTTAGGGGGATATCTGTGTGTGCAGGTGACTATTACTGTGCATAATTATTAGGCAACTTAACAAAAACAAATTTATACCCATTTCAATTATTTATTTTTACCAGTGAAACCAATATAACATCTCAACATTCACAAATATACATTTCTGACATTCAAAAACCAAACAAAAACAAATCAGTGACCAATATAGCCACCTTTCTTTGCAAGGACACTCAAAAGCCTGGCATCCATGGATTCTGTCAGTGTTTTGATCTGTTCACCATCAACATTGCGTGCAGCAGCAACCACAGCCTCCCAGACACTGTTCAGAGAGGTGTACTGTTTTCCCTCCTTGTAAATCGCACATTTGATGATGGACCACAGGTTCTCAATGGAGTTCAGATCAGGTGAACAAGAAGGCCATATCATTAGATTTTCTTCTTTTATACCCTTTCTTGCCAGCCACGCTGTGGAGTACTTGGACGCGTGTGATGGAGCATTGTCCTGCATGAAAATCATGTTTTTCTTGAAGGATGCAGACTTCTTCCTGTACCACTGCTTGAAGAAGGTGTCTTCCAGAAACTGGCAGTAGGACTGGGAGTTGAGCTTGACTCCATCCTCAACCCGAAAAGGCCCCACAAGCTCATCTTTGATGATACCAGCCCAAACCAGTACTCCACCTCCACCTTGCTGGCGTCTGAGTCGGACTGGAGCTCTCTGCCCTTTACCAATCCAGCCACGGGCCCATCCATCTGGCCCATCAAGACTCACTCATTTCATCAGTCCATAAAACCTTAGAAAAATCAGTCTTGAGATATTTCTTGGCCCAGTCTTGACGTTTTCAGCTTGTGTGTCTTGTTCAGTGGTGGTCGACTTTCTGCTTTTCTTACCTTGGCCATGTCTCTGAGTATTGCACACCTTGTGCTTTTGGGCACTCCAGTGATGTTGCAGCTCTGAAATATGGCCAAACTGGTGGCAATTGGCATCTTGGCAGCGGCACGCTTTACTTTTCTCAGTTCACGGGCAGTTATTTTGCGCCTTGGTTTTTCCACACGCTTCTTGCGACCCTGTTGACTATTTTGAATGAAACGCTTGATTGTTCGATGATTAATCTTCAGAAGCTTGGCTATTTTAAGACTGCTGCATCCCTC
The DNA here is from genome assembly GCA_023029165.1 of Gobiocypris rarus. Classification (NCBI taxonomy): domain Eukaryota; kingdom Metazoa; phylum Chordata; class Actinopteri; order Cypriniformes; family Gobionidae; genus Gobiocypris; species Gobiocypris rarus. The sequence continues at coordinate 28,400,233 of CM040925.1, forward strand.
TGCAATATATCTCACTATTTTTGACTTTTCTGAGCCTGTCAAGTCCTTCTTTTGACCCATTTTGCCAAAGGAAAGGAAGTTGCCTAATAATTATGCACACCTGATATAGGGTGTTGATGTCGTTAGACCACACCCCTTCTCATCACAGAGATGCACATCACCTAATATGCTTAATTGGTAGTAGGCTTTCCAGCCTATACAGCTTGGAGTAAGACAACATGCATAACGAGGATGATGTGGTCAAAATACTCATTTGCCTAATAATTCTGCACTCCCTTTAATGTACAGTATGAAAAATTGGTAGATATTTTGAGCTTTACTAAAAATTATTTTAAACATTGTCATTAAATTAGTGTTTTTAAAGTTTAGATGATTGCAAGGTGATCTGAATGGAAAAATAGGGGAAATGAGCATGCACAATTAAATATCCAGTACAGATAATAATAATGGGATTCTATAATGCTTTCTTTAGTGTAATGTTGCTGTTTGAGAATGAAAAAGTTACAAAGCACAAAGTCCACTCAAAAGGGAGTTATTCTCTATATCATTAAGCAACGTTTCTGAACTCCCTGAAACGGCTCGATTGTAGTATTGAACCCGTAAGACCTTTTATCTTCTGAACACAAATTAAGATATTTTTGATGAAGAGGTTTCTGAACCAGCCATAGGCAACAATGTCATTTCAACTTTCGAGCTCCAGAAAGGTAGGAAAGACATCGTTAAAATAGTCCATGTGAGTACAGTGCTTCAATCATAATTTAATGAAGCAACGAAAATACTTTTTGCGTGCAAAACCCCTGAAATAACGACGTTATTCAACAATCTCTTCTCTTCAATGTCATTCTCCTACGCTATTCGCATGATAAACACAGTCCAGCGCTTCCAAGCCATCTCCTGCATCAGCACCACACGAATGCGTCGCGTGCTCACGTGAACAGAATCGGACAATGGTGAGCTGGTGATTCTGACGTAGTACCTGGAAGCACTGGGCTGTGTTTACTACTGTAATCACATGGACTATTTTAACAACAGTCTTTACTACCTCTCTGGACCTTGAAAGTTGCAATGACGTTGCTGCCTATGGCTGGTTCAGAAACCTCTGATTTCATCAAAAATATCTTAATTTGTGTTCCGAAGATGAACAAAGGTCTTACGGGTTTGGAACGTAATTATGAAAGAATTTTCACTTTTCACTTACTAGTTAATCAGCGATTGTTGATCGTTGCACCCCAGAGCATCACCGACAGACTGGGATGTGAAAATTAATTTCTAGAAGACCCAAAAACAAAGACTTTGAAACGGTGCATAATAGGTCCCCTTTAACAAAAATTCTGTCAATTTGATAACCAGAATGATATTGATATATTTGGAATTTCATTCCTAGAAATCACTTTTTCTAATAAAAAAATAACAATCATAAAAAGCTGACATAGTGTAATGCAACATGTTGCAAATTACAATCATAATGTTCTCTGTTCTCTATTTTTCTAGGTGTCATTTTTGTTGTTCTTTACTACCGATTTCTTCATCCAAAATCCACTGAGATCCTCCAGAGTCTGAGACTCCAAATGAGCTCGACAACTATTGACAGAACAACGGATGGATACTGCAAGAACACAACACTTGCATCCTCCACACACAACCATGGCACTTTCTCAGTGACCGATGTTGCTCCTATGAAGCATGCAGGAGGCTGTTCTGTTCAGCCTCTAGAGGGCGGCTGGCACCATCATCATCTGTTAGTACACCTGGCTCTCAAAACTGGAAACACAGACAAGATCAACTGCCTGTATGGAGACAGAGGGCTTTCAGTCATCCTGGCGAATGATGATGCACCCGACACAGACCCTGAAGGGAACCGTTGTTACCAGCGACCAGTGGAAGCAGGTGAACGATCTGAAAGCTGTCCGGTTGAAAACAGAGAGGGATTTTCTAGTGCTGAAGTCGGACAGCAGTCTCCAGAGAAGGGTGCGGTGTATAACACCTGTCCCGCAGACTGCAGTAGTACTGTTTACTTCAGTGCCGAACCACACTCCTCCTACAGTGTTGGCGATTCTACCTTAGATAAAGAGAATATGACTGGGATCAGTCCCATTATGAGTGGAGCTGCACTGATTTTGACTGCTAAACAGCTGTTAAACAGGAACCCATGTTATACCTCAACTCCAATTCCAGACCTCAAAACAATGCATAGTACAAGTCCTCGATTTGCAGGGGCACGAAGACAGGTACATTTTTAATATTAAAACAGGCATACCATAAAAACGTGAATTATTTGAGATAAAGCTAGTAAACATTACCTGTTTATTTTTAGCACTATAACCACTATAAACTGCCAGTTATCGTAATCTGCAGTTTGTTGCCATTAGTTATAAGCTTAGTGATTTAAAATCGGTTTACATTTATTACTAAGTTAAATTGACAGATTTTACTTGCTGCTCTTGTTTGTGTTTTACCATAATGTTTTATACATTTCTATCAAACATTGTATTTTTTAATATCTAATTTTATATTTCATGTATATTTTATTTTGTCTTGTTTTATCTATATTTGATCAGGTTCATTTGTGTAAAAGAAATACACTATATTTTAAAATAATTGTATTTTTGGTTAATCTGGTGAAAAAGATTTGTATATGTAATTTTATAGTTCAGTGTCATATAGTAATACGTTTGGTCCTGAGTATTTATCACATTGTTAAAGGTACTCTATGTAACTTTTTTTCTGTTCAAAATTAACATTTAAATAATACATCATCATTACTTTTTTCAAAACGTGTTTTGTCTTCACTATGTTAAGCCTATTATTATAAGTGTTTATATATTTGACCTGGCGGGATGGTTTTCGCGGGAAATTGCCTACATACAGTGCATATTGTGTGGGAGTGGTGGAGTGGTGTAGCCTAGGTCCGATGTCGAGCCACTAGATCTCAAACCTCCGAGAATCATCCGTTTAAAAAAAAAACGCAGAACGGAGAAGAGTCGTCTGGCAAATAGAGAACGCAATCAGAGCTCGTAATAAAGAGAGATTTAACACTGGCTTGTGAGTTCGGGCGGATTTTCGATGGACGGTGAAGATGGTGTTTTCATGACTCAACAGGTGAGTGAGGTTTTTAAGAACAGATAAACCGCCATAGCATATCTAGCTCTCTAACCGAGTTAATTGTAAAGTATTATGTGAATGGTCATTGAATGGTTGTAGCACTGCTGGAATTTATTTTCTAGGAAGTAACGTTAGGTGTCTTTGAATGGTAACGTTATAGCTGCTAGTCAGCCCAATATCCTTTCCATCTAACAGTTAACGTTACTGGTTTATTTCGTAATCCAAGTAGCACATTTTTATGTGCAGTATTATAACCTATTCATCCGCACAGTCACGCAGAGCCGAAACCTGTTCTTCCGCAAAATGCATGCCCTTTTATTGACCGCTAACGATTTGCTGGTCAGAAGTTAGTGTACATTTTAAAAACACAAATCTGCGATTTTGCTTTTCAGAGTGTCCTATTTTGTTTTCATGGATTTGTAGCATTAAATGCTACTTCATAGATTTCCATTTTTTTCTTTGATTTAAGACATCGTGTAACAGAAATATGAAATTCTTAATCCAAGCTTTAGTGGCAGACAGTGAATGGGAGCCCAAAATCTAAAGCCCCCCGCAAAAAAGGTTCATCCATCCACATTAGGCCTTATGAACCGAATCGATGGGTTTGTGTAAAAAAAAAAAAAAAGACATTATAAACTTACTCAACTTACGTAGAAAGTGTAACGCCTCTCGCAGTTCATAACGTTTACACACGCTACGCCCGACGTCATACGCCGCGTCAGTTACGCTACTTATTTCTACTAATTTTCGTGAGTTGAATACGGAGGGCGGTCTGGTTATTTATGTACCTATTCTTTCCCTCTTCTTTCTGTCCATATACTCATTTACATGTCCTAATGTGGGAATAGAAATCTTTCAAATGTATATTGGATTCTGTCATAACACCTGTTCTTCTCATCAGACAGCAGAGGGCAGTAATACATTCAGTAAGAGTTTCACAGAAACATTCAGAATATGGTTACAAAAGCATTGGCAGGAACACAAGGTTTTAAAAGCGTCTCTTTTTATTTTATGGAAAGATGAACAGCCTGGATCCACAGACAAACTTTTGGCACATTACTCCTCCTTAAACACATTCAGAACAACTGTTAAAAAAAGACAACCAGATGCAAATTCCTCACAAATTCATTTTCTAATAAATCCATATATTTCTATGAAATTCAAATGTTTTGAAACACTTATACTGAAACAGTGTGGAATGAGATGGTGAAGCATGTGAGCCTCTTTGAATTGAAATGCTGCTGAACACCAAAGGGTGAAATAAGGACAGAGACATATTTGATGACATATCTGACATTTCTGGACCATAGATGCTCAACTGTGCTCATGCATGGATGGATTTTAACTATAGCACCATGTTGAAAATTCATACTATCCTGATTCCTGTGAAAAATATAGTACAAATAGAGGTGATTGTCTTCCATGCATAATTAATACTTGTTGGAAAAGGCCAACACTGTAAAAAGGAAAAGATTATGTTAGATGTCTCTAAGTATCTTTTTATTTTTACAGAGAATTTTTCGAAAATGAAGGCACAGACAATCATTTTGTTTTGTCAGTTGACAAAATATCTCACAAACAAGAAATCCTTCACAGAGGTCATGAAAACCCTGAGCTCCAAGACAAAGCTTTTGTATAATAAGTGTTTGTAACAGAAAGTAATTTTGCTTAAATAAAAAAATATTACATCCAACTAAAGGTTAAGATCTTAATCAAATCAAGTGTCTGAATTGTCCAATGTTCATGTGACCAAACATAATTCCAGACAAAATTGATTAAAAAAATATTCCAATAACAATATTCCAAGGCAAGCATAGTCAAAGCTCAAGCATATAATTTTTTCCTGCACGTGTTTTATAATTCATGGTAAATTCTTCATTAAAACAATTTTTCATCAAAGCTGCACTCAGTAATTTTCCCTCATTAAATGTTGCGCATAACAAACAAATAGGCTAGCACTTAAAAAAAAAAAATCATGAAGATGAAGTCAACAGTCAAATCAGAAACTTAAATTTGTAGCATTTAAATCACTCTATTCTGCTTGGATTTACTGTATTTGTGTTTAAATAATGATAATGCCTGTTTGCTATTTTAAGTATTTTAATATAGGTTAATGGATAATTATTACCCATTTCTCCAAGTGGTGGACATTTTTACATTGATTGTCATCAGTAACTAATGCTGCATTCACGTGCTATCTGATATTTGATAATTCCCACTTCTGAAGTCGTGATTATGAGCTCATAGCATTCAAGTTCTGAAATGGGAAAGTGTTCATACTGTAGTATGGAGTGATTTTTGTGCCATAATTAAACAAACAAATCCAGCATTTTGCAAAAAAACACAATCTGCTATGCAAAGGAAAACACGACTCACAAACAAACAGAAAGCGATGTGCAAATACAAAGGTCAGTTTGAGTGAAAACGCAGAGAAGTAACAAATGTATGTATTGTGTTTTGCAAATAAATGAGTCATATTTCACAAATAAATACAAACCATCCAACAAATTGCATGTAACCTTTGAACAAATCCCAAATCTAGTCCACACAAATGTATACAACATGCTTGTTACGGTCTCTCAACTTAATTTTCTCACAAATGCATTTTGAGCAGATTTTCTCACAAAAGCATTTCGCGCAGATTTTCTCACAAATGCAGTTGAGCAACTTCCTCTACCAGAACAGCAGATGGCGCTTTGGGTCAATTTACGATTTTCAAACAAGTTTTCAGCTGACGAAAATGAGCAGTGAACAGGATGCAGTATTTTTGTCTTACTGTATCTATTATTAATCTTTTTGAGATTTTCACTATGTCAACCCTATTTCATAAAAAAAAAAAAATATATATATATATATATATATATATATATATATATATATATATATATATATATATATATTTCTCATTAAAATGCATGCATCCATCCTCCATACCATTTCTCCACTGTAGTGTAACGGGATATAAAAAGTATTTACTTTTATGTAATTTGTACATTTGATGATAAAATTCAAATGAGAACATTCAAAATAATGTAAGGCTGTACTGTGTCACAATATATTGCAATACAAAAATGCAACAATATGTATTGTGGATTAAAGTTTAAACAGATTTAGTTTTGAATGATATATGACATATTATATATGGTAAATCCTGATAAAATTAAATATATTTTAAGCAGAGTAGGCTATATATTATAAACAGAATGATGAATATTTATTTTCTGCTGTCACCATTTCCCTGTGCATTGGGGAGAAATGGTCCATGTAACACTTCACAATTCAATTTTCAGACCATATAGTCCAAATGCAAAAATAAAACATTGAAACCAAACGTCAATTTTTCCTTTTTTCTCCGGTTCCTGCATCAATGGATATTTGCCATTTTCTCTTCTTTTTTTTTCAATTGTACTTTTGCTAAATTACGACTGAAGCAATTATATTTTAAATCAAACCGATTTTCTTTTCTTTCTTTCTTTCTTTTTTTAAAATATGAGTTCCTATATCATTCGGGTGCATCGAGCCATGCATCAATATAATAAAGTAATAACAAATAAGTAGATAAATACAAACCAACGGGGCAGCGGGCGAAAAAATAGCCAGGCCACCTGGCTAGACCTGAATTCTACATTAGCACAGTTAATAACAATAAAAACTATGGCACCCTGTGTTCGCTTTTAAACAATATACTTATCAACATCCACACAGGCTATAGCCTATAAAAGATGTAAAACAGTCCGTGACCACCCTCAGTGCTATGGTAGCCTACAGTCCATGCAAATTGCAAAAAAAAAAGAAACAAAAAAAGAAAGAAAAAAAAAATTAAATTTATTTAAGATATAATTTCTTCAGTCATAATTTAGCAAAAGTACAATTGAAAAAAAGGAGAGAAAATGGCAAATATCCATTGATGCAGGAACTGGAAAAAAGGAAAATGGACGTTTGGTATCAGTGTTTTATTTTTGCATTTGGACTATATGGTCTGAAAATTGAATTGTGAAGCGTTACACAGACCAGAAACTGCCTGAACTGCATTTGTGAGAAAATCTGCCTGAACTGCATTCGTGAGAAAATCTGTGCAAACTGCATTTGTGAGAAAATCTGCCTGAACTGCATTTGTGAGAAAATCTCTGCATTTGTGAGAAAATCTGCCTGAACTGCATTCGTGAGAAAATCTGTGCAAACTGCATTTGTGAGAAAATCTGCCTGAACTGCATTTGTGAGAAAATCTCTGCATTTGTGAGAAAATCTGCCTGAACTGCATTTGTGAGAAAATCTCTGCATTTGTGAGAAAATCTCTGCATTTGTGAGAAAATCTGCCTGAACTGCATTTGTGAGAAAATCTCTGCATTTGTGAGAAAATCTCTGCATTTGTGAGAAAAGCTGCCTGAACTGCATTTGTAAGAAAATCTGCCTGAACTGCATTCGTGAGAAAATCTGTGCAAACTGCATTTGTGAGAAAATCTGCCTGAACTGCATTTGTGAGAAAATCTCTGCATTTGTGAGAAAATCTGCCTGAACTGCATTTGTGAGAAAATCTCTGCATTTGTGAGAAAATCTCTGCATTTGTGAGAAAATCTGCCTGAACTGCATTTGTGAGAAAATCTCTGCATTTGTGAGAAAATCTCTGCATTTGTGAGAAAAGCTGCCTGAACTGCATTTGTAAGAAAATCTGTGCAAACTGCATTTGTGAGAAAATCTGCCTGAACTGCATTTGTGAGAAAATCTGCATTTGTGAGAAAATCTGCATTTGTGAGAAAATCTGCATTTGTGAGAAAATCTGCCTGAACTGCATTTGTGAGAAAATCTGTGCAAACTGCATTTGCACACCGCTTTCTGTTTGTTTGCAAGTCGTGTTTTCCTTTGCAAAGCAGATTGTTTGTTTGCAAAATGCTGGATTTGTTTGTTTAATTATGGCACAAAAATCACTCCATATCATGTGCAATTTTTACCTAGTAAACTCCTATTTACAAGAATTCCGAGAGCACGTGAAGGCGTTGCTTTTTCATCCACGCCACTAGGTGTCAGTATCATATAGCCTATATGGTCAGTAAAATGACTACGGCGCAACATAAACAAATAATACACTGAGTGCACCTTTTAAAACACGAGTGCCCGTGCAGAAGAGATGTTCCTAGACAAGTGTTGTCTTCGCTCATGTCTCAGTCCCTTAATGTATCCTAAAAAAAGTGTAATAGCTATTATATTGTTCAACATTTCCTTTTAATCTACAAAGACTTCAATAGTAGCGGTTCAGGCTGCGTGTGCCTGGCATGTCCGGCTGTCCGTTCATCCAGATCTCCCGTATAATCCGCTCGCGTTCCTCCAACCGTTGTGCTCGCTCCAGCTCTTCTGCGGAGGTAAACACGTTACCGAGCGTCCGTTCAAAACGTCGGTGGCGGCGTGCTGACAGGTCAGAGGCATTGTCCCAGTCCGAATCGCTGTCGCTCGTGTCACTGGTGCTCTCCACAGTCTTTCCTGTTTTCCTAGGTGCTTGTTGCCTTTTGCAGTCGGTTCGACAGGAGATCTGCACCACTAATGCGATGAGAGTGAGAGCCAGTCCCAAACACACTCCACACACAAAATACAGTGCTGTCCGTTCCGGGTGATCTGCAGAAGGTTAGACAAGTTTGCATTCGTTAAGTGTAATCGATTAAAGTCAAAAATACATAAAAATAAAAAAACGCCTCTGATCTTTTACATTTCTAAATTAAAAATTAGTGGTGGGCCGTTATCGGCGTAACGTGCTGCGTTAACGTGAGACTCTTATCGGGCGATTAAAAAAACCATAATCGCGTCCTTCGGTAGGGTTTGCCGCAGATGTGAACACAATCGTAAATCGCGGAAGTGAACCGCTATTAATAACGTATGATTTGATAAAAATGTGTGTTTCACTCATTTTCCTGACGATTGACTGAGCTGTGAGCAGAGAGCTGTAGATCTAATTTCTGCTCATCTTCAGCATTCTTTAGAGCATTTGCAGTACATCCGTGGCAGATAGACGCAAGTGCCATTACCTACTGAAGCTTTGGTAACAAAACCAACGGTTCAAAAACAAAAATATAAAAGTCAGGTGAACAACGCTATTCGTTTTGCCACCTTCTCGCTCGACATCGTTACCATGTAACGGGGTAAACAGCTGCTGCTTTGATGACGCAAACGCACCCCGGTTGGGACCCAAGTAATATAATATGAATTATTTTTTTCCTCTATCTTTTGAGCGTCTGTATTTAGTGCCTGTTTCTGTATTGTTGTTTACTGGTTCTATAATATATATATTTTTTTAATTAAAATATATTTGGGTAGCACACATATTCTGAATGCATTCAGCAGAATTCAAATGAGCCATTTTAATCTAGATTAATTCCAAGATCACAGTGAGATTAATCTAGATTAAAAAAAATGTATCTATGCCCACCACTATTAAAAATGTATTTTATATTTTTGAAAGCATAAAGTACAAAACTTTGAGTGTGGTTCAACTGTCCTGATAATAGAGAAAAGTCGATTTAACCCTTAACTGTCACCATCCCGCTGGCAGGACGCCTGGCGCTCTTTTTTTATCGCCTTTTTTTCCGTATCATATATTTGAGTAATTGTCATAAATTAGGTATCATTTAAAAGCTTACAAACTCAAAATTCATCCTGTGAAAACCGTTTTCAAATCGGAAGTTGCCTTACCAAGGAAACGATACTCTAAATTCTTCTAGCGGGCTCCTCCCCTAGTGGGCGGTGTCATGTTTCATATTAGGGGTGGGCGATATCTCGATATTTAAAATATATCGAGATATTTTTTAAACACGATATGGATTTTGACATATCGTATATATCGATATATTGTTTATATTTAATTCTGGTTCCGCCACTTTGCTTGTTTGCCTTCTCTGTGCTGTGCTCGCACCCGTTCGCTCGCCCCCCGCCGCCTTGCTTTTATTCCCCCTCCCCTCGCGTGTTGTCTCATTGAACATGGCGACGTTCGCAATCAGCCCGGAGGCGACAGAGCTCGTCTATAAAAAAGAACAATTGGCTCCATTATATGGAGATACTTTGGTTTTAAGGCGTCGGACTAACAGCAGACAGATGTCCACTGCCGTGAATGCCGAAAGTTGGTGCCAACCAAAGCTAGCACCACGAACCTTTTCCACCATTTACAGACGAGGCGCAAGCTCGCATACGAGGAGTGCAACAGACTAAAGGCCGCAACATACTCCGCAAGAACAGAGAAATTTGTTCGTTTTCTCGAGGTGGCAAGAACAAGAACAAAGTTCGTTCTGGCCAGGACATTACATAATTCACGAGAACAGCAGGTGCCGAACATCTCCGCTTTCTCCGTTAAACCCCGCCCACTTTAAATCTCTGACAGTTCTCGGACACCCACAAGAAAAAAGTTCTGCTCAGACGATGTTTCGAGAACGAGCGAGAACTCCCAAACCATGGCTCCGAGAACGAAATGACGTCATTTGTTCTCGCAGCCCTGGGAACTGGAACTTTTTCTTGGTTCTTGCGGAGTATGTTATGCCTTAAGGATCCCGGCCACTAAACCCACTAACTTTTTCTTTAATTTTAGTTAAAGTATTATGTAATCAGGGATATTTTTTTATCTTAAAATATCGCAGAAGCACTTTGTTCCTGCACTGCCTACCTCGAGTTGAGTTTTATTTTTGAATGAAAAGAAGGCAATAGGTATTATTTCTTCCTTTATTTTATTGTTAAATTATTATTTTTGTATACAGATATATACATATATATATATATTAGGGTCTGGACTTTAACGTTAATTAAGATTAATTAATTGCGTGACTTTAACGCTGCTAATTAAGATTAATTACGCAAAAAATTTATAACAATTTTAACTTATTTTTGCACCTGAACGCTTTTTTAATGAATGAGTTTCGACGGACCGTTTATACTGGAACACCAACTAGCGTTCTTGACTTCTGAACACAACAAACCACAGTGAACATGAACGAAGAAGCTGACGAGACAGCTTTGCTTGGCAAATTTTGTTTTAAAAAGGATGGAAGCGTCGACAAGAGCATGGTTGTGTGGAAGCTATGCAACAAGGAATTTGCGTGATCGAGCCTCTAATATCACCTCAACGCAAAACGCTGGACATAAATAAATAAACAAAATTTTGTTGATTAAGCTTATGTATTCAGTCATTATTCAATGGTATACTAAAAGTCCATGTGAAAAAAATTACTTCTCACTGTTCTCAGGTCAAATATTTATATGCAATTAAAATGCGACACTTCGATTAATTAATTACAAAGCCTCTAATTAATTAGATTAATTTTTTAATCGAGTCCTGCCCTAATATATATATATATATATATATTTTTTTTTTAAATGTTGCAAATGCACTTTGTTCCTACATTTGCACTTCAATAAAAAAAGATTGTGGTATTTGGCATATTTGTTTTTGCAGTAGTTTTTGGGGGGTTATTTTTCCTGCAAAGATATCGAGATATATATCGTATATCGAGATATAGAAAAATATATCGAGATATATTTTTTGCTCCATATCGCCCAGCCCTATTTCATATTACAAAATGGATTTTAACTACTTTATAATTAAAGAAATGGTTTTAATCTAGACAAAACACATATCATTGGAAAGGTCTGAGTCTCAAGGTTCCATGTTTGGTGACTGTTTTTTGACAGAAGTGATATTTGGATAAAATTTACAGGAAAATTAATTTAAAAAAAACAATCAATAGAATGTGTATGACACCCGGTGGCTATTTTTGGTACAGCGCCTCAGCAAAATCTCATGGGAACTTTATTTCTTGTGATATCAACTTCAAATTTGGAACACAACCTGGTCAGACATATAGCTTTCATTTTATAGTAATTTTAAATAAAATAAAAAAATATTTAGTACAGTATTTTTCATTTGCAGTAAATTTAAACTTCCATAACTTTTTCATACTTAAATATTTTGAACTGTTTCCACTTCCGCAATAATCTGCTGAGTGTCTTCTTTAAAACAAATTTAGGTCTATAATCTAAAGCATTCTTGAATTACTGCCCTTTAAGTTTGGATAGTGCATTTTCATTCTACTCTCAAAAAAGGGGGGGGGGGGCAGTTAAAGGGTTAAAAGATTAAACTATTCAAAGGAGTTTGCATAATCTTTTATCATTACATACATTTTTATTAATGTTATATCATTTATACATTTATTTTGTTGAAATATTATGATGAACATTTAACCCCCCCATCAAATCAAAGTCATGTGGTGCAACAGACATAAAAAGAAAACAGAAAATGATATACCGTAATAGATCCTCGTGGCTCTGTTCTAAAATCAATAAGTGTGCAATTTAACCTTTTTACTTGATAATAAATGATCAAATCTGATATACTGTCACAAAAGTAAAAAGTAATCTGTAATGGATTTGTATTTTTTGGTTTGTTTTTAGTTTTTCAGTAATTCCAAATGCATTGGACTGCAAAAACATATAACATCGGACGCAAGTGTTTTGAACTGCAAGAGGCGAGTGGTGATGTTTAATGTTTTCTCTCTTTTTTTTCTTTTATTTGTATTTAAAATTATTCTAAATGGTGCATACTTTCTATTGTAAAGTGATGTGTTATTTTATGTCTGTTTTGCAGCACTTTTGTCATTATGCTTAAACTTGATTATTGCAAAAATCACAACTATTTTGGTCAATATTGAGCTATTATTTAACACCATTACTTTTGAAACGTCATGCAGTAATTAAACATGTTTTTTTTTTTCAAAGTTGAACTTTATATATAACTGAAAAACAATTAAAAATGGGGGAAATCAGATTAATAAAATAAAATAAATTAAATAAATATACAATAAAATTAATACATGACTATAAATTAGATTTAAATACTGGAGAACTATAAATTATTAATGTTATATTGCACTTCCTTAGTCCTTGATCTACTTATTTTGGTCAAATTAATTGTTATATAGAGAATTAATTATTAGCAGTTTTCAGTGAAAAGTACTAAACATTTCTTCAATACATTTTTTTGGCATATATAAAAATCCATTGTGGGAGGTGCTTTTAGGGAGGGACAAGCTGGAGCACCATTGCAAAAAGGAATGCAGCAGAATTACAATCTTGCAATTATGCATGCAATTATCTTGTTCATATTTGTTTGAAAGCAAAATAAAATTCTATTAATTGCTCAGTTTTAGTACAGGGTATATTCACGGTAGTAGTAGTGTACCAAAGTTTTAATAGTTTTTACCTGCTATGAAGGAGTAAGCAGCCAGTGCATTGCTTACTAAAGCCATCTCCTCGGTAGTTTCTTGCCTTTCATTGAGGAAAGCTGTCACCATTTCATACACTGTCTCTCTATGGATCACTTATTGTGTGGTACTGAAAGAGAAAAAGCGAGGGAGAGACCGCAAGTTAAAACCAGTCTGAACCCACCTTCATTTTTTTTTAAATCCCTATAAAGAGAAGCGCTGAACCATAGCTTTAAATGATGTTGTTTTAAAGAGTGTAATTACATTGGGATTTCTCCCTACATTTAGGCTGTACCATATCCTCGTGTGCAGAGAAAACTATTTTTACAGACAGGCTGGAAATTTCCGAACAGCAAAATCATGCTATATCTTAAAGTTCAACCACAGACGTTGTAACAATCTAAAATGTAATTTCTCCTCATCAAACTGTCACACAAGATCAGACAAAAAAGACATTCTGATCCAACATATACATTATTATTCACTGACAAAGTGATTGATGACAGCTGTTGAGACAATCATAATAGAAATTATAACCTTTCACAAAGATAACTATTTATAGATGCCATCCTAGCCCTGACATTCTCTCATTCTCTCTCCCTCTTGTAAAACCAGTTCTAGGCATAGGGGAAATTTTACCCGTTAATAATTGCCAAATTGCCAGGACATATTGGCTGGGTTTTGTCTTTCATCCCAAAAAGAAGAAATAAAATGTAACGGAACAAAGATGGTTGAACACAAACAACACAGAATCAGTGTTGCAGGATGGGTGGACAGAAAGCTTGGGTTAGTAAAATGTTTTTCAGTAGTAGTCTGGGCTGAAGGTAGACGGCACTCTGAGCCAGTCATTCACGTGGGTGTAATGGAATGTAGAGTCTCGTTCTCTCTCACTTAGAGGAAGACAGGCTGCTCTTTCAGCGTAAATGAGAAATTAGACTGTTAGCACTTTACACAGATATAGGTGCACGTTGGTGTTTTTTTTTTTTTTTTTTAACTAGCATGATTTTATAAAAAAAAATATTTAAAAAAAACATCAAATGTATGTATCCTTAAAATTTTGATTTTTGCCCTGTCACACCTCAGAGGTGTCGATCTTCTTGTATCCATTTTAAACCATTAAGCCCAGGCCCAGTGTGAACAACACTTGGGACTAGGGATGTCACGGTACCAAAATTCCAGTAGTCGGTACCAATACCATACAAATTTTACGGTACAAATTTTTTTGGTACCACAGCAAAATGATGTTGTTGTTTTTTTTTGTTTTATTTAACCATTACATTTTTTTTTATTTAGTTATTACGTTTATTATTTATGATGATAATCATTATGAATTATATAAACATTTAAAGGCTGTATACTGTTTAAAAGTTTTTAAAAAATTATAGAAAAGTGAAAATAATCAACCATCTAGGCATAATTATTATTATTATTATTAGTTGAGACGTATTATCATTACATAGAGACGTAGCTAAATCTACTGTAGGCTACAACAGTAACCTAAAATTCTGTAAAAAAAAATATATATATATTTATTTGTTTATTTTTTTAAACCGAACTTTTATTTTGACGGGTTGCGGTGAAGACCTTTGAGTGTCTTTGTTCATGATATGTCAGTTTTCTCAAATGAAACGGTAAATTCTCATGAAGTGACAGTTTATGCGTTTATGTCCTCACGGCAGAGACTACAAAGACAGCGAGCGAGTGTCACGCCGCGTGTGTGTGTGTGTGTGCATGCACCCGAGCATTGGCGCCTGTCATTAACACAGAGACGCAGAATATGGAGGAGTAATATTTAAATAGTATTTTGCAGTTTAATATTCATAGACACTAGTATAAATTCGGCTACAGTCTGGAGTCCTGTACTTAGTTAAACACGGAAGCGACTAAACGCAGCTGGGTACCGGATATACTCTGGAGTCGTTACCACCGGTAGGCCTACTACAGAAATGCTGGTATCGTCACATTTTTATAATTTCAGTACCAACTTAGTACCGAAGTACCGGTACTTGTGACATCCCTACTTGAGACAGTAGACAGAACTGTCACTTTCCCAATCGGGGAAAGTCATGAATGTTTATTATTTGCACATTTTGAAGCCTTGTACATTTAAATATTCGAGCGCAAAAAGATGCTAAAGAGAACTTAATTCAGTACTCTTTGTTTGAGAAGTTTTGTGTGCACAACAGAGATCTGAAGCGCGACCAGAAAGTCGAGTCTCAGCCCCTAAATACCAAATGAAGCCTTCTTTCATGTGTTCAAGCGCTTGAACAGACATTTTCACACAAAATTGTCAAAATGCCCTTATTGGTGAATATCCTCATAAACATAGTTGGTTATGAAGAGAACATTCCTCAGAACATGTTTTTGATGTTAAAATCTCAATTGGGGCTCAAACAAGCCAAACAACTTGAGCACCGCGTTAGAATGCCGTATCATGCGCGAGACACTGTTTCTCTAGCATGTGTTTACATGCATAAATAATGGAAAACTAGAGCAGTGGAATGGAAAAACAGTATATTGGACCTGTGCATTAGGCCTTAAAGGTCCCATGATGTGGATTTTTTTTATTTTATGTTTCCTGATGTGTACTTATATTATTAGTATGATTTTTACATCATAAACTGTCGTAATTTAGAAATAAAAGGCATTTTTATCCTGATTTTAGCCCTCTGGCCTGAATGCTCTGTTTGAAGGGGCGTGACTCCAGTCATTACTCCAGTCTTCAGTGTCACATGATCCTTCAGTGTCACATGATCCTTCAGTGTCACATGATCCTTTAGAAACATTTCTTATTATAATAAATGTTGAAAACCATTGTGCTCCTTAATATTTTTGTATAAACCATAATACATAAACAACATTTATTTCAAATATCAATGTCTTCACTGTTACTTTTGAACAATTTAACGCGTCCTTTCTGAATAAAAGTATTTATTTGAAAATCTTGACTCTAAACTTTTAAATGGTAGTGTATTATGTTCTGTTTATGTATCATGGTTTATATATATATTTTAATTGTCTATAATTTAATGTTGATGATTAGTTACAAAAAAATGACAAAAACACAAATATGTTTTTAGACACAAAATTCAGAATTCAGTAATATTGTCTTAGTAAAATAAATTATTATTACACAATAAAACAGCTTGTTTAATTTTGTACCATTTACATGAAAAGTACTTCCCAGCACTTCTAAGCTAATTTAACTGTTAACTACTAATCTAAAGTCTGTCTTTCTGTGCAGTCTGATGGGGCTCCTCATTACTATCTTATAATTATGAATCTCTCCCAGGCTCTGCACCATAATTTGGATGTTTAAACAGTATTTTCAGGCGTAAATAGTCAAAGACTATGTGAAGCCTCCATGCAAGATAATCACATAACCTTTTACAAAGTGCTATGGTCTGTGACGCTTGTACTCTTTTGCAATAATTACAGCAACACAAATTAATTACTGTTATTAATACTCAGATGCTCCAGTCTTACTTGATCTGTTGATAATGTTATTGTTTTGCAGCTACAAGTTTGTGGTTCTTTTTACCTGTTTAACACAGGATAGTGTGATAAGTTTAACATTGGAGAGTCTTACCTGGAGTGTGTCTACATAGTGGTACATCTATGCCAAGGTCACACTGAAAAGAAGGAGAGCATAAGAAAGCAAGATAAAATGAGAAAGAAACTTCAGTGTCCTCCCTTTGGCTCTTTAAAAACTGATGGACAAAGCAAAAGAAAAAAATAATAAAGGGCTACTGTATGAGTCACAATGATCTATATAACAGAGCAGCCCCCTCAGTGCTACGATAAGACTTTCAGTGGAAAAACTTTTCCCAAACAGTTTTTTTTGTGTCAGAGATCATACATCACACAGAATCACTATGAGTCCTTTTCCTGTACACACTCCTCCATTCAACCACAGTGATTAGTCAGGACCAAAACCCTCCCTAACTAGACAGAAAAACCAAAAAACAATAACGTGTGTTGAAGTTGTTTGAGGTTCACTTGGGATTTAGGCCAATTATCTTTCTATTTGAAAGCCACAATGAGTAAAACAAAAAGATTCTGCTTACTGAATTTATGACATGAACTTTTAAGAATGAAACTTGGTCACAATGCTCATATCAGGATTTGATGTGAGAGCAATAGAGATGATGTACAGAATGACTAGTCTATGATCATATAATTTTGTAACAGTTTGAAAATCCTTATCTGTTCTTCATACTATTTGGTTGTAAAACAGTATATGACTAAGTTGTTGTTCTTGTGGTATATAACGTTTCATGTTTTTGGAGACTTCACTGGACTTTTCCCATGCAGTCCTTCTTTCCCACAGAAATCTCTAGGGCCGTAGCAGGTCATCATATTAAAATAGATCTAAATAGCTTAGCTTCTTCCAATATCAATACAAGGTTAAAAGAGGCCTGTAATGTAATCTTAAAGCTTGAAAAGGATGAATGCATCAGCTTATTTAAATTAATTCAATATATATATATATATATATATATATATTTTAATTTACACAAAATTTAATTAAAAAATATTAGACAAAATAATGAGATCACAAAAACTATGTAATTCCATCATCCATCAAGGCACTCAATACACAAACTACACATTGTCAAAAAGTATTACATTTATAAACAATACATATATTAATATAAATATTACTAAGTTAAAGGGTTAGTTCACCCAAAAAATTCTGTCATTAATTACTCACCCCTCATGTAGTTCACAACCCGTAAGACTTTTGTTCATCTTCGGAACACAAATTAAGTTATTTTTAATCAAATTTGAGTGATTTCTGTCCCCCATTGACAGCTATGCAACTAACACTTTGACACTTCAAAAAGTTCATAAAGAGGTCATAAAACAAATCCATATGAATGGTTTAGTCCAAATTTTCTGAAGAGATAGATTTCCTAGGCTTTTATTTATCAACGCACACATCAGGTATGCACTGAAAAAAACTCCAATAAGATTTAAGATTTTTCTTTGGCAAGTTTTTGCATGCATATTTTTTAAGTGAATTTCACATATGAAATAAAGTAAACTCTACTTAAGTAAGTTAAGTAAAATTTACTAAGAAAATAAGTAATTTTAACTAAAGTAAAATATGTCAGTAAAAGGTAGTATTTTCTACTTAGTGCTTAAATTGAGTACTAATATAGAATTTACTTACTTTTTTCATTCTTGTCTGAACTAACTTTTTCATGCAGAAATTACATTTGTTTTTTTTTCTGTAGTATTTACTTCACCACAGCTCAAGCTTGCTTGATGTGCAAGAACCAATGAGGTTCATTCTCATGTGTTACGCAGCACGTTTGAGCTTCCTCAAGAACCAATGAGGCTCATTCTCATGTGTTACGCAGCACGTTTGAGCTTCCTCAAGAACCAATGAGGTTCATTCTCATGTGTTACGCAGCACATTTGAGCTTCAGCAAGAACCAATGAGGTTCATTCTCATGTGTTACGCAGCACGTTTGAGCTTCAGCAAGAACCAATGAGGTTCATTCTCATGTGTTACGCAGCACGTTTGAGCTTCAGCAAGAACCAATGAGGTTCATTCTCATGTGTTACGAGCACGCTTTGAGCTTCCTCAAGAACCAATGAGGCTCATTCTCATGTGTTACGAGCACGCTTGAGCTTCAGCAAGAACCAATGAGGTTCATTCTCATGTGTTACGAGCACGTTTGAGCTTCAGCAAGAACCAATGAGGCTCATTCTCATGTGTTACGCAGCACGTTTGAGCTTCAGCAAGAACCAATGAGGCTCATTCTCATGTGTTACGCAGCACGTTTGAGCTTCAGCAAGAACCAATGAGGCTCATTGTACACAGCAAGTTTGAGCTTAATCAAGAACCAATGAGGTTCATTCTCATGTGTTACGCAGCACATTTGAGCTTCAGCAAGAACCAATGAGGCTCATTCTCATGTGTTACGCAGCACGTTTGAGCTTCAGCAAGAACCAATGAGGCTCATTCTCATGTGCGAGCACGCTTTGAGCTTCAGCAAGAACCAATGAGGCTCATTCTCATGTGTTACGCAGCACATTTGAGCTTCAGCAAGAACCAATGAGGCTCATTCTCATGTGTTACGCAGCACGTTTGAGCTTCAGCAAGAACCAATGAGGCTCATTGTACACAGCAAGTTTGAGCTTCATCAAGAACCAATGAGGTTCATTCTCATGTGTTACGCAGCACATTTGAGCTTCCTCAAGAACCAATGAGGCTCATTCTCATGTGTTACGCAGCACGGTTGAGCTTCAGCAAGAACCAATGAGGCTCATTCTCATGTGTTACGCAGCACGTTTGAGCTTCAGCAAGAACCAATGAGGCTCATTGTACACAGCAAGTTTGAGCTTCATCAAGAACCAATGAGGTTCATTCTCATGTGTTACGCAGCATGGTTGAGCTTCAGCAAGAACCAATGAGGCTCATTCTCATGTGTTACGCAGCACATTTGAGCTTCCTCAAGAACCAATGAGGCTCATTCTCATGTGTTACGCAGCATGGTTGAGCTTCAGCAAGAACCAATGAGGCTCATTCTCATGTGTTACACAGCACGTTTGAGCTTCAGCAAGAACCAATGAGGCTCATTCTCATGTGTTATGCAGCACGGTTGAGCTTCTTCAAGAACCAATGAGGTTCATTCTTGTGTTTTACGCAGCACGTTTGAGCTTCAGTAAGAACCAATGAGGTTCATTCTCATGTGTTAACACTATAAACCTGATGAAGAACATTTTCAATTAAAAATTATTTGTATAAGCAACTTTCACATGTATGTAAGCAGCTTACATACTGTGTTAAGAACACAGCCTTACAACCCCAGTGAGCAAGATAAAGGGGATTATAATGAGAAAAACTCCCTAGAGAGATACAAAGCAAACATATACAATTCTGGAAAGGATGTGTATGGCAAGAAAGGAGAGAAACAGTAAGAACTGAAACAGTTAGAATGTTCGATAGACTTTATCCATTTTTACTTTGTCTTTTTATTTTATTTTAACTTTCCCAGAAGGACCCCTTAGATCCATCTGGAGGACCCCTGGGGGTCCCCGGACCCCAGTTTTGAAAACCCCTTTGTTAAGTGATCTAGTCTCAATTCATATGGATTAGTTTTACGATCTCTTGTCTCGTCAAAGTGGTAGTTGTATAGCTGTCAATGGAGAGTACAAAAGTGGCTCAGATTTGATTAAAAATATCTTCATTTGTGTGCTGAAAAACATGAGATTGAGTAAATTATGAATTTTTGGGTGAACTGATCCTTTAAATAAATAAGTTATGACTGAAATCTGTTATCTGTCTATCCTGTGACAAATTCGAAGAAAACAAAGTGTAAACATTTACATGAAGTCCTTCAAAAAGTTTGTACAGCATATCATTTTATGAAAATATTAGACTAAATTATGACAGATGTCATTCCATCATGCTATAATAACAATTAGATGCATTTAGCCGACCCTACAAAGACAAAATGCAAGGAATTGTTGTAATGCCTAAATATATTAATCATTTGTCACTGGGCCCATCATATATTTGAATTAATTATGCTTACTATGTTCCTTTGAATTCTCTGTTACAAATACTTTGAGAGAGTTTTCAGTGTTGTCCTCCAAATAGAACCATCATTATGCACCGCAATCAAGAGAGGAAAGCGGCAGCTCATTTTTGGCTGGACTTTATTGAAGCCAGCAGCCTGTAGTATTTGAAGGCCCGGACCAACGGAGCCTGGCTTTAATCAGACACCGAGCCAAACTAAGCCCAAACCTGAGCTTCAAAGCTGGCATGAGCCAATACCCTTTCATTTGACTTCACATAGAGAAGTAAAGTAACTCTAAAATTATGTTGTCCCTCATTGAAAAAGGTTAGGCAGCATGGCTGTTCTCCTGTTTCAAGTGCATCGTCACAAATACCAAACTTATATAATGTTTCCAGGATCTAATAATTTTAAAGGAATCCAAGCACCTGTTTCTCAACTATAATATGATATTTAAGTTGAAACAATAATGGGTGGACATCTGCTGTCATTATTCACAGCCAGGGTTAAAATGAGTCAATGTCAACTAGACCTCCCACAAGCATCCCAACCGGCTTGCTGGATGGCATTGTTGACCAAGAAGGTCACTTGTAGCTGGTCAGTGGTCAGGCATTTTACTGCGCCATCCATGCAAGTTCCTTGAGAACAAACAAACAGGTGGAACGTTAAACAGGTGCATTTTGCAACTGTTTTTTTTTTTTAGTTAAGACCATAATTTCCTCTTAAAGGGACAGTTTACCCAAACATTTATTCACCTTCATGTCACTGCAAACATTTTTTTCTTCCTATGAAGATATTTTGTTGAATGTTTTTGTGCATGCAGTGAAAGTCAAAAGGTTCAAAACAACATTGGACCCCATTTACTTTTTTACCCCCTCAATGTTCAAAAAATAAATGCCTGTAAAAAAATTACAGATAAAGTTTACTATAAGAATATTGATTGTTTACAAAACCTGCTTAACTTTGGGATAAATGTTGACTGCTGAAAGGAATGAGCTGTCTCCCTTACCTACGAACATTTCCAAGTGTCAAAATAAACATAAACGGGCCACGTCTTATGAAAAAAATAAAAAATTATTACATAAACTTTTTCATCAGAAGTTTGGGATACAGACGCAAAGCCATTTAAGTCGCTACATATCAAAGGGAGCCTGATACTACAAGTGGCTTTATAAAAAGATGTCTTCTCACAGAGGTCTGTTTATCATGAACTCATGAGATTCGGCTCAGAAACGAAAGAGCAGAGGGAATTATTCAGACTTCATCATTGTTTTCATAGGAGAGAGAGATTAAACTAGTCATCACAGAACAAGATTCATTGGGGAGTTTCAGATTTCTATTTTTAGAGGAATTGTTTAAAAATAGAGGGCTACAGTTTTCCAGCAGCTGTTTCTGATCAGAAGGAAAGGCAAAATGGAACTCTGATCAAATAATATTCAGAGAAAGATAAAGAAAGATGCATGACAATACAGAGTATAAGATGGAGAGAGTGTAAAACAAAGGAATCCCTCAACTAGTCATGTCTTTGTTATATAATCAAATCCTTCAAATATAAACAGATTTAAATGAGTGTGTGAGCATTTGATCAGACATAGCAAACTGAATTCCCACCACTAACGACTGTTTTTTTTTTTCTTTCTTTGTATCATGCAATTTTTATCCCATCAAGAGTTGGTTGTAACCACAAACCACTCAGTCTTCTCACACCTCATAAAGGAAGATTAGGAGAGACGGCATATATGAGTGCTCAAGATGTCTATGTCTGATCACATAATCCCATACACATATTTGACTTCTTCTAATAATTCATTTCACCTAATCCAACATGAGCCTGCATGGTTTATAGACTTAACTGAGTGCACATTTACAGAAACACTGTCATTAACAAAGACCAGAATGAGAAGCTTTTAACATTTCACTAACTGAGCTATAGTCTATCGTCTACAAAAAAACAAAAACAAAACAAATAAAAATATTAACAGGAAAAGCTTTGAACTTCATTGCAAATTATGACTAGTATAACCTTAATTATACCTAGAAAGTATATATCACTATAACATGGGATTTATAACATTTTTGAACTATAAAATTCAAAATACTTTTTAATTATGTAATATATATAGAATATACATATGAATATATTTTATATGTTTAAATAATAATGGATAAGCCTATGAGTGCAAGATGAGTCATCAGAACTTTTAGTCCCTTTTGGAAGAGACTTTTACATTTTAAATGTGGATACAAAAGCATTTGTCAACTTTTAGGAGTACACCATCATATCCAAAATAAAAACCCACAATCTACAAGTAAAAAAAAATTCAGTTTCACAGGGTTACAGATATTATCTTGAAAAACTGAACTGCAAAATACCAGAACCCAAAACAGAATTAAATCTGCATCACTGAGTATTTCATGTTAGAGCCTGAGATCCTAAATACAGCAGTGATTTATTTGACTCTCATTTGCCTGCACCACACCGCTTCACCCTCATTATAATCACAAAACATGACTTTGGGCAGATTCATTTGCCAGCCTTAATGCTACACTTCCTCTCTGCCTTTTTTTCTTTCTCCCCTGCTTTTTTCTTCTCTAATATTAGGTTTCAGAATGCAGGGCCAGTCTCTGCTCTCTCCAACTCAGTGAGAGTTAGCTCAGTGAAGCAGAACAGTGGAGCTGGAGGACCTAAATGTACTTAACCCCACACAGATGGGAAACTAAAGCTTTCCATACCTCAGATGCCTCAACAAGATGAGAGACTACTATTATTTAACGTCATGATAGCCGTTTTCTTTTCAGAAATGTTTTTATAATGCCACATTTAACTGTTTATTGTCATGATGAGAGATTTACTTAGATGAGAAACAGAGGGCTGTTGAAAGATGTTGCCCTTTTGTACTGATTTAGCACCAGTTTCTTTGACCCTTAACCACCATGAGAGAAAAAAGACAATCTTGGATGCTTAGGAGAACCATGTTTAACATGCTGCTGGGTTTTGCTGTAACAGCAAGAAAACATGATGAGTTTATTTAGGGCTGGCTTCTTGGAAACCGAATGAAGCTTTCAACTAAAGAGATTTTTTTTTTCTAGTAGAATCACCTTTCTTTGAGCACTTTAGTGGAGAACTATGTTCAAACCAGCCCCATGGGAT
Organism: Gobiocypris rarus; assembly: GCA_023029165.1. Classification (NCBI taxonomy): domain Eukaryota; kingdom Metazoa; phylum Chordata; class Actinopteri; order Cypriniformes; family Gobionidae; genus Gobiocypris; species Gobiocypris rarus. Next base: position 28,424,247 of record CM040925.1, read on the forward strand.
GTCGATGTTAGTGCGCTGTGTTTGTACAGCTCTGTGGACATTAAAAATGAAGATGCCAAAATAGGGTTTTCATAACGATGCCAAGAACAACCATTTGGGGTTCTCCAATGGACCTTCCAGCTAACAGTTCAAAAGATTCATTTTTTTCTTAATAGTGGGACAAGGTTCTTTAGGTTATTAAAATGTTTTTCACACTAAGAACCTTTTGTGCAATGGAAATGTTTCATGAATGTTAAAGGCTCTTCATTAACCATCAATGGCAATAATAATTGTCACAGCATTCCCAGTTGAATCCTATTCTCTGTTGAACATTTCTTTAAATTTGGGGTTATGGGTAATTATTCTTGGAATGCACAACCTCCATATGGGCATAAAATTTGTACAGCCGTAGTTCAGGGAGAAATGCATATCCTTGAACCACATTGTACTCCATTTGAAAAACTCCTTAAAAAGATTAATACTCACACTTAAGTAATATTGGATACCTTGTAAAGTTTGTGCTATCCCACTGTCCTTCACAAAGGTCCTGTCTCTAAGAACACAGACCTAGCTTTACCATGCAAGCAAGCCGGAGGCCAGATTATCCTCTTACTGACAGATCACACTAACACACATGGAAGCACATGCACACAAATTCAGAGCAGACCCCACAGGATAAACAAACAAACATTCAGCCAGGCATCTTGCCATTCGTAACGCACATGGTACACAGTATCTTCTTTGATCAGGTACCTGAGAGGCCCATTGGACTATTTTGAAGAACACTTGATCATATATTTCATTTTTATTTCTGTAAACCATCATACACTACACATTTTTGGGCTGTGTTAGTTGCGTCCAGAAAATATTGATTAACCTTTAAGAGAATCCCAACCAATCAAATCAGCTGACCGAAGTCACAGGACTCACACAAAAAAAGGAAGCCATTGTGGAATGGCAATGGTTACATGCCTACAACAGCTGAAACGTTGCCTGCCCAGTTGATCTGCTAAAGGGGACGTACACCTGGCTCAGCATTAAACGGTTAGCTACTCCATAGTTATAGGCCAAAGAGTCAGCTCTATTAACATCAGACATTAACTGGTCTGCAGTATAATAGATTATTGGAGAAAGAAAGAAACTGTCTGTGTAGACAGATGCTAAGTATTACCTTCTGGCTGCCGCAGAGCTGTTAAAAGTATTTTGGGTCTTAATATGCTGAACTTGTTCACCACACAAGCTCATGAAAGGCATATTAAGGTTTCAAGGGATAGTTAATCCGAAAATGAATACGCTTTCATTGTTTACTCACACTGATGTCATTCCAAACTTGCATACATTTCTTTTGTTTCTCTCCATGAAACAGACATTTTGAACAATGTAACTATTAAATGGCTTCAGAAGACTTGTAATCTATGTGCACTGACTCACATGGATTACTTTATAATAATTTTTACATATGTTTACTCTGAACGCAAGTCCCACGTGGTATTGCATTGTCAAAAGATGTCCACACTGTATGCATCATTTTGTCCTGATCAAGCAGCTACCAGTAAACGGATGCTCCATTCTATTTGTGAGGTACTCCCTGTGCTTCTGCCAATTCCGACAACAGGACAAATGGATTTGGAATGTTTGCTATAATGCGTCCAGTGTTGTTGTTTTGTTAGTTATAGTCATTTTGTGTCAAATTAATGTTTCGAATGATGTATGAGACTTATCTCTATGACCAAAAACGACTAAGTATTTTGAGTCTCTTTTGCACTGATAAGACAAAAAGCGAGGTGGTCACGCTGACGACATTTAAAAATGCAAGTTGCAGGACAGTGGACTTGGAAAAAACTGCAATTTTGCATGTTTACACAATTCAAAAACAAATGCAAAATGTGTTCTTTGTGAATGGCGTCTTATTGCCATAGAGTACGACTTTACATTTGAAAATGGCAAAATTTGCAGTTTTGTGGCAGGCTTGTTTTAAAATGACGTAAACCCAAAAACAGACGACACAACAGCCCATTGTTTTCAGTTTGTTTCCTTGCATTTTTCTTTTTAACCATAGCCACTTGTTCTCTTTTTAATTGCTTAACTGCACCCCATTGGCAGTGCCGATATATGCTGAATCATGATAGGCTGGCCAAAGTGCTATACAAAACACATATCTCATACAAAACATAGGCAAATCCCGGATTATAATGGCAAAGGGGCTCATAAAATACCACATGCTCCCTGCCAGGGTCCTGTGTATTTTTGATCCTGATTCATACTGACAGAAGGCTTTTTTCCACTTTGTGGAATTACATTATATTGGTGCATAGTGACTTCAACCAGCCAAACCAACAGGGAAAAGATTAGAAGTTTGGAGAACAACTGTTGAAAAAAAAAACATGAAATGGGGAGCAAAATGAACAACAGCAGACTCTTTAAATGATTTCAGTAAATATGTAAATACATGTGCTGATGATAAAATGATGACGCACTACTTTTCAAGTGTGGGAATGATATATTTTATAGTAATTTTTTGGTAATGTTTGTATGGATCTTGACATCCACAAGCTGATGTATGCTTTCAATAAGTGGAAAAGAACAACGAGAACATTCTTCTAAATATCTTATCTTGTGTTTCCACAGGACACAGTTTTGAAACAACATGGCCATTCAGTTTGAAGTCTCTGGCCACAGCACTTACTTCAACTCAGACCTGTTTGAATCCTGTGTGTTCAGCCTGTCCCACTAAACAATGCTGCCCAGTGTGTGTTAAGGGCCACTGGCCGCACCGTTACTGCTCTAGGAGCGGGAACTGGGACAGGAGCTGACACAAAGCAGCTGTCTGAGACCACTAGAGATGCAGGAAGTCCTGCCAACATCTGGTCCTTCTATTAGAGACCCTCGAGAACCAGAGCAGGCGACAACAGGCTCTAAAAGTGAGACAGACTCTAAAGGTGAGTGAAAGTATTGTTTCTAGTCATGAGGTCTATGGCCACAAGGATATCACACTCTAACAATTGGCTAGGTAGCTATTAGCTAATAGTTCAATTATGGTCTGGACATTGAGGTCTTTGTGTATTTTAGGGTGGACGCATAAAATAAGAGGAATGACTAGAGCAGTGTTTTTCAAACCTGTCCAGGAGGCACCCCAGCACTGCACATTTTGTATGTCTCCCTTATCAGACACACCCAATTTAGTTATTGCGGTCTCTACTAATGAGCTGATGAGTTGAATCAGGTGTGATAAATGAGGGAGACACACAAAATGTGCAGGGCTGGGGTGCCTCCAGGAGAGGTTTGAAAACAACTGGACTAGAGGACATTTCCTCCTCACTGACTCCGATAGCCAGCACAGAGAAACTTCTGTTAGTGATGCCATTAGATAAGAATATAATGCTAAGCAACCTGATTAAGGTATATGGGCCTGACATTTTGCATGTTTAAACATTGAGCAAACACAGTTAAAAAAAGCATCAATATTTTACAGTTTGTTAAGTTCAGCATGTTAAGTTTAGTTACTGCATTAGCTAACATAAAATTAGAAAACCTTTACAACGTTTAATATACTAATAAAATTTTTACATTTTAAGTTGAGTAGATGAACATTGATATGAACAATCATGAACTACACTGATCAATATTTTATTTGTACATTAACCTAGATTAATAAGTGATGTAAAATGTTTTGTTTATTGTTAATGCATGATACCTAATGCATTAACTAATGGTAACACACTGAACCTTATTGTTCATTTTAAACTGCTTTAATGACATATAATTCTACAAAGTGTCAGACAGCCATAATCAATATTTAGGTTTTGTTTCAGCGCTGAGTGGGTGTCTGCTTGTGCTTGAGGGATGATGTTTTGACCCTGTTTGGCCCTCCTGAGCGGGGAAAGACATCAATCTAATGTGAAGTGTTAAAGGAAATCCTGTGAGCGTGCTGTTGTTCAAACACAGTCCAGAACCCCTGAGAGTCATTTAACAGCTTTTATTTAACCCAGAGAGCAAAGGTGTTCCTTTTTGTGTGTGTGTGTGGATAAACTAGTTGCATAGTCATAGTCATTTCATAGGCGTGTTGTGTTATTATGTTTTTCTTAAATGATGCTATAGTGAGCGCTGAACCATATTATGGAAGCCTTCATTCAGCAGAAAAATTGATATATATCATATCTGTATATATGGCCATAGACCGGAGGAATTCAGTCAAAAGCATAGAATTTTGTTGAGGAGAATGCATTAAATTATGACCTCATTGCAATCTGTTTATATATTCTTGTTACAGTTACAGTCAATAGCTAGTTGACATTTCACTTGTAAAACATTAAAGTGACAGGACAGTGAAACACCTTTAAAAAAGCCCAAATTATATTATCTATTATATTATTAAAAATAAATAAACATTTACTATAATTGTAAAACAATTTTAGTATAATAAAAAAACTGTCATTTTAATAAAATTATATTGAATATATTATAATATTGAATACAATTATAATCATCATACAGTTCCACTCAAACTCACCCATTGGATTCCGTCCATGCACACATCTGAGCTGAAGCCCTAAACGACTGTTTCATTTGAGGATTCCACTGTGCATGAGTGAGCTTTCTGTATAAATGTATAAATAAGAATCCATACAAGTCCAAAAGATCTCAAGGAAGGGAGCAAAAAGTGGGACGGTAAACCCTCCTTGAGAGTCTGTTTACCTATTCAAAACAATTTAAAAAAATCACTGGAGGCAAAAGGTGATCATAGCGCCGAGTGCAGATGCATACTAGAGCTGTGCTTCTCTTTATAACCCATGTCAGGAGGACGCTGTGCCCTAGAAGCTGGAATGTGACACGGAGAAGGCAGGAGGCAGAAATACTCCGCACTGACGGACACAGACGAGTCAGAATGAAACTCTGGAGAGCAGTGAGTATGAAAGAAAGGGAAAGAGGGAGGTCTGGAAGACTGAGCGAGAGAGAGAGAGAGAGAGAGAGAGAGTCTGGAAAAGAAGGAGGGGGATGGTTGGACGACTAGTAGAGAACACGACATGACATGGGAATTTCATTCAGCCTGGACTTGGAATTTGCCAGTTAACTTTTGCTGGGAATTCTGCTGCGAGGCTCTCTGGGGGAAAAAAAAGCATTTTTGTATACTTTTGTGTGCATGCATGTGTACAGGAGTGAAATTCATAGAACATTCATGTTCATTAAAATGTATGATCATCAAACAGCCATGAAAAATATACAGTGGTCAGAGAATATATTTGGAAACAAGCCACACTTAATAATGAATGCATTTCTTTCAAATAAATGGCACTTTGTATGAAGTTGGACAGCACAGGCAGACACTTTCTGGTTGTCAAATGTTAGCTGATCATGTTCATAGATAATGTGATCAACTAAATATATGGTTACCTGTAGAACATCTGTGTAGAAAAGGAACAGTTTTCAACATTTTTAATAATAAGAAATGTTTCTTGAGCAGCAAATCAGCATATTAGGATGTTTTCTGACACTGAAGACTGGAGTAATGATGCTGAAAATTTAGCTTTGCCATCACAGGAATAAATTACGTTTAAAATAGAAAACAGTTATTTTAAATGGTAATAATATTTCCCAATATTATTGTTTTTACTGTATTTTGTTGATCAAATAAATGCAGCATTGGTGAGCATAAGAGACTAATAACACCAAAAGGTGAAGTCTAGCATCATTTGTTTGCAGCTGCCACTTGAAGGATTGTTATGGAATCCAATGGGATTACATAGATTTTAAGTGTGGCTTAAGTTTCTAAATGCTTTTATTTGATAAAAGATCCAAATAAAATAACAGGTTTAATGCATTTAAACCTGAGTTTGTCCATATAAACAATGAGCATTCCCATGACCTTTGTGCACACTCATTAAGCTGAGTTTCTGTGGCTTTTATAGACCATAAAAGCCTTAGATAGTCTTCGACCTGCCCACCCAATGTGGCTATTTTACTCTAATCTGATAGGAACCACTGAAACCTGAGCTTTTGATCGCTCAGCCTGATCTTCTAACTCCATCATCACCATCCATGAAATGATCAAAGCTAGTTTGTACAATTGTAAATCAAGGATGGAAATTAACTTTTTTGTCCACCGGCCACTGTGGCTGGTGGATTTCAACATCTACCAGCCACTCTATGTTTTTACCAGCCACTTTCTTGTTTTTAACCAACGTGTAACTGCATGTGAAAATTAATACTACAAGCTCAACAACTGTCATTCTAGGCAGTTTTTATCATGCTTTAGTTTTAGTTAGTTATTTGATGCTATAAAAATGGGGGGTGTGACGTCATGATTGATAGATGAGATTGACGGCTTCTCTGAGTGAATTTGTCACTGAGGCAGATATTAAACAGACAGTCTAGGCTTCTCTAATGGGAGTTAGAAGACATGTAGATGCTTAGTTACTTATAGTCATCATAATATTCAAAATGGACCATCAGAATGAAGTGTTACCATTTTTTGTTATTGTGATTTATGAATGATAGATGACGCTTGTGATAGGGCGCATAACTGAGTGACGGTGAGACGAGCAGAGCGCGCACTTTCTCCTTCAATAAGCACCACTGTCTTAGCTCTTTATCAAATACCCATATTAATCAAAATCAAACGGCTGAAAGACCGAATCCATGTTGCACGTGGCGCATTCGGACAACTTTTTTCTCGAATTACCGCTGCGTGTGAATTGCGCTCAAAAACGTTGACTATTCTCTGAGCAGCTGACATTATCCATATTTTCAATAAACGGGAAAAAAATCCTGTCCAGTTATGAAGTGTTTTCTGTGTTGTCAAATCTTCAGCGATGTTCTGACAGACCGGATTCACACACAGTGCGTCTGCTAATGTCCGATTCGTAACCTAATGATTCCTTTGAACCAAATCCTTTTAACAGACGCTGCAATCCCCGCGCCGAGTTGTGCCTTTTGCTTTCCGTCAACTTCACGGTATCAACGTTTAGAAAATCGATTTTTTAAAACATTTGTGAATAGATTCAGAATCGTCCATGTCCGCATCGCGATGCATCTAAGAATCAATCGACACCGTAGGCTTACTGCCAGTGAAACGGTATGCTATTTTTATTAACCCGCCACGGTGGCCGGTAGGGGAAGCGAGTTTACCCGCCACAACACAAAATCACCCGCATGGGTGCTAATTTCCATCCCTGTTGTAAATGCGACCGGAAGGAATTGTGGTTAAAATCAAGCAAATGCTTTAAAAATCACTAATAACAGTGTCTTCATGTCTGAAATGTGATCTAAATTAATGTAAAGATAAGGAAAGTGACTTAAAAGTGTTAGATTTGCTGCAGCTTCCATTATTTTATTTCTAAGCAATGAAGTGCCAGATGCTGAAAAACGTGAGAATTTAGTAGTTGCACAAATAGTCCTTTTCCATATTGCATGAGAGTGCATGATCAAGGCAAGCATTGACATATCCCATGTGACTTGTCCATTGATAACCTTACTAGATAGTGCCTGGTAATAAAGCAGTTCGCGTCAGCTATAAACAAACAGTGGAAAACAATGAGCTCTGTGCATTGTTGTCTTGCCTGTCTTCCATTTTCAATTCTCAACCGGTTGAAAAACCTTGTCACTAATCAGATAAACATAATGGTGCCGTCATGATTAAGAAACCTCTTTTCCCAGGGAAGGTAATTAACATTTAATGGACATGTTAATAGTTCACCAAGAGCACACGAGACCACGTGAACGAATAAAAGCAGAGAGACAGAGCCGTGCTCTGCCAGATGAGATCCACAGATTCTGAAGGCACATTATGTAGCAGATTGCAGGGCTACTGAAGTCCAAATTCACTCATGGAGATGATTAGATTAGCGTGATTGTTCAGAAGCTTTACGTAACGTTGGAGCATCTCTGGGGAAAAAAATAATGAGGAAATCTTTTCCTGGCCAAAGATTACATCGACAGCAAAAACCATATTGATGACGTACACAAAGTGAAAAACATCAATGCACTTAAATAGACTTTGTATAAACTGAACAGGTAATTACAACATTAAAGCCTGGTTTCACAAACAGGGCTTGGATTAAGCCAGGATTAGGTCTGGTGTGCATCTTGAGACAAAACAATGGCACTGATATATTTTAAGATATGTCGGTGGAAGTTGCTTTCAGTTAAAACAGTTCAGACATGCATTTAAGTCTGGGACTTGTCTGTGAAACCGAGGGTATGACTTACCATCTTTGCGATTCAAAATGTTACTGCTTTAATTTTGATAATCTGGATCCGGAACTTTTCAATGGATATAAGCATAAACCAAATCCTTGACAACACCCCATCCCTCATTTGTGCTCCTGTTGGTTGAAACAACAGGCACAAGGGTCTGCTGAAGCAGCACAATTCAGCATCAGCCATTCAGCTGCCCCATGTGCTGGCCTTTACCGCCCTGCTGTCCAGAGTCAACAAATTTGACACACAGCCACGTGATGGGTCAGCACCGGAAAAATGACAGTATGAAACTATGTTTAAAAACATGATACATTGCATACATTTTGAGACATGCAACAGTATTCAGTTCAAGTGTGTTGATTATTAGCCTTGAGGATTATTTAAAGGGGTCATGAATTGAGAAATCAACTTATCATTCAGCCTTTGATATATAAAAGTTCATCGTTATATAAGAATATCCTGCAAGTTTCAGAGCTGAAAACTTCCTTGTTAGTCAAAGAAAAGCTAGTCAAAGGCCCAGGTGCAATCGGTAGAGCAGCGTGCGCTGGAGCTGTCAATCAAACCGAGAGTTTATCAGTGACTCATTTATCAGTGACAATTTATTAAACGAATCTCTTAACTATATCACATTTGCACTGTTAGTGAAGATGAAAGCATTCGTTAGTGTTCTGAAACTGAGTTGCAATGACGTGATCGCTGCTTTCATGCACTAAACGTGTGTGAACAGCTACAATGATCATCAATGCAACCTTTCATGCCACAATCTTAATATAATGCCATAGATCTAAATGCAATGCAACACTTTTCATGATTAGTTAACCATGAGAGCTGTAATAGTAAAAACACACTAAAAGAGAGAGTAATACTATTTCAAATGGAAAGACGTTAGCCAATCACAGCAGTGGGTGTTTACACTGAACTCTCACAGAAGACACGCCCCTTAAAACAGAGCGTTCAGATCAGAAGACTAAAATCAGGGTAGAAGAAATGCCTTTTATTTATAAATGATGACAATTTTTATGTAAAAAACATTCTAACGTTATAGTGCACCCCAGGAAACATAAAACAATGCAGTTTATGACCCATTTAAATTCTTCCAAGATTTTGTCTAAGTTACGCAAAACAAACATGATTCTACATTCTTACATTTCAAGCTTAAACTACACTCCTGGGCAAAAGAAGGGAAAAAAAGGACCAAGCAAAAAATGGCTAAATATTTAGTGGTCTTTTAATGGCCTTAAAGGGTTAGTTCACCCAAAAATGAAAATTCTGTCATTAATTCCTCACCCTCATGTTGTTCCAAACCCATAAACCTTTGTTCTTCTTCAAAACACAAATGAATATATTTTTGATGAAATCCAAGAGCTCTCTGACCCCTCCATTGACAGCAATTTAATTAACACTTTCAAGCTCCAGAAAGGTAGTAAAAACATTGTTAAAATAGTCCATGTGACTCCAGTGGTTCAACCTTAATTTTATGAAGCGACAAGAATACTTTTTGTGTGCAAAAACAAAAACAAACCAACGGTCAGGATATTAGCAAGAATTGCACACATACTGTAGATAAAGTAGTGGAGGTAAACTTACAGACAGCATTTTACAGGACGAAGAGTCTGTGTTGTTCCACTCAAGGTTATTGGCTTCAAACTGTTCATGAGTAGTTGAAAAATGTCTCCCAGTACATCCAAATATTCACTATAGGCTTCAAATCTGGACTCTGACCAAATCATGAGCCTGATGGACTTCTTGTCTGGACTACTTCTTGGTTGTCTTTGCAGTTTGGGCAGGAGCATCGTCTTGTTGAAAAATAACATCTGATAATTTCTCTTTATATAACAACTTTTCAATTGTGGGAAGCAAGGCATTCTGCAATATTCTCCTGTACTTCAAAGCATTAAATGACTTCACAGTGAAGTACCAGCAGCTAAAAAGGCTCCCGATAATGACACCTCTTCCTCTATGCTTGACTGTGGTAGAAATGCATTTATATTTCTCAACAGATTTTCAAAGACACCGCTCTGGAGGATCACCATGCAAATCGTGCTTTTGGTTCTCACAAACTTCCCATATTCTTCCAAAAACTTCAATCTGTCTTTGATGTTTTTCTGAGACAGCAATGGCTTTTTAAGTTGTGCATTGGCTTAAATTGTGTTTATTTCCTGACCAATAATTTGTGGTTAAGACGATTAAAAACTAAGTGTTTAACCATTTTGTAATAAAATGCAGAGTAATAAAATGTTAGGATGACAGTATTTAAAAACATTTTATGTATTATATAGAATTATGGATCCATGATATATGTACAGTATTTTTGTAGATTTTTTGTAAAAAATAGAAAAAGTGCACCTGAAAGTGTGACATGCTGCGAACATCCAATCAGACGAAACGTGTAGTTTGATTCATTTCTCTGGTGAAGATTAACGGACCGTTATGATTAGTATTGTGAGTTGAAATGCATTTACAAGGCAGGAATAAACACTGCTGCAGTAAAAGTTTGAGAAGGCATCTGAAAGAAAATATATGACCATATCAATGCAAGCGACTTCAATCAACTGAATTGAATCATTTATATAGGTTCACAAAGAGCTCAAAAGAAAACACGTAAGCTTAGTCATTTATATGTTAAAGCTTGTATTTATATGTATTTATTTATGGTAATTTAAATGGAAAGTTTAAAGATGCACTATGTAACATTTGGGACGTGTGAGGGAGTCGCCTGTCAATTGCGTCATATCTGTGTTACCCTCGGTTTCCGGTTTTATTTTGCAGAAAAGCTTTACTCTCACTGGAGTGTGAACAAGTGTCACAGCAGCCGCTGAGCGGACGCACAGAGTAACGTCATAACATCATTCTCAACACACTCAACTGCATCTAATATGATAAAAAGAGCTGCGTTACCTCATACTCATGACCGGAAAAGCGGAAATGGCACCGGCGATTGTGGCATAATAAAAGTCCCACTGCTCGCGAGGCGTGTGTTGCGTTCATCTTATTAACAATCTCTCCAGTGGCCTTGCTCAGCTCCCACAGCACTCGCCCCTGCTCTGCTTCATACTACAGTAGCATTAATGATCGCATCCATGAACATGATTTCTGTCCGAGTCCTATCCCGATTCTTCCCCACCGGCTGTGAGGTGAAGACCACATGTCCCAAGATTCTGCGCTCAAACTTGGCGTCATCAAACTACGCCTTTGTTTTGAATAGGCGCCTTTAATATTAATTATTGATTGATATAATAATTATATATATTTATAATTCATATATTATAATAAAAAATATCAGAAAATATTTTAATAATAAAAAGGTTTACGCATACTAATATCAAACTTACCTGGCTTTAATGCAACAGCCCTCTGATTAATTTTTATTATTATTAATAATAATAAATACAATTTATTGTACTTATGTCAAATTATTGTTATTATTACTATTAATCAGTATTTGTACTGAATACTGACATTATTAATAATAACAAATGTCAGTAATCAGTACCAATACTGATTAATAGTAATAATAACAATAATAAACATAATAATTATAATAATAATAAATTACAAAATGCGAAAAACAAAAATGATTCCAACAGATGATGCTATTCTGGTCTCATGACGGGCGGACTGAACACTGCCCACCCAAGCATTTATATGCCCTAGTTCCTACTTTCCCTTCTGGCTTTGTCTGCTTTCACATGAAATGTCTTGTTAATGGTTTTCTTATAGATATTACATCGCTGAACATCTTTAAAAACTCTCCTTTTTAGAAACTCATAAGAAAAAAAACATAATATTGGCATTGATACCACAGAATACATTCCTAATTAGAAATTAAAATGTGTATGTATACATTTAATTACATAAACATTCCTTTTCATATTTTATTGAAATCTGTTGAAACTATAAAAAATGAGACATGGATAACCATAATTTACCATATATTATAGCTAATCAAAACAAACGGATTAGAATTCAGAGCACGGCCACAGCACTAGACGTGGTTTGGTCTAGAGTTACTTTAACAGTGCTTGACATTTGGAGTCCTGCTGTGGTTGCCTCCAGATAGTGTGTGTTAGCATGGAGTTGACAGTACAGTCAGAGTGCATTAGACCTGAGTGCCCTTAACTCTCTCGTGTCTAACAGCTTCGGCAGGAGACACGCAATTAATCACGTCATTTTGTGCCTGACACAAAAATATGAACTCCGTGAAGCTAGCAGACAAATATTACCTCAGTGTACAGTGGAGTTCACATTGAAGAGCTGGGATTCAGAATCTATTTTAAACCTGGAAATAAAAACATTTTAGGGTTTTGAAATATTGAAAACAAAGAAGGGTTATGATGCTCTTTGGAACAGTAAATGTTTTAATTCAACTTTTTACTCCCAATAAAAATGCAAAATAATTTTTACATGTGTACTTAAATACCTGTGTTGATTTGTTTTACTCGTAAATGTCCTGTTGGCTGTGATATGCTTATTGGATTATTTCTGAGTCATCTTCAGAACTGACGCAAAAGGCTCTCTCTGTGTGCGTAGAACTGTAGAAGTAGGGCTGGTGATATAATTCTACCTTGTGACTCAGAAGACGGAGACATCTGATAGGAAAGCAGAAGTTCTAATATATGTTTTCAGCAACTCCCATTCAAATATGCAGCTTTTGTTTTCACAGAAGTTGAGCTCTGTGTCTGTTCAAGTCATTAGGAAGGATTACCATCCTCTCCTGACCGAGATCGGTAAATTTGAATCCCAATCAAACTCTACCCCTGGGGCAACCTCTGTAGGAATTGTGTGTAACCAAAAAGACATGAATGAATCAAGAGAGGTACAACAAGGATCAAATGCCTCTGCCTGAGGGAAGACAAAAGGAAAAGAATTGTAGTTTTATGGGAGTTTTTTTGTCCGTCTTGCAGAATATAAGTACTTGGATCTTAAAACGAACACCTAATTCAATTTGAGAATGCATGCCAAAGGTAAGGAAGTTAAGGAAGTTAAATTCATGGCCATTTTAGGTGACAGCATTTCTTGATGAGCAGTTTTCTTTCCTGTCTTTGTGTATTTGTCTATTGAACAGGATATTTTAATGTTTTTGAAAGAAGTCTTTTATGTTCACCAAAGCTGCATTTATTTGATAAAACAGTAATATTGTGAATTATTGTTATTATTACAATTTAAAATGTTTTCTATTTCAGTGTCACGTGATCCTTCAGAAATCATTCTAATACGCTGATTTGCTGCTCAAGAAACAGCTGTACTGCTTAATCATTGTGATAATTTTTTTATTTGATGAATAGAAAGTTCAAAAGAACAGCACTTATTTGAAATGGAAAACTTTTGTAACATACAGTTTATCAAACAGGACAGTAAAGACAATTTATAATGTGTCCTTGTGGAATAAAAGTATCAGTTCCTTTTAACAACAACAAATTTGAACACTCTGCTATTTTGCAAGTACTTCCACTTGGAAATCATGGAGGGGTCTGAAATTGTCATCGTAGGTGCATGTCCACTGAGAGACATAATCTAAAAAGAAATCACTATATATGATTTTTTAACTATTTATTTGTATGATACAGCTGCAAATAAGTATTTGAACACCTGTCTATCAGCTAGAATTCTGACCCTCAAAGACCCTTTTAGTCTGCCTTTAAAATGTCCACCTCCACTCCATTTATTATCCTAAATTAGATGCACCTGTTTGAGGTCGTTAGCTGCAAAAAGACACCTGTCCACCCCATACAATCAGTAAGAATCCAACTACTACCAAGACCAAAGAGCTGTCCAAAGACACTAGAGACAAAATTGTACCTCCACAAGGCTGGAAAGGGCTACGGGGAAATTGCCAAGCAGCTTGTTGAAAAAAGGTCCACTGTTGGAGCAATCATTAGAAAATGGAAGAAGCTAAACATGACTGTCAATCTCCCTCGGACTGGGGCTCCATGCAAGATCTCACCTCGTGGGGTCTCAATGATCCTCAGAAAGGAGATAAATCAGCCCAGAACTACACGGGAGGAGCTGGTCAATGACCTGAAAAGAGCTGGGATCACCGTTTCCAAGGTTACTGTTGGTAATACACTAAGACGTCATGGTTTGAAATCATGCATGGCACGGAAGGTTCAGGCCCGTCTTAAGTTTGCCAATGACCATTTGGATGATCTAGAGGAGTCATGGGAGAAATTCATGTGGTCAGATGAGACCAAAATAGAACTTTTTGGTCATAATTCCACTAAACGTGTTTGGAGGAAGAAGAATGATGAGTACCATCCCAAGAACACCATCTCTATTTTGAAGCATGGGGGTGATAGCATCATGCTTTGGAGGTGTTTTTTTTGCACATGGGACAGGGCGACTGTACTGTATTAAGGAGAGGATGACTGGAACCATGTTTTGCGAGATTTTGGGGAAAAACCTCCTTCCCTCAGTTAGAGCATTGAAGATGGGTCGAGGCTGGGTCTTCCTGGCACATAGCCAGGATAACCAAGGAGTGGCTCTGTAAGAAGCATATCAAGGTTCTGGCGTGGCCTAGCCAGTCTCCAGACCTTAACCCAATAGAGAATCTTTGGAGGGAGCTCAAACTCCACGTTTCTCAGTGACAGGCCAGAAACCTGACTGATCTAGAGAAGATCTGTGTGGAGGAGTGGGCCAAAATCCCTCCTGCAGTGTGTGCAAACCTGGTGAAAAACTACAGGAAACATTTGACCTCTGTAATTGCAAACAAAGGCTACTGTAAAAAAATATTAACATTGATTTTCTCAGGTGTTAAAATACTTATTTGCAGCTGTATCATACAAATAAATCGTTAAAAAATCATACATTGTGATTTCTGGATTTTTTTTATTTAGATTATGTCTCTCAGTGGACATGCACCTACGATTACAATTTCAGACCCCTCCATGATTTCGAAGTGGGAGAACTTACAAAATAGCAGGGTGTTCAAATACTTATTTTCCTCACTATATATATATATATATATCAAAAAAACTTTTGAATGTTAGCGTATATATAAATACTAAATTGCTATCTATTGCTAGTGTGGTATTGGGGGTGGGACATTTTGACTCTATAGAGAATTTGATTGGACAAAATGAGCGAGTGCAGGATGAGTCATCAATATTTTTGATTGTGAACTAAAAGCTACATAACCCAAAATATGAAGTCATAATTGATACATAGATTTGATATCTGAGGGGGTGGGAGTGGGGTCATCGCATGATCACTTTGAACAGATACTCACCACAAATGAGGTTAGCATTTTGTTACATACCAATGCCACTTCCTGTTTCACAGACACTTGGAACACATCCATCCCGACAGCGGAACATGATGATCATGTTATCCAGCATGATTTGACAATGTTATAAAGAGCATCTTATGTTGCTACTGAATGCCTGGTTTTGTTGTACCTTTTATTTCCAGGACTTTAGTTCAGTTCATGTATTCCTCCTATAGCAGGGCTTGCCTCCTAGATTTTTAATCCAATTTTGCAAAAGTTTGCAAAGCCACACTAAGGGGGTTAAAGGATAGAACAGTAAATATTGCACAGCATGAACAATATTATCCTTGGACAAAATACATTTTCTCGAGAGTCTTCTGGTTGACATGGCAGCAGTAATGGAATTATTTAACGAAATATCTCATCATAGAAGAATCAATTAACACAAACCTCAACACAGTGACAGACTAGTCGAGAGTTGAAATGTTCTGTGCCAAATGGCGAAGACCTCAAATCGCCACACGTAAACGATTCAAGTAACATCTACGTTCTACTTCAACTGGTCTGATAGAAAGGCATTCTGAATATGTAAGCTGCCTCTGAGGATCCATTCAATAAAGTGCCATTGTTTGGTTTAGCGGTAATGATGTCATGAGTCATCCTCATAAACCGAAACATGCACAGGGGAAAACAAGCCACAACAAAACAATAAACATATTTATTGAGTCTCTTCAGTCTCTACTGAGAAATAAAAAAAAAACTATAAAATATAACCAGGCTTATATATTTTCTGGATGCATGATGCCTGCCAGTGCAAAACTCCTCCAGCGTGTTAAAATTTAAAAATGCACAATAATAGAAGCACCACTAATTACTGAATCATGAAAAAAGAGCTAAATTATTCAAACAACAGGTTTGCAACTGGGGAAACACAAGTTACAATGATGGCTGGATAGCCTCTCAGTTTTAAACATCTGCGAGAGTATTTTCTTGGAAGCCTGAGTTACTTCACAACAGGAATTCTTAAAAAAAAAAAAGAATCAGATTAATGGAAGCTAAATCACCGTTCATGGTGACTCTGAATGGTACGTCTTTGACTAAGCCAGTTATTTTAGATCCAAGACGAGGATTATTTAAAGTCCAGGAAACAGCTCTTTTGGGATATATGTTCCAGAGGCATGAGACCTTAATATATGTGGCGTGCATGAACGGGTACAACGAGTACAATATATCATTTCATAAAAAATAACTATTGTGGAATAGTAAAACAAATATTTCACTATTTTGACAAAAGTAAAAACAGTTCCAACCAAGGTAAGGAAAATTAAAAAATAAAACATTTTATTCATTATACATACACATATCAAACTGACTTTTTAAAAAACATATAAAACATTCTGCCGACACAAGATGGCTGCTACTGGAGAGCTTTTAACAGATCCTCACAATTATATTTTTCTGTTATTGTCCTAATACTGTCTTGTGCCTTTATTTTCTTGAGGACAAACAGCACATCAGATAAAAGTGCTCTAAAAAAGAAAAGGAAAATAGTATTAGATATATTACACAATATAAATGAGTAGGGGTGTGACGAGACACTAAGCCCCCAGAGACGAGACTGGGTTCACGAGAACAACACAAGATTTTTGCAAATTATTTTTAAGAAATCCTCAATGACAAAATAAATCACTGGGAAAATAGTCTACAGGTGCATTTTAAAATGCTTTAACTAATCTGGGTATGAATTATCAATTGCTTTAAAAGACAACAATATACAAGCACTGTAAAAGGTTTTGCCACAAACTCATCTGACGGTTTCTCTCCTGTATGATTTCACATGAGTCTCTTCAGACCTTACGGTACATGAATTATGAGCTTCCAGAACTTCCGATTATATTGAGATTAACTTCAGCCTCAATCTGATCTCATTTTTATGAACCAATATCGTTTTCTTAAATCCCAGGAATCGATTTGTCATCAACTGAACATAACTTTGACTTTTTGAAGAAAAAAAATCAACAAAAAAAAAAAAACAGTTTTGATAATGTGGTGTGACAGATCACAGAAGCGGTAGCGCACAAGAACTGACCATCATCTCCGCTTTAATACCAGTTACAGTGCAAAATAAACATGACTGTACGTAAAGGTACGTTAAAGGTTTAGTACAACGCACTGAAATCTTTCTCTCACGTCACATGTTATCGCTCAATCAGCGTTACCGAGGAAACCGAGGAAAGACATCAGTAAAACAGCTTGTGGACCGTGACATGTAGTCACATTAACCTCAGACATTTACCACATTACATAGGCTATTTATTAAACATTTTTATGTTCGTCAACATTTAACGCGTGTTTGAATAAATCTGTCAGGTTATGATTGTCACCATTTAAATGTTTATATTTCAAAAACCTTTATTTTTATATAAAACATAATTAAGAGTAATTTATGTTTGAATTTAAATCAGTTAATGTTACCATTCAATATTAGTACTGTACCAACTGACTACCATATATAGTTTACAGCATTAGCTAATTTTTTTTCCTCAAGAAAATTGGCCATGTATTGTATCTGATATATCCACAATAATCGATATTGAATCGAAATCTAATCGAATTGTGAAATTTGTGTCAATACCCAGCCCTATAAAACAGTATAAATAACAAAAAAAATGAATGTCTGTATAACGTGCACATTAGTTACATTTCATAAATACCTATCTCCAAACAAAATATATTCAAATATACATATATAATTATAAGTAAATAAGCTTTTCTAGTGTTTTTTTAATTTATTTTATGGATAACTAACAAAATGTGATCATTGGATAACTTTCCTGAGGTAAACGCAATGTTAAGTTCTCAAGTCGTTTAATTGACGCCTTTCCACATTCATTTGGAATCAGGGAATTCGCGTTAACTTTCACTTCGCTTTCAATTCGCAATGGCACATACTCTGTATAGGGAGCGGCGGTAAGGCATTTATCAGATGCTTTTAGGCTGTGTTGCATATTAATCGTCCGCGGTCCTGTCAATCATCTCACCTTACTCTTGTCAAGTGATCAGTTAACTGATTTCTGCTGCACTCTGCATGACTCATGCTGGATGAGCAGAGCTGACGTTAACAATTTTTGCTCAATAAGAAATCTTGTCAAATTTTAATCTCATGAGATCTCGTGACAAGATCTCATCACACCCTATAAAGGAGTTATCACAAATTCCATATTCCAAATCATTAATCAGTATTTAATGGCATAAATATAGTGAAAATACGTGTTTATGACTGCACAAACTACTATTCTTTACATACCGCGTGCTGCTTGAGTCACTGCCGTCCTTAAATATCGCATGAGCGGTCTGAAGGAGATGTTTGCTGAAGTTCTGCAGCTGAGGTAGTGACGATCCAGCGTTCACATCAATAAACCATGAATTTGGAAAAACATCTGCAATCTTTTTCGAAATATAAAGTTAGTTTTAGAACTACCTTAGTAGTAACCATTAGATTAGATTTACATTGTAAGCATATGCACCTTTTTGCATTTCTGGATGGTGTGTTTCGGATCAGGCATGTTAAGAACGGTTATCATCAAGTAACGGCCAAGAAGTTTGTCCAACATCAGCTCTTGAAGAACATGTTCAGGAATCAAACCATCCCATAATGCCATGTTACCAAGCAGCTGAAAACAAAAAAAAGATGTCATATACAAACAATCAGCATGTCTCACAGAAACATTTTACTCTAAATATTGGTTTAATTAACATGAACACGTACACTACCAGGGCAGTAAGAGCTTTTTTAAAAAGAAATGTTTCTTGAACACAATATCAGCATATTACAATGTTTTCTGAAGGATCATGTGACACTGAACTGGAGTAAGAATGCTGAAAATTCAGCTTTACCATCACATAAATAAACTAGATTTTAATATTAAAATAGAAAACTTATTTTAAATTGTAATATTATTTTACAATATTACCGTTGTATACATTTTTGATTAAAAAAAAAAATAGCAGGCTTGGTGAGCATAATAGACGTATTCCAAAAACATTAAAAAATCTTACCGGCCCCAAACATTTGAACGGTAGTGTACATTAAATATACAAAAGTTTACAGAAAAATTATATTAACAGTCACATGACCAGAAGTCACACCTTCACCGCTGACCAAAACTGTTTGTTCTGAAACTGGAACTGTGGTGACCTCTTATCCTCTAAAAACCTTAAACAGAAAGCACAATGTCTTTCACAAACAAACATTCAATGCAATCTTGCAAAACACATCAACCTTTTAAATCGTGATCAAATAATAATATTAAAAATACATCAAGATAAAACCTACTTTTTTGGGTACAGTGGGACAAAGACATCATTGTCTACTGCACTCCTTAACCTCTGAATAACTGCTTCTACAAAGGCCTGAAGGATTAAATAACAGGTTTATTATACTTACTGACATTATATCCATAAAGTTACATTTGTTTTGATCCATACAGTATTACTGCATCATAAGACAATACCTTGACAGGTTTGCTTTGTTCACCATCAAAAACAGAATAATCATCCTGTATTCTCTTGCACAGTGTCGTGAGGGTTTGAGACTGCTGCGTAGACAGAGGGTCCCAGACCAGCTCCACGAAACCTGCCCAAAACAACAAGCAACATGAGATCATTAGTTCTGCACTTCCGGAAGAATGCTGCACTGAAAGCAAGACCTTATGATCTGCTTAAAGTGCAACTTCACGTTTATTTGTCAGCAAAAATCCACCAGATGACGCAGGGCTTTCATGAAAACTACAGATTATATTTCTGCAATTTTTGTATCTATACCAATGGACAGTCAGATCGGGAGAAGGTTATTAACAGAATGGTTATTCTAAGGGCAGGTATATCACTCAAAATTGTATCGTTCTGTGTCTACTCTTTAAACATGATTATGGTAAAAATGAAACTGTACGGTAACAACATTCTTTTGCTTTAGGGAGTTGGGAGGAACTGACAGAATGGATGTTTCTTTCAGGTTTTCCCCTCTGTTTGGCATAATGGAGGGGGTTTTTTCCAGATTTTCTGTTGGCGTATTTTCTTTGCAGCCTTTAGCCACTACATGCAACACGCTGGATCCTTCACTGGAAGTAACGCACTCCCGTTAATTAAACGTGTACTCTTCTCGCACTCAATTATTCCACACGGGAATAATACAAGTCGACACCATTATGACTTAAAGTTTGCTAAGAAGTATTTCCTACTAAAGCAAGGTGGTATTTTACTCTGGTAAGCGTATCCATAGCAGAATGGTGGGAGTGGCCTTGGACGGCAACATGCCTACTTTGCCCAGTGCATTATGGGTGTTGAAGTTTTCCTACCTATTTGGCTAAAATGAAGATAACAGCCTTTTTCTCTGTTTTCTCTAGACAGGTAGCAACAATAAAAAAAAATTCCACATTTCTACTGTAAAGGCAGCCAAGTTTTATTGAAAGGCCATTTTACCAGCGGTGAAATACCCCTTCAACTCAATATAAAATGCAGCAGACTAGTGGGCATTATAATTCTGTTATCGCAATTATTCAAATTAGTCACCTTGAACTTTAGAGAGGATCGTCTTCTCAATTATGGTGGGCAGTGTCGTCTTATCCATGTTCTCAGATTCCTCAAAACCCTGACCGTGACAGAATCTCTCAACAGCAGAATACCACGGCAACGCCTCAAAGTCGTCACCTTCAGCCTACATGATAAAAATGCGGTGAAATACATGTTAGTATATCTATTAGGTATCATAAGAGTGGCAAGACAAGTGTCAATGACAGACAAATATAAAAATAGTGAACATTTAAAGGCCATTAAAAGGAAATGGACTGATGCTTCTCTGATCTAAATCTCTGGAAATTAATTATATCTAATTAAACAATTTTTGCATGAGTAAACATTTGTTCATTTAAACGGTCAGTTGGCAGCATTAGGGCTGTCACAATATCAGATTTTCACTACATGATTATCATAGCCACAAAAATTCACGATAACAATATTGTAATATCTATAGATATGTTTAAATAAATAATGCTATTAGTTAAACCTATTTGTATAAACTTTTTTTTGTCCAGTGAAGCACACATTTAAAATACGAGTGTAGGGAGGCAGAGAGAGAGTTTCTAACCATAACTGTACGAAAGCACTTCCAGCTGACATTACCACCCCATATTTTGACGGAATCCCAAAAACTCCCCCACTCGCGAGCTAACTTTTTTCAGGTGCAGGTAGAGTGACTTGCTTTTGCCGCCATCTCCTCCAACATGATTCTGTGCGGCTGTTGTAGCTATGCTTTGTTAATACCACCATATGCTATATTGGATTGGCAGCCAGATAGTGGAGCAGGATTATTTACAATATTATCATATATGTACAGTAGTATTAACACAATATAATTTTTTTGGTTATCGTCAATACCAATATATTGCGACACAGCTAATTATCTGTGAAGCATTATGTTAATGTTAAGCTAATATAATAAAAAAGAATATGTTGGTTCTTTTCAAACAAGAACAAAATCATTTTCAGTTTTATTCAGTAATTGAATTTGTCTTGATGTGTATAGGTTGCAGACATGTGATATATAGTGTACTAAAAATGAAATATTTGTAATATTTGACAATAAGCAGATCCTTATGGATCGAAGCCAAACCTCTAAAATGTGGTGTTTTAGATCCAAACACAGCATATTTTGGTCATTCCCAGGTCATTTTGAATGTAGCCCCAAATGATCAATTGGAATGTCGAAATAACCATAGATCACCTGAAGAGGATTCCAGCCAATCAGCTGGTGTCGGATCAGGGGTGCCAGGAGCTTAGGGAGGCACAGGTCAATGTAGGCATTACTGTAAGAGTCTTGAAAGGAGACGCGCCACTCATCAAATCTGGAGAGGATTTTCTTCACGTCCCAGAACTCTGTCTGAACATCTGCAAACACTTCCTGTGCCTTTTTCAGTAGATCATCTGAAATGTAATCAAAGTTATATGTGTTGTACATATTCCACATGGACATGTATTGGATGTGATCTTACTGCAATATTCCATAAAAAGAATAGTCAGTTTTCATTTTTAAGTGACTTTATAATGACTTTGTGCTTTTATAAAATTTCTCCCACCTCTTTTTCTTTGTAGTTCCGCCTCCTGCTCTACAGTTGGTTCCCAGTCAGACGGTACGCACCCAATGTCTTCATAGGACAAGCTTAGACATGAAAACAAAGTGAACAGAAAAAAACTGTGATAAATTACTTTGACAACTATAATTTAAAGATTATAAGCATCTCAGAAAGCCTCCAAAGGCTGTAATCTATGGAGACTCATAATGTCAGGCTAAGAGTATGCAGTATTTACAGCAATAACATTCTGTAATGGTGAAAGTGTATACATAATAATCCATCCTACCTCTGCTGAGTTGGGCTGGAGCCTCCGGTTGCGTCACCATTGCTGTGTGAATCAGTGTTATCTAAGAGACATACACAATAATATATATATGAATTGATGTGCGTTGTCATGTGGTTGATGGGAGTTATGATCATTATAATCATATGAGAGGACATTAGATGTGAGGCCTCCTCTGCAAAATAATTTTGCTATGAAACTAAAAAGCAGTATTCAGTTGTAGTCTTACAGGTTAATTTCTGAATCCGTGAGGACTCCTCCTGTAGTGCTTCTTTTCTCTGACTCGACAGCACCTCCGCCTGGTCAATATAGAGACTGTGCATGTCCAGCTCAACAGAGTTTATTAAAGCCATCTGAAAAATAAAACAATGCACTTTAAATCTTTGACACACCAAGTTGACATCATTCTAGTGTTTTAGTCAAGACCACCTAATCCGAAACCAAGTTGAGACCAAGAGCAATGCGTGTTAAAACAAGACCAAGACTTTAAGGGGTTGAGACAAAGAGAGACCAGGACCAAGGCAGGGCGAGTCCGAGTCAAGACCAAGACCAGACCAGCACTTGTTTAAAAAAATCATAAAGATACCACCTGAGAAATTACTTAATTTTAATAAAAATAAATATAATTAGAATAAGACTATATAAAGCTGTTACCAATCAAATGAAATCACTAACAACAAAATTAACCTTAGCACTGCAGAGGTGGTTCAGAAGATGCATCTGAATTGGTAAATTACAATTGCATAAATAATGTTTTTTATTGAATGTTTTTATAAAAGCAATATCATGTCTGAGTTATGCTCAAATTTGTGAAAACAGATCTCTCGCTCTTGTGATATTGCTTAATTATTTCACATGTTATAATATAAAAATCCAGATCTCATACACGTACATTTCTGCAACAATATCTTGAATTTGTGACATTTTTGACTCAATCCCTCAATTTTTGAACCAGCACAATAAATAAATTAGATTAGAAATAAGTTAATGTTTGCATCTGAAGCAGTAAGTTTTACATCCAATGTAATAAATGTTAATAAATAAATCAAGACAATGCACCGGCAATTTAGTAATATCCCAGCAGTTGTGATCTTGACCGGTCTTAAAACTAAATCCTGAGACCGAGACAAGTGCAAATATGGTTGAATATGTTTCCATCCGGACCATAAGACAACTAAATATACTAGAATTTATTAATTTGGTCATATATAATTCTATAAACTATCCAAATTAAACTAGCCAAATCAAATTTTGTTGCAATGTTGTCCTGTTTAACACTGTGAAGCTGCTTTGAAACAATCGTCATTGTAAAAGCGCTATATAAATAAAGTTGATTGATTGATTGATTGATTGATAAGACAGATTGGTAGCACCATTTTCCTGTTTCTAGTTGAAGTGAGCAGAGTATCAAAGCAACGGTGCGGGTCACACCCCAAGCACTCAGGATCGTTTGTGGTAATGATATTTCAGAGCTATATCCTCTAGTAGTTTCATCTAAAGCCAAATATGCTTCATTCAAGCCCTTTAAGCTCTGTGGGCGTTCTCTCTTTCTCCAGATGCGCGCCACATTAACGGAGCTTAACGCTCAAACGCAACCCCATCGGCCAACTCTAATCTAAACTGTATTATTCTATTTTACATACATATTATATTTAGCAAATATGAACTTTTGCCTACCTTCTCAGACAGGCATTCCAGTAGGTTCCGCGAGAACACGTTCATGGTACGGTAGAACCGGAGCTGCTCATCTGCGGGGTGGTTCTCGAGACTTTCTAAAGAGCTCCTGGACATTTCCACATCCAGCTGCATCCTCCTCAGCTCTGCCTCGCGCGCCCTGTGCACCTCCCTCAGCGAATCCAATCTGGAGTGAGATTTATTTTGTCAATTATACGTACTCGCAAAAAGTTAGTAAGATTAGTATGATTTTTTTCTAAGGTTTTTGGAAGAAGTTTCTTATGCTCTGCAAGGCTGCATTTATTTGATTATATTGTGAAATATTCGTACAATTTAAAATAACAGTTTTCTATCGTAATATATTTTAAAATGTATTTAATTTCTGTGATGTTAAAGCTGAATTTTCAGCATCATTACTCCAGTCTTCAGTGACACATGATCCTTCAGAAATCTTTCTAATATGATGCTTTGCTGCATGATCAATGTTGGAAACTGTGATTCAAGATTTTTTTATGAATGGAAAGTTCAAAAGAACAGCATTTTTTTAATATAAAATCTTTTGTAACATTATAAATGTCTTTACTCTCACTTTTGATCAGTGACCTTGCTGAATAAAAGTATTAATTTCTTCTTCAAAAATAAATTAATCTTACTGACCCGAACATTAGTGTATATACTTAATATTTGTATTTTAATTGCATTTTATTTATTTATTATCCATTTAAAAACATATAAAACAAATGCATTACAGCTGCTTACTTTCCAATGATTCTCTTCTTAATGACATCAATACTGACTGGTGGTAGTGTTTCGGGGATGTTCATTTTCTTCTGTCGGGCTGGTCTAGGAGCCTGCCATTCCTTCTGAGAATACAAGGAAAGGTCCTTGAAACACTATGGAAGCAGTGTGTAATAAAAAGCAAGTTAATGTTCAAATGGAGCCTAAATGGCTCTCGTTTTCACACCTATAGATTGTGTTTTCTTCCGAAACAGGGCCTTAATTTGTTACAACGTTGCATTTTCTTCTTGGTTCAAAGCGTACCAAAATGTGTTAATGTAAGTCCCATTCGAGTATAACTGTCCTCTTATTGGTCAGAATTTCCTCTGAGTCATCCATCAAGATGATTGACAAATTTGCTCCATGAGCTTATTGGCTTTGTTTGTAACTGTAGAGAGAGACACAAACACTATACAAATGTAGCAGTCATTCCTGCTGTTAAATTATGTACTACATTCATATAAATACTGCAGCAAATTCAAACACACTCACTCTGGACATCCCAGCACTGTCTAGAGGTTAACGGTTTCAACACACAAACACTGTCAAGGCTTCATCGGGACAGCATTCTCGCAAAGAGAAGGGACTCTTTTGTTTTTTAACTGTGATAACTAATGTGCTCACTCACAGAATCGGACACTATTGCTATTATAGCTCATTTCCCGTTATGAATTATAATACCACTTGGTTCGTTGGGTCGGTTTGTTTCCAATCGGATCAATGTGGTCTCGGAGCGATTGTTTTGTTGCGGGTTTGAGTGCGTTTTTCCCATATGCCTAAACTAACCGACCCAAGGGAGAAAACGCACCGGATTCCGAAAACAAACGCTGAGGTGTGAAAGCACCCAAATCTATTTATATCACAGTGGCAGGTCTCACTTGGTGTCTTTTGACTCCTTTTCCAATCTGTTGCTCTTCCCACATCTGCTGGTCCTCCTCCTCCTGGCTATCAGAAAAACTCTCGTCACTATCACTTCCTACAGAACACAAACACAGAACATGCCATCTATCGCCCAAGTACTTTAGTGTGTTAATGTACACAAATAGCACAAGTTTCTCACCTATCTTCTCAGCCATTCGCTCTCTCAGAGTCTTGGGTTTGGGAGCAAACTCGATTCTGCGTTCATGATCGTCCAGCTCATTGTCGCTGTCTTGTTCTTCATTGCTCGGATCTTCTTCCTGTTGGCTTCTAGGAGTGTGGGGTGAATCCAGTGAGATGTAATCTTTCTGGGCTCTGGCATTTCTCCTTTTCTCTTTGGCAGCACGAATCTTTTTAGCATCAGGAATGATGACTGCAGCATTTGACAAATAATGACATTAACAATCACTTAAATGTTAACACAATAGTTCATAAACAATATGATAGTGAGTAAGCAATCACAGGATTGTTTTATACTTGGGTGAAACATTGCTTTAAACCTCTGGTGGTCTTTGGTCATTTTAGACTGAAAAATGTAATTCATTAAAGTCTGCATTAAACTAAAGTTGTGATATGCATGGCCACAGATAAATAATTTATCATAAACACTGCAAAAAATAAGATGTTAATTTAGATTTTATGGTGACAACGTTTTTTACTTCGTTGGAAAGGTTCAAAACTGTGACTTTTCTGGCACTTCTCTATATAAACACTGGATTCTTTTGGGCTAAATGGTTCCAATGGTGACCCCTAAGTGAAGAATCCAGAGGGTTATAATGGTTACTGTGGCAAATCATTTATTAAAGACAGAACCTCTTTGTGGTTTTGAAGAACCAGATGAGCTTGACATGATAGAAGAGCTTTCATCATCATCATCATCATCATCATCACTGTCAGGAGGTATGTCTTCAACAGAGGAATCAGCATCACTGTCAGACTGCAAACCGACATCCTTACTCTTCTTAACTGAAAACATATGAAGTGTTATGGAGCATAACATTCACTGACAGATGAACAGAATATGTAGTTATTTCAGTTACTGTAAAACAATAAATGCACCTTGTGCGCTGTGTAACGGTACAGGAGAATCCTCTTTTTTCCGAGCCTGGAACACAACTTCTCTGTTGACTGACCGTTTCACTTTAAAACTTCCCTCAGTGGCTGTAAAATTCAAGTTTCTTCGTTAAAACGAATCTATTTACTATATAAGTGCATATGACTGGTTCTAGTAAAATACCTACCGTCTTTATCGTCAAAGAAGCTGAGCGATTTGCTCTTTGACGGGTGTTTTGTGTCTCTGGACTGTAGTGCAGTGACTGAGGGATCCTCTCCATCACTGGAGTCACACTCGCGAGCCTGTGAACTAACGTTACTTGAAATCCCTCCTCGCGGCAAATCCGCTTTTGAATCTGCTTTCTCCGTTTCCTTTCCTCCATCAACACCTCCGAGCTTTTCATTCTCATCTTCATCACTGGATTCGTTTTTCCTTTGCCTGAAATTTCTACGCGGCTTTTTATTAAACATTTTAAATACAATCCAATGTGAACGTGAACTCAACGTTTTGTAATGACGTATTTTGTACTTCCTGGTCGTCGTTTAAAAAAATGTCATAATAAAAGTTCTGCATCTGCATAAAACTAAATATTTCATTAAAAGTAGCATTTGTGTAAAAATCTTCATACATGGTAAATGTCTCCGAACTGAGTCTTCCCGAATTTAAAATAATTAAAACAGAATTAGTTAAGGCTTTTTTCCTCAGCCTCTCTCTCTCTGTGTGTGTGTGTGTGTGTGTGTGTGTGTGTGTGTGTGTAATTAACTACTCCTAATGTGTGTCCACTAACTTGGATAGGTTAA
Organism: Gobiocypris rarus; assembly: GCA_023029165.1. NCBI lineage: Eukaryota > Metazoa > Chordata > Actinopteri > Cypriniformes > Gobionidae > Gobiocypris > Gobiocypris rarus. The sequence continues at coordinate 28,452,262 of CM040925.1, forward strand.
ATGCAGAGGACAAACATAGGTTACTGAGTATGTTTTAACATACTTGGACTGTCACTTACTTTTTTCTTTCTGTTTGCCCAAAAATATTGTATATAAAAAAATATATATAGAAATTTTAAAATGTCTGACAACTTTCATTAATATTGCATTCATGAAAAATTAACTAATCTCAGTTCATCTGCCAGTGAATGATTTTCTCTTGTCACTTAACAGCCACTACAAAAATATGATTATTAACCATTAATAGTTTGGTAGGTATAGGTAGTTATGTACTTAATTAATCCCACATGGGAAATTAAAGTGCAATACAAGAAGACAGTAAAGTACTCAGTTTGCACAATATAACAATAAAAAACAGGACAACATAAAATAGAGTAGCCAAACAGGGGTGCAGCTATGAGATGAATAGAGGGACCTAGTTCCTACTAGGGTGAAGGGTACCTCGGCACAAGATATACATGTAAAGTCTCACAGCAGTAGACATAAATGACCTGTTGTAGCGTTCTCTGTTGCATCAATCGATTGTTGAATGTACTTTTCTTTCTAGCACGCATGTCATGGAGGGGTGTGAGGCTTGGTTCATGATGGACAGCAGATGGACATTATTCTCCTCTCTGTAACAGCCTCAAGCATGTCCAGAACTTCATTGACAAAGCCTGCCTTCCTAATAAGCTTATTCAGGCCTTTGGCACCTCCACCTTTGGCTTTAATCCCAGTGCCAACAGACTGATAGAACATGTGAAGCATCTTGCTACACACATAGAAGGACCCCTGAATCTTCAGTTGTCATGACTATTTAGTAGTGAGGAAATTTTTGCACAGGTGGCAACCTATCACGGTACCAGGCTTGTATTCACTGAGCAACCCATTCTTTCACAGATGTTTGTAGAAGCAGTCTGCATGCCTAATTGTATACACCTTTAGCCACGGAAGTTACTGAAACACCTAAATTAAGTGATTTTTAGGGGTGTCCCAATACTTGTGGCAATATAGTGCATGTTTGAATCCAACATGCAGATACAGTCCAGATAATCCAAATGATCCCTTACAACTGTCCAAAGTAAAGTTTGTCTATTATTTAAGATGAAAAAAAACACAGGACAGCATTTGGTTTATAAAATGTAATTTTTAAGCATGTTACATAACATACATAGGGCATAAAACATTTTCACAAGGCTTTTGTGAGACTAAAATTCATGGGAAATTAAAAGAGAGAGCGAGAGCGAGAGAATCACATACACAATAGAAGGAGAAAAAAAAAGACAAAAAGGAAAAACAAAATGTAATAGTGGTCCAAACTATAATGACACTCTCTGGACAACCACTCACCAGTGCACAATGCATTGAAAAGTACTAAACAGATCTTTAATTTTGGCAATATGGCATTGATTCCCATTCCAGTGTTCTGGACATACACAGGCAATGTTATTTGTCAACAACACAAATTCATCGCTAGCAGTCATAAGAAAGATACTGGTCTTCTATCGTTCATAACATGCGTTATGTGAAGTAAATTTCTCAAATGGGCTGTTAATAATACGAGATTCAAACCGTCAAGACCATATTACCACATTGTGCCACAGATCGTGTCAGAACTGGTCTGCATGCTAGTGGGGTACTGCTAACCGAACAGTTTCACTTTTAACATAGCATTACTAAACAAAATAAAATATGCCCTAAGTCATCTTACAAATGGTTTTAATTTCTATGGATGGTTTCAATTTCCATAAAAAGCAAAGGGAACACTAAACAGGCCAAAATCAAGTGAAAAACAGTAAATATATTATTAAACAGTTTATAAACTGAGGACCGTCAGATACTACATACCACTGCAGATGCTAATATTTCCAAGTAAAATCTGAAATGCACGCCATTTTAACAAATGTCTTTTTTTTTTCCTTTTTTTCATATTGAACTATCTAAAGCGTGACTGACCACCGCTTTCAGTGGAAGTGCACAACCCGTGGTAGTGCTGAGGTGAAACAGGTAAGAGTGTTAAAGTACAAGATACAGTAGGTGTATATGACAACAGTTATCTAAATGCCTTTAATATCCCTGCAATTACTTTTTAGTCTCAGACTTAGCTGTGATGAAATGCATGTCCTTATTTTTAATTTATTCATTAATTTATTTTCCGTTAACTATTATTTTAAGATTATGTTTGTATAAAATGACACTAGTCATACTTTTCTACAGCAGAAACTGCACATTATGGAAGGCCAAGACAAAAACTAAGGAACAGGGTTTCTCCCCAAATATCTTTCTTTTCTTGTCCAAAAGCTGCACTTGTGAAAAGACTAAATGATTTTTTTCATAAACAGCTCTTCATTAATCATGGGTTTGATCTTTACTGGAGGAATTCTGACATGGAGTGATAAGGAAAGGAGATGTGTAAAAAGGTTGTTTTCTTTGTTGAAGGAGTGTGTTTTTTAGTTCTCTCCTCCCTCGCCTCCTTCTCCCTCATCTGGTGCGTTGTCGGATGTCCATAACTGGTGGATGAAAAGAAAAAAAATTATATGACAAATCAGAACACAATCCATGCTGTTTTGGTATTACTTATATACTACAATACCTTTATTAAATTTTTATTAGCTTTCAGGTTTTAATTTTAGTTTCATTAATTTTTATAGATTTTTGTTTTTTGTTAGGGGCCAAGGGAACATTTCTCATTTTTGTTTAGTTTGTTTTTCTTCCATTTCATTTTGTTTCAGCTTTATTTCAATCAACAAAAATGTTAACAATTATAAGTGGATCCTTCCTCATATATACAAAGAGACAAAAATTCAAAGTCCAGGCACTCGCATAGATATTAGTATTTAAAAAGCCTTTATTTGCAGGGCTACATATTAAAAACACCAACCAGGGCTACACTTACATTTCTGTTTAATTAAAAATAAAAATTCTAATAAACAAAATTAGGAGCACAGCCTAAAATTAAGGACCACCTTCTGATAAACTTTTCCATTACGGGTCGAATTTATCTTATATCAAATTTTTAAATGTAGTTATTGAAATAAATATTGTTATTTTATAATATAGAAATATTATTCAAATAATTTAAATGATACTAATAAACCACCAGTAGGTGGCGACAAGTCACTGCCTTTGTCACTGAATCACAATCATTAATTCAATCGATTCGTTCAAATTGCTGACTAGGAGTGTTCGACTTGAAGCGGTGCTGCGCAGACGATCAGTGTATGACATCAAAGTACCGCGAGAACGAATAGAAAGCATATGGAGTCTCTAATCGTTCTCGCGTACTTTAATGTCATACACGACTGTCAGTCACAAATACAACTGAATTGGTTGCCATGTAGAACCCTGATCAAACCAGAAGCAATTTCAAAGCCTCTATAGATTTTGAAAATCATTTGTGATGCCTCTACACTCATTATCAAATCATTATCGTGGAAATGAAATGGTTCTGCTGTGAGGAAATTGTTCTGTTACTTACTGTGAGGTTGTCTCTCAGTAGCTGCATGATAAGAGTGCTGTCTTTGTAAGACTCTTCGTTCAGCGTATCAAGCTCTGCTATGGCCTCATCAAATGCCTAAATGTGTACAAAAGCCCATTCTTAAAGATGAAAAAATGTGCACATCCGTAATGAATATACACCAAACGTGACCACTTGAAACATACCTGTTTAGCAAGGGCGCAAGCCTTATCTGGAGAGTTAAGGATCTCATAGAAAAAGACAGAAAAGTTTAGGGCCAGACCCAGACGAATGGGGTGTGTGGGCTGCATCTCTGTCTTGCTTATATCGAAGGCTTTCTGGTAAGCATCCTGAGAGTTTTCTATGGTTGCTGTAAAAAAGGAAATGGTTAGGCATGCAATGCTTATTGCGTACAATAATCTCAATGAAGGCTAAACTACTTGAAGTTTCAGGCCAGTGCTGCTTTCACTAATTCAGAATAGGTCAGTATAATATCAATATTTTGCATATTAAGCATAATTGTGATTTATGATTGTATAATTTCTACCTTTTTGACAAACTAAAACGTTGATAAAAATGTATTGTTAAGTAAAGAAACAAGTGTTACTCGCACATAAAAAACATTGTTATTTTTTAAATACTACTACAGATTTTGCTAAAACTAGGCAATCCAAAATACATAAATATACAAAGTTTAAAGTTAAAAAAAAGAAAGAAAATTAACATCTTTATTGAGCAGATAATGCCTCAGACACGAAACAACTTTCCCCTTGTTTCAATGTTTCCAGTTGCATCATACAAAGGAAAGTCCAGTCATACATTTTATGCAAACCCTCCCGCCATGCATTCTTACCTTTCTTGTCATCTCCTGCGGCAACTTCAGCAAGGTATCTGTAGTAGTCGCCCTTCATCTTCAGGTAGAAGACTTTGCTCTCGGGATTTGTGGAGTTCTCAATTAAATATTTGTTCAGCAGCTCCTGTAGAAGAAGAGTAAATGAAAGAAATGAACTGGTGGAAATGCATGAAGGTTTAGCTAGAGACCATATTTAGATACTTTCTTCATGTCATTTATTCCTGGCATTTCTCCAAAACACCAAAAAACATCCAAACCACCAAATACAGACTAAGTATCAGCTTATCCTCCTGTTAGTGCCGTTGCCACACTGACTTGAAGCAGTTTTAAGGGATTTCAATCCAAACTTCATTTTAGTCCAGAATTAAGCTTAATCTGTATCTCAGAGACTAGCCTACTGCTGGATCTCCCCATCCGTCTAAGACTGCTTCAGCAGTAATCTGTGTCAGTGAAAGCAACAGCTTTAAGGCACGGGTAAATACCAGATTAACCACCACACCAAGGATGAGAGATTACCACAGAAAGCTCAAATGAGGTATGACCCTCTCCTTACCACGCTATGGTAAGATCAGGTCAGAAAATGCACCATCAAAAGCTTAATTTGTCTCTCAATCCTCCTACACTTCTGTGCCTCACAAACACTGTTACAATACAGTAGGAAACAGATCAGCACACAGTGAACTGCTAGGAGGTTTGCTTAAGTCTCTAGAATATTCCAACATTTCATTGCTCTCTTAGTGATTAAAGGGATAGTACACCCAAAAAATAAAAAGGCACCGTCTTGTTCCAAACCTGAATGACTTCTTTGGTAACATATTTTAGACCATGCAATGAAAGTCCAGGGTTTTGGACCCCATTGACTTCTATTGTATAATTTTTCATCACTTATTTTGTGTCATACAGGTGTAGAACAACATGAGTAACTAAGTAAATTAGGGATCCACCGATACCGATTCCAGTACTCAGGTGTCGGTCTGATACTGTGCTCATGTACTCATAAAACTAACCTGATACAACCGCACCCGATACCACTTTATGGCAACACATCTTTGGATGCGGAGCCGTCTACACCACCAAGTGAAAAGGAGTCTTGCACTATCAACACGCACGACTGTGATGACTTAATTTTTGCAGCGCGCACCTTCCCGCTAGTGCGGACACAGCGAGTATAAGCCAAGCTTAACCTCTCGGTAGTGAGTAGTTTTGAAAGTAAAAATTTTGCGTTCTAGTTTACGACCATTCTAACCCCGGTAGTATAACAAGCCTAAGCAAGCTTAATTGTTATACTAGTAGTTCTACATGACATGGAAGAAAACGGAAAAGTTGTGTATAAGCTTTCAAAATCCTCCCTCACCCGAGTAGAGATTTCTCTAAAGCCGCCATGAGCATGCAAAACCCGAGGTAAAATTAAATAATTTTGTTTTGCTGCAGGGTTAGCCAAACAGCCTTTTTCAGAAAAGTGGGAGGCAGGTTCTTTTTCTATGATAGCATTTGTCAGTTGTTCTGCTACTAGTTTGTGTGGTACTGAATGTTACAGGTTACATTTATGTGAAATGGGCAGCAGTGCCATGTTTGTTTAGGAAAACACCAAGTTGAATGTTAAAATGTCAGCAACAGCATCCATTTGTAAATTTACTTTGTTACAGTCAGAAAGTGGAAAAACATCTGATGAAAATAAAAAAAAATTGTTAGAAGAACTGTAATGGATTTATTAAGTACTCGTATCGTTACTTGGTCTGAAAAAAGTCATATCGGTGCATCCCTAAAGTAAATGACAATTTATTTATTTGGATGACCTATCCCTTTAACAAAAAAAAAATGTTGTCTTCAAAGAGTACAACTGCACCCTAAAACGTCAAAACAGACAAAACCAAAAGCATTAGAAACATTCTCCGGCATGAGGACCTGTTTCTTCACGCTTGCCTGAGCTGAAAGGCCTGCCAGAGCATTTTTTTAATTCTTCACACTCGTCAAGGATTCTCAGCACAGAGATAGCAGTCGTTGATGACCAACCCAGAGAAACAAGGTCAGTGCTATCCTAGAATCCTGTTTCTTGCCTAAAATATTACAGCATTTGAAAAGACTACAAGCAGATGTACACAAAATAGCACAAAGTTGAGCATCCAAACTTAAAATCTAATTTTGATACTGTGTTGGGCCTAATTTATGTGTATGGACTAGTGCTGCAACGACGCGTCGACGTCATCGACGACGTCGACTACGGAAATACGTATTCATCTCGCGTAATGGCGGCTTCTTCTCCTGGGAATGGAGAGTTCCATTCTATCACAAAAACCTAGACCACGATTATCAAAAGTATGGGGATACTTTAAACAGAGGCCAACCAAAATGGTCCTTTGTTCCCTTTTGCAAAGCCGAAATGGCGTTACGTTACCACGGCAGCACTGCGATGCACGAGCTCCTCACACCGGCTTCACACCGCACACGCTAGCAGTGTGTTGGCAGGGCAGAAGCGGTGCGTATGGAGAGCGGGAGCAGCCGCGCTTACATTCACACTGGCTGCGTTTGCCTCGCGCAGCTGAACGCGGCTCGTATATTGCAAATACAGACGAATATCGTCAATTCTGTCACTTTCCCGGTGTTCTCCTCCGACCCCTGTCTGTCTCGTGCTTTGATTAATGATGGGCAGCATATATCTTCTGCAAATGCGACTGTGTTCTCCTCTTTCCCAAACACACATGCATAACATGCTGTATAAAGGTAGTTTACGTGATAAAAGTACTCTTAATGTTAATATAAGCCTCTAGTTTTAATCATTTAAACAGGCATTTGAAGTTTGAGCAAAAACTGGCAGTGTGTTTTCCAGTATTTTATTTTTTTTAAATCACAGCGCCGGATGTCATATGGTGTTTGTGAAACACACAGAACACTTCACTACATGATTTCAAGGTGAAATTAGTTATTTTGCATGTTAATCAGGTCAGTTTTGATCAGAACAATGCACTGTGGCTTTAATTCAGCGTGAGCAGCGCCGTCAAAAATAGACCCGGCGCTAAACGATCGTGGCACTGGCGCTTCTGCTCTGCTTCTGCTACGCGCCGCTGCTGCCTCTGCTGCCGGTGTGAATGCACTCATCTGTTAACATGAGCACCGAAAAAATTTGCGCTGCTTACTCCTGCTTACGCGTGCGTGTGACATCCAGTGAACATGCTTAAGCTTCCATTTTCCACAACTGATGTGTGCGTTGATGAATGTTTATATGTGAATAAAAGCCTAAATTAAATCTGTTCATCATATAAAGTGATTGTGTCTCTTCAGAAAATGTGGACTAAACCACTCAATTAATTTGTATTAGTTTTACAATTTCGATAAACTATTTGAAGTGTCAAAGTGGTAGTTGCATTAGTGCTGCAATTATTGTGTTTGTTTTTTCTCAGGAAGAGGCAAAGCTTAGAAGAAGAATTCTTTCAAAATGTGCGTGAAATGCGTCGACGCGTCGCGTCATACATTCATCTTGCGTAATGGCCCCAGCTGGCCGTTACACTTACCGATAGCATACTCAACATGATTGTAAAAGATACTTTATGGCACTTTATTTTTGTATACTGTAAAAACTAACTTGCAGTACTTTTGGTAAAAATTAATAAAAGTTGAAATATTATATTAGAAGTAGTACTTATCATTTTTTGTATAGTTATCCAAAGGATTCATTAGCTAATCAAAAAAAGAACACTAGATTGAAAAAAAATAATAATAATCGTTAGATTAGTCGACTAATCGAAAAAATAATCGTTAGATTAGTCGACAGAAAAAATAATCGTTAGTTGCAGCTCTAGTATGGACTTACATTAGGTTCAAAAGTCTGGGTTTGTAAGAATAAAAAAAAAACTGTTACAAAAGATTTCCATGCTGTTTTTTTTAAAGGGGTCATATAATGGTACATGCACTTTTACAAGTTGATTGTATGGAAATGTGTGTTGGCAGTGCCTGTACACAACCATCCTATAATGATAAAAATCCATCCAGTGTTTTTTTTTTTTTTAAATCTCCTGATATGTTTTCCCATCTCAAATCGAGCAGTGTGACGTCACACAGTTGGACGCCCCTCACACGATTGTTGATTGACAGCAGCGTTTCAACACAGACCCGCCCTAAGCGAGCTGTCATCATAGTCCGCCAGTGTTGATACGCTGGAGCAGAACAGCGTCTAAGCGATTATGGTGTTCTGTTCTTGGGTGTAATAACGAACAAAGCAGTCATTTTGATGTTCCTAAATCGAACCGGTGAAGACGCAGTGGCTGAGTTTTGTTTTCGAAGGGAATATTCCCTCCGATCAACATCAATGCTTTCACGTCATCATTTCTCACCAGAACGCTTTATAAACGAGGGTCAGTATAAAGCAGGTTTTGCTAAGAAGCTGCTCCTGAAAAAAGGATCGGTACCAACTATTACCAACTACAGATCACTGATTCAACTACCTCCATAAGAAGTGAGTAACGTTTTATTAACCTTTATTTATGATCCTTTATAGTAATCTTTGCAAATCGCTTGCACGCTTCACGATAAATGCGGCTAAAGTTTACAGAGTAAGTTACATTACGGCATGCTTTCTGTGTATGACGTTCTCAATAGAATTCATAATCCCACATTTATAATGAACAACGCATTATGGTTATGGATGTTGTGTTATTACAAACTGTGTACGATAATCTGTCCATGAACTAACGTATACATCAGTAAACACATAGCATTCGTATCTCACTGCTTGCCTTCCAGTACATTCAAAGATAGATCAAAGTGACAGAAATGTCCTGATCGAGCCTTAATTGTCAAACTTCGTTGCAGCCGTGATCTTGTTCCGTGTCCTCATAGATTTCTGTTGCCATTCTTTCTCCAAAATAAACCCTCAACTGTTGTCAAGGAAACACTCCACGTGCGTCGTGTCAAAAACGCCCCACAGAACAGAGGGGTGGGGTGAGCAAAGCTCATTATCATTTAAAGTCACATGCACTGAAATGGCTTGCTGAAAACAGCTGTTTTTGACCAGGTAAAATTAGTGTTTTCTTACAATACTAATGAGAATTTGGTAACACTTTACAATAAGGTTGTATTAGTTAATGCATTAGTTAACATTAACAAAGATAAATGAATGCTTTATAAGTGCAGTTCATTATTAGTTAATGTTAATTTCAACATTTACTAATGCATAAATAAAATCTTGATAACATTAGTTAATGCACAGTGAACTAACATGAACAGCTGTATTTTTATTAACTAACGTTAACAAAGATGAACTTTAGTTCATGTTAACTAATACAACATTATTGTAAAGTGTTACAGAGAATTTTTAATTAAAGTATATTACAAACTTTTAATTTAGACACTAAAGAATCATTAACTTGTACAAAAATGGCATTATATGACCCCCTTAACGTTCTAGTAATCAAAAATATAGTAAATATTTTAAATTGTAATATTTCACACTCACAGTATTAATGTTTTAACAGTTTTCTAAATTCATCCCTGCTACAGTCAAGATGATTAGATGTAGATAACGTATAGACACTGACAAACATCTTTATAAACATTCCCCTCATGTTCAACAAATAAATCAATGATAAATGCTGGAAACACTTGGCACTTGTTCACGGAGCCTAGTTCCCCTACTGAGAGTATGAGAGCTGGCAGCATGTGGCGGGCTGTCTGGACAGGTGGGGGTGTGGAACAGCCTTGATCCCAGAGAAGATTCAACAGTGAGATGAGTCACAGACACACCCTTAGCCATCACAGACAAGCTGGGAAATCAAGCTCAAGTTCTCACTAAAGCCATGCACAGAAACTAACCATGACTCACTGCACAAACACAGTTCGACTGGACTACAGAAAAATCACTTATAACAGCCTCACTGTCTTCCTAGAAGGAAACTACAGTGACTGACTGTGACTGGCCTGAACTTTTAATATCTGTAAAAATATCAGATAGTGCTTCCTGTGTAAAGCGAAACCAAAGCTGATAAGCCAATAAATATTTGTTACAGCAGATAATTGTAAATGGGCCTGACTGATATTAAAGTTGGCATAAAAATGGAAATTCACATTTTCTAAAAGCATGTTATTGTGAAGGATTGATTGAGTCAGGTTTCTTTTTTGTTTTCGTAGTTCCTTTTTTGTTTTTCGTAATTTTAGTCAGCATTCCAGTGAAATGACTTCTCTCTGGTGATGTATGCTGGGCTTCTCCAATCATTTATAGCATCTTGCAGTTGATGCAGTTGATGGAGATTTGTGGGATGCACATCCAGGGCACGAAGCTCCCGTTCAACCACATCCCAAAGATGCTCTATTGGGTTGAGATCTGGTGACTGTGGGGGCCATTTTATACGATGCCCAATTGGCAATAAGGGGCCTAAATTGTGCCAAGAAAACATCCCCCACAACATTACACCACCACCACCAGCCTGCACAGTGATAAGGCATGATGGATCCATGTTCTCATTCTGTTTACACCAAATTCTGACTATCATCTGAATGTCTCAGAAATTGAGACTCATCAGACCAGGCAACATTTTTCCAGTGTTCAACTGTCCAATTTTGGTGAGCTCTTGCAAATTGTAGCCTCTTTTTCCTATTTGTAGAGGAGATGAGTGGTACCCTGTGGGATCTTCTGCTGTAACCCATCCGCCTCAAGGTTGTGCAGTTGTGGCTTCACAAATGCTTTGCTGCTGCATACCTCGGTTGTAACAAGTGGTTACTTCAGTCAAAGTTGCTCTTCTATCAGCTTGAATCAGTCGGCCCATTCTCCTCTGACCTCTAGCATCAACAAGGCATTTTCGCCCACAGGGCTGCTGCATACTGGATGTTTTTCCCTTTTCACACCATTCTTTGTAAACCCTAGAAATGGTTGTGCGTGAAAATCCCAGTAACTGAGCAGACTGTGAAATACTCAGACCGGCCTGTCTGGCACCAACAACCATGCCATGCTCAATTTCTTAAATCACCTTTCTTTCCTATTCTGACATTCGGTTTGGAGTTCAGGAGATTGTCTTGACCAGGACCACACCCCTAACTGCATTGAAGCAACTGCCATGTGATTGGTTGATTAGATAATTGCATTAATGAGAAATTGAACAGGTGTTCCTAATAATCCTTTAGGTGTGTGTGTGTGTGTGTGTGTGTGTGTGTGTGTGTGTGTGTGTGTGTGTGTGTGTGTGTGTGTGTGTGTGTGTGTGTGTGTATAACCCCTAGATATCACCTAGTATTGACATCTGCCATTGAAAAAAAAACCATTTTGGTTGAGCACTACATAAATGTCTACAATTCATACATAAAACAGGGTCTTCTCTATGAATACACCACCTTTTCTAATGCACAATAGCAGCCTTGTGCTACCATTTCAGCTCAGGCTATGAGAAAATAAACCACAGCTTCCATTTTTAGAACAAACCTCCTTCAGGCAACGTTAAACATTAATGTATTTATTTAAAGAAACAAAGTGTCTGAGTGGATGAGGCTGAATTGTTCCACCAGTAGCACAAGCACTGAGAATGAGGAACTGCATACATCACTATTACCCAGCATCCATTCGGATAGAGTTACTAAACTACACCTTCACACAAACACCCACCTCTGAACTTTGATCATTTCATCTATCTGTGGACAAGACAAAGCCAGGGACATGATTTGACTATACAAATAAACACTTCCTTCTGTGGGAAGTGTCTAGCAGGAAACACTTATTATATCATCAAGAGAGGTTTGCTTTACAAAAAGGTATTAAATACAAACTGCACAGTTTCTAATTGGACTTATCACTACATAAGCTACATATAAAAATAATGAGTCTGTGACTGTCCTTGTGCAAGACTGTGCATGCTCCCCTTAATATAGACACCCTCGTCTCCAGCGAGAGCCAAAACTGGGCTGCTTTTCCATCAGAAAAGAGGACATATTCTCTGCCATGTTATGTGTAATGCACATATGTGGTCTATTTTTCTAAAAATACACATGTGGTCTAGGGTTGGGCGATGTCCCCTAAATTGGTAGTTGACGATGTTTACAGTAAAACATCGCGATGGACGATGACATCTTGGTTTTTAATTTTTTTTAAATAAAAAAATATAATTTACTATATCTGTATTTTACCATCTCTTTACATGAATACTATTTTCTATTTCATTATTTTGCTAAACCAAATAAGGACTCACCCGCGCTAGGTTGCAAGTGAGGGGAAACAAAGTAAAGAGTTGTGCACTTTTTATTTTAATATACCTCGCATAAATACTATTTTCTATTTAAAACTATAATTTCGTTATTATCCCCGTGTTTTGTATGTGAATGCTGTTTTACGTGAGTATATTACAGGACAGAAGCACAAAGAATTGTTTTCAAAGGAAATAAATTCGCAGTTACATCGCAGCCATGAAAACATATGGATTCATGCCGAATGAGAGAGGAAGGCTGAGCCCAATTTAAGATTTGCCAGCTTTTCAAATGTTTGTACCCGATTTTCCGATTTCCGCAAATTTTATTTTTCATAAATCTTCACACTCATTTTCGCAGGGAATTGTAAACGTTTCTTCCCTCTTCGTTTGCTTATAATTAAGTCTATTATAGCCTAACCATTCACATGCTTTACTGTGGTGAAGCAGAAAAAAACAATGTAGGACGAATACCTTTTTACTTCCAATTTTATTTAACACAGTTTGTTCTTATTAGACTTGGCGCGTCAAGTTTACTTGAATAGCGCAATTCACACACACACACACCGCCGATTTTAATTTTGTTTTCTCTGGCAGTGCATAATCAAACATATCCTAAATGTCTTTACCCTGTGGAAGATAAAATTCACTCTTCAGACGTTTTACAACATGTGTTGCTTTGCAACATCAGGAGAAAACATTAAGACAAAGATATTCGAGAAGGTGTCTCCAGCTCGTGTCTCACATTCATCTCAAAGCTGACGCATCTAACTAATATTTAATTGTCTTAATCTTTATGTTACCATTTTTAACTGATAATCGTTTAAATGTTTTACAGGCTGTATTGTGTTGTTTCACTGACGGAAGTGCTAAAATAAACACGCATGCTTATGAAATGGATTATTTAAAAATGTAGGCTATATATCTGGCATAGACTGCAGTATTTAAAATAGCATATATGCTTTAGTTATACTCTCAATTTAATTTACAGAGCAATCCCTGCAAAGTTTTTCGTTTTACTATAGAAGAGGATTAGTGTGTGTCACTCGCAACGGGGGTCAGCCATCACAATGGATGCTGATAATGTCCATCGGCACAACCTTAATGTGGTCTATAGACGAACACACACTCTTGATTTTATACAAATGTCTATGGCTGAATCACAGCAGTGCTAATATTCAGAACAACGGCCCTCTTGCTTGTGTGATTAATTCAGCAAATACCATCAAAATCAAACCGACAACAATGGGATCTTTGTATTATTTGTACACTGATTTGGATTGCATGATTATGGGGGGAAATCTAATTGTAATTTTTTCAATAACAATTATGCCACCCAAACTCAGAAGACATGTAGAGAAAAGAGAAGAGTTTGCATTTGGAGCATTTACAGTAACCCGAGCCTGTCGCTGTAAAAGAAGCTAACAACACTGAATCATGAGCTGCTTGTGTTTAAATCACTTTTAAACATACATTGCATATATTTAACCAATTAAATTGAAGCCTTTGCGAGTTCACAATGAACCAAAACGCAATTTATTCCACTGAAATCATTTTGTGCTTTGATGTTTTATGTAGTTTTTTTTTAATCTATCTGTATTAGGGCTGTCGCTAATGATTATTTTGGTTGTCGGTTGATTATTTTGACGATTAATGGAGTAATCGGATATTTTTTGTGTGTGGTAATAAAAACAGACCTAAGCAAAGACCTAAGCCTTTAAAACGACTCAATACATATGAGGCAATATACACTGTTAAAATATATAAGCAATCAACTTATGTACATTATGTATTATAACAAATGCCTGCAGAGGGCGCAACGGCCTGGTGATTGTTGTTGTTACACATACAACTAGATCAAATCCTTGTTTAATATTGATCAAACAACATTTAATTCAAATGTTTACTTAATCTTTAATATTTGGTCACTTATTTTGGATAGGATAATGCTAGGATAAACACAATATAGTCTGTTTTGCTCAAATTTACCAACGAAAATAATTTACCGACTCCATACACAGTGGCTTTTTATTTCTGAATCCGCATTTTGAACGAATCGGGAGAACCAATGATTAAAATTGATTCAATGATTTTAAAATGTAAATTGCTCTCTTTATGGTCCATTGAATCAGTCAATGGACCATGAAGATAACTATTTACATTTACCATTTTCATAAAGAGAACCATTTACTTCATTCCTGAATGAATCGGCCGTTTGAACGAATCGAATGAATTAATGACTCAATGACTTACTCCATTAGATATTTATCACTACCTACTGGCAGTTTTAATTTATTATTTAGAGAATAATTGCATTAAAAATTCATATTTTCATATTAATAAAAACAGACATTAAAAGGTATAGTACACCCAAAAATATTTATTTCTGAAGCTACTTTATGTAATGTCTATTTGAATTTTTACACAATAATGACTATCGCTTGGGAGAAATTTCTCAGCAAAATGTAATCTTGTAATTAATTAGATTACATTATTAGATTACAGCCTTAACAGGTGGCACGGTTCACAAAACGCACGGTTCGGTTTGTATCATGATTTTAGGGGCATAGTTTTCGGTTCTGTACAGTTCTTGTTGTTGTTTTTTCTTTTAACCTTTAACACTCCAGAAATGTAAGTCAGCATATGATATATAGCTTAATTATCCACAATTTAGGATACAGTATTAAAAAAATTGTTATATCATGTATAAGTTGTTTCCTAACTGGCTGTCTACCGAGTCCGACACATTGGCGTAACATTTTTCAATTAACAAAGTCAATTTTGATCAGAACTCAGTGAGCAGCTTTTTGCCCAAACTTCAAAGGCCTGTTTAAATTCTTAAAACTAGAAGCATATCCTAACTTTAAAGTTACATTTATCATGTGAACTACTTATATAAACCATGTTATAAGCATGTGTGTTTGGTACAGATGGGAACACGGTCGCGTTTTCAGCAGATATATGCTGCCCATCATAAATCAAAGCACGAGACAGACAGGGATTGGAGGAGAACACCGGAAAATGTGACAGAATGGACAATATTCATCTGTATTTGCAAAACACGAGTTCAGCTGCGCGAGACAAACGCTGCCAGTGTGAAAGCACAACGAGCGCACACGCCTCCTGCTCTCCATACGCACTGCTTCTGCCCTGCCAACGCACTGCTTGCGCATGCGGTGTTAAGCTGGCGTTATACGACGCTAGCGCATCCTCCGACTCCGGGTAGCCTTCCTTATCTCTCCCACTTGCCATTTATACAAGTGACATGACCTGCAGCACGCCACTTAAAAGTGTCTTTTAATTCTTTTTAGGGCTGGGACGGTTACCGCATTACCGCAGGTCTGAGATCGTCATCGCCATCACCGCAAAAAAATAAATAAATATTGGTTTACATTCCAGCCTTCATATATTTTGCTAGATTAACTAGCATGCTCACTTTATTGTGATGGACGATGATATCGTTGTTTTTTTTATTTGTATAAAAAGATAATTTATAGCCTACTCTGTATTTTATCTTTTTACATAAATACTATTTTCTACTTAAAAACGATAATTTCGTTATTTTACTAAATCAAATAAGGACTCATAGGTTGCACGTGAGGGGAAAAAAGTAGCTTGCTTACACTTAAGAGGAGTTGTGCTATTTTATTTTAATATCTCCTTACATAAATACTATTTTCTACTTAAAACTATAATTTCGTTATTGACCCAGTGTTTTGTATGTGAAAGCTGTTTTACATGATTATTACCACGGGAGTGAAGCACAAAGCTTTGTTTACAAGGGAAATAAATTCACAGATGTTACGTCGCAAAAATATATATGGATTCATGCCGATTGAGAGGGGGAGGCTGAGCCCAATTTAAGATTTGCCAGCTTTTTAATTCTGTTTTGCGATCTGGTCACCCAATATTCCGATTTCCGTGAATTTTAACAATAGGCCTAACGTTAGTCCATTTTATTCCACTGGACATCTCGTTTCTTTTCCCAAATCTTAACTTACGTCGCACTCATTTTCGCAGGGAATTATAAATGTTTCTTCCTTTTGTTTGCTTTAGTCTATTATACCCATTCAAATCTTTTACTGTGGTAAAGTAGAAAAACACTGTAGGACGAAATTTTATATAACACAGTTTGTTACTGTTATTAGACTTGAGGCCCGTCAAGTTTATTTGACACCCAGCGATGTTGCTTTCGTTTTCTCTAGCAGTACATAGCCTAATCAAACATATGTAGCCTAAATGTCTTGACCCTGTGGACGATAAAATTCGATCTTCAGACGTTTTACAACAAGTGTTGCTTTGCAATATCAGGAGAAAACATGAAGACGTAGATATTCAAGTCTGTCCAGCTCGTGTCATCTCAAAGAGCAGAGCGGCATATGACGCATCTTTGCGGGGAAATAGGCTATGAAACAAATCTTTTACATGCATGCTTATGAAATGGATGTTTGAGCATTTATTATTTCAAATTGTAGGCTAGACTACAGTATTTAAAATAGCATATATGCATAGTTATACTCAATTTAATCTACAGAGCCAAGTTTTTAGTTTAACTATAGAAGAGGATTAGTGTGTGTCGCACTCACAACAAGACTCGCAACAGTGGGCGTGGCATCACGATGGTGGTGATCAATCGTGATGGGTGGGGTCTGTTTGGGGGTTTAAAGCGGTTTACCGCTGAACCGTGGGAATTTTTTGCTTTTCAACCGCGGTAAGAAAAAATCCATACCGTCCCAGCCCTACTTCTTTTACAGTATGTTCACACACACCTCTTATTTTGCACAAAAATGACACCCACAGTCTGAGGTAACATATGGACACGAGGCTACATTGCGCATGCATTGAATCGTGTGACGCACACACACTCCGAACCGAGACAAGCGAACCGAGCGGTTTGGATGTTTTTTCATGTACCGTGCCACCCCTAATATATATACCATATACAACATTTTGTGCTTATATATTATGACTAATAATAATTATGATTATTATTATTTCTAATAATATTTAACAAAATTAGAAATATTACAGTAATATTTATATTTTACAGAAAACTTATTTTACAAAAAAAACTGCAGGGTTACCTGTTAACATGCAGGCAGCCTTATGACAAATTCAAAAGAAATGTCTAAGGATTTATACAAATATATAAAATATTGTATTATTACAAAATCTGATATCAATTTCTTGATTTTTGTCAGGAGGTTTGCAAAACCAAGATTTGAAATATGATTTAATATGTCTTTAATATGAAATATGAGCCTCTTATGCATCCACTGATGAAAAACTCATACATTGTAGAAAAACATGGATTGTCATGCACATTTATTTAGAGAAGTATTATTTTTCTGCTGGGCAATAAACACGCTCATGTTTCATTCATACTGGAGGCCAGAGGGCGCCCTCGAGCAGAAACTCCACATTTGCCTCAGAGAGAAGTAATATAATGACGTTTTCAGGAAATCCCTAATGTGAGCTAGCTGTGTATCTGAATAAAAAGAAGGTAGAAACGCTTTGATTAAACATGAAGACAACAAACACACAATATATGGTGTATTTGATGCAGTGCTAATTGACAGACTTCATCAATGTATACAAAACTATAAAAAAAATAATAAATAGTCTGCCTCATTTTGTGATATGAAGCCACATCAGCTCACAAAAAGGAAATCTCAAACACTCGACTGACGATTTGAAGGGAGTTAAAACATGTTATGAAACGTCTTTTTTTTTTCAAACGTACGTTATAAGCGACTCAAACTCGCAGTGCTTTCAGACAGAGAAGCATTTCCTACTGATCACAGAGCTGCTCTTCATTAACACGCTGGGAATATATTTATATCATTAAAATCGCAGCCTTTACACTTTCATTGTCGCACATAAGCCAAATCACGATTTGTGTTTCGATTTTGAATAATCGTGCAGCCCTAATTTTTTTTAATCGAGTACTCTAATTTAATCAAGCAATCGTGACAGCCCTAATCTGTATTTTTACTGCCTGTGTGGTCCTTTGGTATACAGCGTTTGTTGTAATGGGCTCTATAAATAAACTAGACTTGACTATTACAGACATTTGTACTCTTAATTGTGTTTGGTTTTTCCTTTCTTACTGTACATCCATTGATATCACAAATTATTTTATCCAAAAAAAAAAAAAGTAACTTTTTTTTAGCATACTCACCAACACATCATTGCAGATATCTCGCAGTTCGGACTCCACTTTCTCCCGGTATTCCTTCACCATCTGCAGTTTCTTGTCATTTCCTTCAGTCTTCTGCTCAATGCTGGAGATGACCCTCCAGGCAGACCTCCGGGCACCCACCACGTTCTTATAGGCGACGGATAGCAGGTTTCTCTCCTCGTTAGACAGCTCGGACCCAGCCTCAGTCACCAACTTCATACAGGCCGCCATATCGTCATAGCGCTCGGCCTGCTCGGCCAGCTTCGCCTTCTGGATGAGCTCTGTTCTGTCCATCCTGCTGCTTTTCTTTAAGTCTGTGAGTGTTTCTAGGTCTATGGGACACTCGGCTGATCAAAGGAGGGGAATGAACCGCTGCTTAATCCCTGGAGAGGCTGAGGGGGAAAGATAATGAGTCACACTCCATATATTGATTAGAGAATCCTTTATGTGAACGAATCATTCCGTTCACTTCCATAGACGCCTCTCCCCTTTGATGTGTGCAAGTGCTTTGGCTGTAGCACAAGCAAATAGGATTTGGGTACAAGCTTTGTAGTATATCACAAATACGCCCTTTATTGAACAAGTCCGTGTTAGGAGCTCTGTGGATTTCTAACAGTGACATCTTGTCATAAATTGAATGGCAGAATCGGTTGGGAGACTTATTCAATTCCTAGTTCATACCACATCAAAACACACCTGTTTTTCGCCACCTACAGGCGAAATAATGCAATTGTTAGAAAGAATCAGTAAATGAATCTTTTTGATGAATGATTCAAAAGATTCGAATCACTGAAATGAACCAAAATCCCTACTAAAGCTCTTCCGTGTGAATCTTACGCTTTCATTCTCAACACACGGACTAAAAACACGGATATCAGCTGAGATTAATATACACGTCTTAAAACCTAGTGAGCTGCCCATCAAAACAGCATTTTGGGCGCGTTCCGACAGATGTTGTCTATGTAGGCAGCTCACTAGGTTTGGAGACAAGGACAGGGTGTGTGTGCGGCTTAACACATCTGTGTCAGTGTGATCCGTACAGCCCTGCCCTGCTCACTAAAATATCATACATATCTTAGTGGACCGATTGCTTAACGTAATTTTAAGTAAAAAAAATAGGACATCGCAGTTGCATTATACCGTTCACAATCATACCGAGTCAATTTGATTCAATGAAATCTAGCCTGATTTCCGTAGCAATGAGGTTACTGCTCACTCACTATACAAGGCGTTACTTTACCATTTCAGTCGTCCGTCAGATATGCATATCAACATAAATATTAGTTTATACAACCAATACAGCTCTATGTAAATCGTCTTTAGTTTGATGTAAATAAGCCAATTTAAATTAAATAAATATATATATATATATATTTTTTTTTAAATCAATTGTAACGATCTGGCGACCCGCCTTTAACAGCGATGGGTCTCGTCTTGCCCAATACATGTTATAATTTTAGACAACCAATATTTAACAAATATACAATCTGCTAATACAAGTATCGCACATCAAAGGGAAATACATCTTTACTATACATTGTAATAAGCAAATCAACCCCTCCGGTCGATACGGACGCAGTTTGGCAGCCCCTCCTGCCTCTCAACCGAGCAGCGCGGTTAGAGCCTACCGATTACGACGTCCATTAAAACAATATAAATGATATATACGAATCTAAGCATGTATAATAAAGAAACATAACACCTTAAATCTAAAATATTTTAGATTGCATCTCACCTCTCGATCAACGGTTGACTCCAACGGATTGATAGCCTTTGAGCTTGGATGGTTAGGGGGAAAAATGTAGTAGAGAAAGACAATCGAAAGTGTTTACCGTAGGACGTCGCTAATCCCGCCTGTCAACCAATCAGATACCGCGCTTCCCGACTGTAACGCGTTGTTCTTCAAATGATCATCCAATAGCAGCTTAGCGCGGGGAATGGAGGCGGGCCAACGCAAATGCGTTCGGTTGCCCCGTAGACTCTGACTTGTAGCCACGGGGTTTCCTCCAATTAGAGCAAGGGGGATGACGTCACTATTGCTATGGTGATCCCCCCTCCTCCTACTCATCCCCAGCATCACCATCAGCATCATGATTGGGAACTGGATGCATCAACAGCAGATCTAGCCTACCTACTGAGTCCCAAATACCATCTCTCTAATTAATCAGATTTGAAAGATAATTGCTTTGGTTCTTATAAGGGTTTAAACAAGGAGAGTTCATTCAATATATGAGAATGGGGTTTGCGAAAATTTACAGTATTGAGCTCTATGATAAGATAAAAAAATTAAACAAAAATTCCAGCACCGATTTAAAGGGAAGGACAGACTTTTGAATGCAATAATAATGCACAAACACATATATCTAGACATGAACAATAACAACAAGGTACGGGAGGTCAGTACACGTTGAGAATATAGACATGCCTAAAGGACATCATTACAAGGTCGTCATTGCAACACATTTAACTTTGGCTTTTTTCACAATACAGCAAGGCATGGATTCATTTTTTGCTTTTATAAAACCATTAAGCTACTTCATATTAAATAAAATATATAGTGATGTACCGTTTTATTAAAATGGTGGCAAATTCAATAAATTACATCCTTCCACTAGAAGGAAAACCTTGACTTAACACAACGTTGCTATGCAACAGCATCAAAAAATAACATTCTGCTATGGGTAATATAGTAAACTGATATTTCATCTGTTACCAAAATATCATGGATACACACACCGTTCAAAAGTTTGGGGTCAAAAAAAAAAAAAAAAAAAAAAATATATATATATATATATATATATATATATATATATATATATATATATATATATATATATATATATATATACCAATATACCAATATACCAATATACCGTTCACCAATATATTGCTGCATTTATTTGATCAAAAATACAATAAACAGTAATATTGTAAAATATTATTTCAATTTAAAATAAATGTTTTCTAATTATATATATTTTAAAATGTAAGTTAGAAGAAGCAGGAAATGTATTAGCCTGCCTGACTATCCCTTAGTTCTCACTAGACAACAGTCACTCTAACTTTGTTGAAGCATGTTTTATTCTTCACAGTCAATTTCCTGTGAGGTAACTAGAATGAGTGTGATAGGGTGGGGCCGAATGTATGACAAATTCTGACATCTTAGCGTTGTCTGAACAGGTTAAAGTAGTCATCCATTTAAGCACACAATGATTCACATAAGTGACTGTAGCTATAGTAAAACATAGCTTGTATTATTTTGTGCCAAAATGATGAAAGCCAATTCAGTACAATCAAAAATAAATGAAACAGCTAATTTATTAGATATAAAAAATAAGACAACTCGCACCCTACTTGGCTGGCTTTGAACCAAGATCTCATCTATTATCTAAAGAAGCAGGATTTCACCCTCTCACTCCTGCATGGGCTCCAGGCTCAGCTCAAAGAGGAGAAGGCTTTGAATGGTGATGTGTTAAACTCCAGCAGGTGATGCCATGCCCTATATCTTACAGATTACGTTACTTTCTAGGTAGCACATGTGGAAAACGGGCTATTAATATTTGTTTGACTCTGTACTATACAAATGGCATAATATAGATGTCAGGAGTGTGCTTTGTTTCATTGCATTTGTTCCTGTCTTATCTAATCTGTGTCAGTTTCATTCAGTTCACCTGTTGTTCAATTTTGTTCAATAAACTCATTAGTTCCCTTGTTTACTTGTGGTATGAGTCCCTGTTCTGTTTAGTTCTTTTTCCTGTCTCGTCTATGTTAAGTGGTTGTTTCCCTGCCTGTATCTTGAGTGTTTGGCTCAAAAGACTATTTCCTGGAATTCGGCTTTGTCATGCACTTCTCTGATACAGCCACCAGTGACAGAAGACAGGACCAATACAGAAAAGAATGGACTCACCATTGGTGCGTCTCCTCCTCCACACTAAACAGAGGAGACATCACCATTACCAGCCCAGCTCTGCACTTAGGGAATCAACTCACCATCCCGAGGTATGGATACGACGGCAGAGCTCACTGCAGATAGAGGATCTGAGCCTGCAGCGACGAACGAGCTGGGGCCTACTATAAGGACAGAGTCATTCATCAGAGTCATACATAGCTTGAGCACTGCAAGATGTCTGAGCAGGTGTGTGAGCTGGTAACATCATCCTTAACTGTGGGAGTCCTTGTGGATTACAAGTGATTGAAGGAAGACCCCATCCACACTCCTGCTGCAGAGGGTGAGTTGAAGCTGGCTTCTGGAACATTCTGGACATTTTGAGAAGGATGTTCCCTTGTCTCTCCTGTCTCCACTGGTCCCGTCCAGTCCCAATTGTCCTGCGTTTCTGCTGGTCCCGCCCAGCTTCAATCCTCCTGCATCTCCTATGAACCCTCCCAGCCTCCCTCTTCTTCAAATTCCAGCCAGTTCCTCTGCCCAGTCACCGCCATCACCTGTCAGCCCCTCGGTTCCTCCTCTACCGCCCCTCTGTGACACTGTAACCCATACAGCATCCAGCTTCTCCTGGATGAAGGGATCCCCTAGGTCCATCTCCAGCTGATGATCCTGTCACTCTACCTCATCCCGTCTTCCAGACTCCTCCACCGTGGCTCCTTCCTCCCTCAGCTCCACCTGGGACCATCAGCCTTAGTGCTCCACTGGGCTACCTCGAGCCTCCGGCTTCACCTCGGTCATCGCCTCACCTGCACCACAGACTTGCGAGCCATCTGCAGAGTTTTGTCTCTCCAACCCTACGGCTCTGTATGGCTCCGGCCTCCCTCTGGTTCCAACTCAGCTCTCTTGTACACTGGTCCACCTCGGGAGTTTGCTACGGCTCCATGGGCCTACTTCTTGGCTGGTCTCTGGGTCGCTATCTGGCTCCCTCTGCTCCTGGCCCCTCCCTGGCTCCTCCATCCGTCCACTCTCCCATAGACTGTTTTGCCTGCCCCTGACTGTGTCCATCCCTCTCTGACTGAGCCCCAACCCTCCTTCCTCAGTTAGACCATGTACAGTATGAGGACAAGTTTTCAGAGGGGTGCGTATTGTCAGGAGAATGCTTTGTTTCATTGTTTCATAGACCTACAACCAATCAGAGCAACGCATAGTTGTCAACAGAAATCTGCACGCACGTTTGAAGAAGAAAAAGATGAAGACAAGTGTAAACGATCTTTGCCGGTGTTGTAAAATAATTTAAGTACTTACCAACTTGATCATAATTTTTTTGAGAAATAGTAAAGGTGAATGCATATACGAACAAGTTCTCCGTTTAGGATTAGAACAAATTCAACCCAAGCGGTCTTTGGTGAAGTGGATGCTTATGTTACTGTTTATAATCTGGCCATCATCGTATAAAGTCCTGCAGTGCTATCAGAATTCCACTAAATCCCCAGCTCATCTGCTATGGGATTTATGTATGTCTATTTATGCAGCAGCAGCATATCTTCCATGCATATATATTAGCAGTATCAAGTCCATACCTGCTCTGCAGCAGCAGCAGCAATAATCAACAGCAACAGAAGTGTAGCATATAGTCCACCAAGACCAAATACATTAACATTGCCATATTAAATAACATGCTAAAACTTTTGAGAGTTGTCATGATTGCAATATGCATTAAACATTGTTGAAAAGTGTTACCAAAAACTGAAAATTGTAAGTATAAGTAAAATCTGCTGTGATAGTGGATCAAGCAGCAGCATTGAGCAGTCTGTCGGGATTGTGCTGTCACTGTGGCTCACAGGTCACACCGCCTGAAGGGAATCAATATGTGACGTCAGAGTTCTGTCAGAGAGGAACAAAGACATTTGCCAACAAAAAACTAAGTACTGAAAATGGTTGTTGATCCATTGTTGTAGGATACAGAAAAAGAAGGCTAATAAGAGAGCAGACAGACAAACATCCTTTCTGTCTGTGCAGACTATTCCCTCAAAGACTGGTGGATAACTGTCCTGCCTGCAGAAAGTCTATTAACTTAAATTTAGACTGGTTTTTAAGGTAGCCCGTGGTCTTAGAGAGCCAGTATAGTAGCAACATGGAGGTGTTAAAAGAGCTGTTTCACATAAAGCGAACAATCCGCCCACCCATAGGCAAAAACACCAGGCTGCATGTAAAAGCTCAAACAAATGGTCAGTGTTGCGCTTTACCCATGTCCGAATTTCCTCCAACCCTATTAAACAAATCTGTTTACATTTCAACAGTTTACATTTCACACAGTAACAACATGATCAGTTTAACAAGCAGGCACTGGTTCAACACATTCATCCATCTTTACTTAAATTAGATTATGTTCTAATTACCATATGAAAAATACAATAACCTTGTCTCAGTGGATACATCAAAGCCCTTGCTGAAAGTGCTCAAACCTGGAGAACTGATTATCTTATTGCTTTCTCACTGTAAATGAGGAGACTGGGGGGATGTAGCAGTTACGTAGGTGGGTGGGCTCAGGGAGTTGTGTAGGCAATCTGATTGAATGAGACGAGGGTGTATTTCGTATTCTGCATGGCTGTGTGTGAGTGTGTAGGAGTGAGGGGGGTGTAATTGGCCCTTGGCACTCTAATTTTCTGTCCTTTCACCATTGTGATCATTGTCGGTGAGCAATAGCGTTGGATCTACTACTACAAAGCATTATAGCAACAAAGACTTCCTTTCTTTTCTTTTCCTTGCATCATTTGTTAATGCTAAAGCCAATTCAAATTTTGTCTATTTACTTTATATTTACTATTTAATTTACATTTTACTTTTCGTCCTTTTAATTGTGCACAATTCAAATGTATACTCTTTTTACAATAAGAAGCTGTAACATTAGTTAATGCACTAGGTAGGCTATCTTGAAGTAACACTGAGAAATACTTTTACTGCATGTAATAATTGGTTAAAGACAATTCCTCATATGCATTTTAAGTTACATTTAAACAAAAATAATTGTGTTAATAGTTAGTGTGATATCTAATGCATTTAAGTTTAATTTTTTTATTTATTTAACAGTCATGACGAATAATAGAAAAATCAGCAAATGCATCCTTTTATTACTAATTACATTTAAAGTTTGTGTGTGTTGCTATGCAAAAATAAAGAAAGAAAGAAAGAAAGAGAGAAAGAAAGAAAGAAAATAAAATGCCACACATGCTTGCATTCTTGAAAGTCCTGCTCTATAAATAATGCACACACAAAGTGCAGAATGCTCAGAGGACCTTAATCACACAGGCACGTGTGTGTGTGTGTGTGTGTGTGTGTGTGTGTGTGTGTGTGTGTGTGTGTGTGTGTGTGTGTGTGTGTGTGTGTGTGTGTGTGTGTGTGTGTGTGTGTGTGTGTGTGTGTGTGTGTGTGTGTGTGTGTGTGTGTGTGAATGCTCTGTCTTAAGTCTTAATGGCTCCTCTGCATTTAAGTCATTCTGACCCTAGGATTCTGCACTGTACACTCCTACAAGGCTGCCAACTCTCACGCATTCAACATCAAAGAGGACACGCACTGACAGACACAGCAGGTTACTTTTGATATAAAGTCTCAGCTTTCAAATTTCGTACGTTTTACTATGAAATTCAAACAATTAATACCGCTTTGGCATTCTTAATATGCAATAACAGACCGCTGTAGCGCCTCAGTGCAAGCATCACATAAAATGATCATCTCTTAATCTTTACTTAGTTACAACACCAAATAAACATGAATGAACATGAGACGGTATGTTGAAAGAACCTCTTAATGAAATGTATCATGTGTAATCGCTCAATCAGCTTGTAAACAATGCCATTTAGCATTAGGCTACCTCAGAAAAGCCATTTAATGTAACGTTACATAAACTGTATAGTCAAAAAATATATATGCACTATATTAGGCCTACATATTCATTATATTTTTACTTTAAAACGTTTTCATTATGTGCAATTGTATACAATCAGTTGTTAATTAACCTTTAATAATATAGCAGCCGAAAGGGTTCCTTGTAGCCTGTAGGATTCCCCCCCCCCCTGAGAAAAATTAACATGTAGCCTACTATCCAAATAAATAGATATTGAATTGAGATGGAATCGCAAGCTTTAATCAAATCTTTACATTTGTGTGAATACCACCCCTCCCCCAACGCCTTATTCAACGCCCAACCCTAAAAGTTGGCAGACCTATATAAACCTATATATCCATTGTTAGCAAATCTCTTAATCAGCCTTGCACAAGGTTTAAGTGAAAGTTATTTCTCCTGGTGTTAATGGTGTGATATTAGCTTCAGTGGTATTTTTTTGCCTTGTTCAAACCTGCCTAGCTAGACTGAGTCACAACCGAGAGCTTCAGTCTCTTATTTATCATGGATATATTTTCATACTGTTTCCATGGATGTGTATTACCCCTCCATTTGAAGTGATATATGGATGGAGAAATGAGAAGGACATGAGAAATAGACTAAAGAGAAACATGCAAGCAAAAACAGAGCAAATGTTTGTTAAAAAGCTATGTTTAGAGGAATCCATTAGTATGCAAAGACTGTTGTTTTTAATCAGATTGCCCTGTCTCAGCAATTATAATATTGCATAACACATACTCGTCTATGGGATTCAGAAAGGTTAGAGTTTCAGGATCACAATTCAATTAATACAGCTGTTGCAAGCAAAACAAGATCTCTTTTTTCGAGCTGTAGACAGACATAGAGTGGTTAGGAGGACGTATAGATAACTTGTGTGAGGCAATAATCTCTGCTCTCTGTACAGTGTGGAGGTGGAGAGCTGTTATGTAAGAAGTGGGTGTCCTCCTACTAGCTGCTGTAGATTTCACTGCACAACTCTGGTGTGTGGGACGAAGTGCTTTTGTCCCTTTTCACTTTCTCTCTTCCTCCTTAGCCTTCCCACCTCCTTTTTTATACTTACTTTCTTCCAAACTCCCGTGCCAAAGGTCATGACTGAATTACGTAAGTACACACACGTGTACAAACTGTACGAATGTCTTCCTGGGAGGAAACACAGTTGTAGTGCTGTGTCAGCAACAATGCTAAGCAACTGCAGGGCAAGATATTTCATGGTTTCATGGCAACCCCTTTCATCTGAGACCATAAATACTAAATATAGAACAATTAACTTTTTTTCTTTTCATTGTTTGCTATACATTGTGACTAATTGCAAACCCTTAAATGGGGAAAAAAAATAGTAAACATTACATTTTATGAAGTAAATGCGAGTGATCCTTGCCAGGCTGTAAAAAGGATGATTGCTAGGGTGTTCTAAATAGTTTTAGTGTGTTGTTGTATGGTTTCTCTTTCAAAAGTTGTGTAAAAAATTGTTTTAAGCCTATTAAACTTGTGTTCAATCATTGCTGGATAACAATGTTTTTACAACCTTAGGTGGCATTCTTCATGCGAGTGAATGCAGCACTGACTATAGTAGAGGAGTGGCACATTTAGGGTGTGTCTTCTGGCACAAAGCCACTGGCTGAGGTGCCGTTGACTCAAGAGAACTCAGAGCACTAGAGAGGGCACACCCATCTATTAAATTCATATTCAGCGGATTCAGTGATGTCCGCTGACTCCAGTAAGGGTGAACAGCATCAAGCTAACAGGTGTGGCTGCGAAATCATAACTTTACACCGCATGGCCATTGCTGGGGTATCTGGGGCCCCATTATAGGTTGCTTCTGTGGGCCCCGTTGAAATGGCATTCTGGGTGGGGTTGTGTGTCTTTGTGTCCCCCTCGGTTGAAATTGCCTTCCCGAAGGGGATTGGAATGTGGAGGGACAGCAGGGTAATGTGTGTTTGTTTCATGTACTGGAGGGTAGAATGTTGAAATCTGTTCCATGGAGTCTCTGTTGTGTCTTGTGTCTCTGTTGAAATAGCGTTTCAGGGAGGGGGGGTGTCCCCTTCGGGTTGACATCGGGGTACCCCATGTTTGAAATCGTGTTCCGGGGCAGTGGGGGTTGCAAGAGTTGCTGGATGGTGTTCCCCCTCAGATGAAATCACATTCTGGTGAGGGGCTGGGAGGGGATGGGTTATAGGGGTAAAGATATCGCGATATTTTCTGGGATTTTCTTGATAAACAATATTTTTCAGTATGTGTTATTGTGCTGGTACTTTGGCAGGTTTAGGGCTGCCATGGTCAGCTGACTATCAAAGTTTATGATATTCTTCATATTCCGTGTGGTGGTCAGTTCACAGAAGTGACCGAAATCAACTTTTTTACCTTGATACATTTTTAAAAAGTCAATTTCATAAATTTAGTAAGAATTAATTATAATCGGCCTGTTACCAATCAGTTTAATAAGTATCAACAAAATTAATCTTTCCAGTGCATAGGAAACACAGAAGCTGCATCTGGCATTTCGATCATTTACACAGACTGTTTACTGTTTGATCATTTACACACCACAGAAGTGACAAATGAATAACCTGCAGTTATAAATATAAATAATGTTTTGATGTTTAAAACATAAAATGTTGAATAATATTGATATTTGAAATTATTTAAAACATTAAAAGATACTTTAACTCTGAAACTAAAACCGCCAGTAGGTGGCAGCAAGTCACGTTTAATGAGCCATTGAGATTCAACCGATTATTTCAAACAGCTGATTCATTCAAGGAACGAAGCATTTGACTGTCTTACTCTATCTTAGTCATTGAATCATTGATTCAATTGATTCATTCAAAAAGCTGATTCATTCCGTATGAAAACACTGGTGTGTTTTGCTCAGAGACACAGATACAGTCCTGTGTCTTTGTTTTTAACTATTTTTCTGTGGCAAAATTGAGCTAAAACAGGCAAGTCTAAACTGTAAGTCAATTAATATTAACTTCTTGTTTAGTAAACTTGCATAAAATCAATATCACATTTGAAAAACTACAATCTTTGTGTGAGATCTTATATGAGATAAATATACCACACAGTGAAAGCGTCTCTCTCTCTCTCTCTCTCTCTCTCTCTCTCTCTCTCTCTCTCTCTCTCTCTCTCTCTCTATATATATATATATATATATATATATATATATATATATATATATATATATATATATATATATATATATAATATGCATATATACATAATTTTTGCAGTACACATTTTTACAAATACATTACCTCTGCCATGAGAAACCTGACATTCCTCATTGAGATATCTATTTTATCATCTGATCTGCTTAATGTGGATTTGTAACCTGATTAAATAGCTGAAACTACAGAGGTCAGAACAATGGTCAGTTAAATGTTAAATGTTTGGGGGCAGTCATCGCCTAAGTTAGGTGAGTCAGACTGGTAACCTGAAGGTCATGGGTTTGATTATCAATACTGGCAGGAAGTGACTGAGGTGCAGAGGTAGATAGTAACTAAGTATATTTACTTGAGTACTGTACTTAAGTACATTTTTTGAGGATCTGTACTTTACTTACTTGAGTATTATTTTTTCGGGAAACGTTGACTTTAATTTCACTACATTTGAAAGACAAATATTATACATTTTACTCCACATTTCTATCTTCAAAGTCGAAAGTCGTATCTGTAATAGCTTTTTTTTAGTAATCACTGTTTTTTTTTTTTTTACCAACATTTTTTGAACACTGATTAGTTTATAGCAAAATGGAGGAAGACGGTTCCTCAGCACAGTGTGTGCACACATGTTAATACTTAGAAAGTATTTTTCAGTTTTCTGAAAATATGAAAGATTGGTTTCTTTGGCATACACTTGAAGCATGTCTCACAAAAAGTTGACTCAAGTTTTGAGTTTTGGCAAATATTCACGTAAACAAAGTTTATTATGTCTCAAGTGAACATAAGCAGTTGGGAGAATATTGTATGTGCATCAGTGTATTGGATCCATGCATTTGGCCTTAAAGTGACAGCAGCTTTATATAAAGTATGTAAGTATTGAAATGAGTTTAAAGGGTGGATGAAACACTCAGTTTCTGTCAATCTCATGTCAATCTTGAGGACCTATAGAGTAGTATCGCATCCTTCATATCGCCAAAAAGTCTTTAGTTTATTATATTTATAAAAGAAAGATACGCTGTACAGAGTCTTTCTGAATAAAACCGAACGGCTGGAGGCGTACCGTGTGGGCGGCGCTAAAGAATCACGAGCGCATGTGATTGCGTTGAGAGCATCCTTAAATATGGTATGTGCTGTAACTGTATATATTTGCTTAGCGGCTTGTCATGGGCAAGTTTTATAAGGACATAATTTGGTTTATGGACTGTTGTATGCGACTAAACGTTAGCAGTAGCAAGCGGAACGGTTTTGCACGTTAGTGCCTGTTTACATAGAAAAACAATGCAATAGTAGCCCATTTGAATGAAGATGCGCGCTTTGTGTGAAGGTTTAAAATGAATAAATTTATTTAGTTCAACATATTTTCCCACTCCCATTTGTGTATTGTTGTTTGGATTGGTTTTACAATAAACAAACAGACAGCTAAACAAATGTAAACACATTTTAGAGTTATACGTTCATGTTGTTTACTTACGTGCCAATAGCAAACAACACACACAGGCATTTGAAGCAGTTTTACTTACCACCTGCTTCCAAAAACACACTTCTTTGGTGACATTGTTGATTTCGTAAAGTCCTGTGACTGCAGTGCAGCCGGCTTCCCTAAAGCTGTGCAAAGTCTGTTAATGGTCGTGCATTTGCGCTCTAGCTCTGTTTGTGCGTGTGCCGTTCCGGGAGAAGAGCCCGTACGGACCGTACAAGGAAATTCCGCCCTTGTTGATGTCACGCAGACCCATACTTGAAAAAAACTTTCCGAAACTTGTGAGAAACTAGAAGGAGTATTTTTTGCACAGAAATACTCTATCAATCGTCCAACTTATTTTTTGAAACTTTGTCCATGTTTAGCTTGGGAATCCAAGTCTTTAACCAGACTGATCTCATGAAATGGCGTATGTATGACACGCCAATTCGTATGCCATTTTGGCATGCTGTCAAGATGCATAATCTTGTTTATCAACGCTGTTTCATTCAATCCCCCTACACTGCCCCTATCCCTAAACCTACCCATCACACACACACACACACACACACACACACACACACACACACACACACACACACACACACACACACACACACACACACACACACACACACATGTTGTGTTTCCATGTTTTATGGGGACATTCCATAGGCGTAATGCATTTTATACCGTACAAACCGTATTTTCTATCCCCCTACACTGCCCCTGCCCCTAAACCTACCCATCACAGGAGACATGCTGCATTTTTACTTTTTCAAAAAACATCACTTAGTGTGATTTATAAGATGTTTTCCTCATGGGGACCAAAAAAATGTCCCCACAAGGACAAAAATTTGGATATTGCCATCTTTGTGGGGACATTTTGTCCCCATACCGTAGGGATTACCAGTCCACACACACACACACACACACACACACACACACACACATGTTGTGTTTCCATGTTTTATGGGGACATTCCATAGGCGTAATGCATTTTATACAGTACAAATCGTATTTTCTATCCCCCTACACTGCCCCTACCCCTAAACCTACCCATCACAGGAGACATGCTGCATTTTTACATTTTCAAAAAACATCACTTAGTGTGATTTATAAGATGTTTTCCTCATGGGGACCAAAAAATGTCCCCACAAGGACAAGGATTTTGGATATTGACATCTTTGTGGGGACATTTTGTCCCCATACCGTAGGGATTACCAGTCCACACACACACACACACACACACACACACACACACTGCCCCTAAACCTACCCATCACAAGAAACAATTAGCATTTTTACATAAAAAAAAAAAAAAAACATAATTTATTATGTTTATAAATCCATTTACATTGTGGACACATACACACATAATGGTTTGTTTCGGCATAGACATACACACGTAATCACACGGTGTATACACACGGAGATGATGGTTCGTTTCGGCATACACATACACGCGGAATCACATGGCGTAGACATACACGCGGATAGCTCAAAATGCGTACAGATAACACGCCCTTTTTGGCTTTAGAAAGTGGCGTGTATGTTTACGCAAAGTCATGATGCCATGTTGCTTTAACAGTGTAAAAAGCTCAGTATGCATGAAACAGCATTTCACCCCTCCTTTAAGGTAGTCATATGCTGTAATGTTAGATGGAGCATCACTGACTGGCTTAAACTACTATGATGACACAGTGTGCATACAGCAATGCAACAATAATAAAATAATGCATTGACATAAAAATTGAAATACATTTTTTACTTAAGATACTTCTAAAAACAAGCACACTTCTGTACTTTTACTTAAGTAAAAATCTGTTTTTACAACTTTCACTTGTAACGGAGTAATATTTGACCAGTAGTACTTTTACTTTTATTCAAGTCATGGAGTTGTGTACTGTCCACCTCTGCTGAGGCGCCTTTGAGCAAGGCACCTAACCCCCAGTCCAGGGGTTTTCAAACTGGGGTCCGGGGTCCGGGGTCCCCCAAGGGTCCTCCTGATTCATTTCTAAATGTTTCACTCCTTTCTTGCCATATGCATACTTTCCAGAATTGTATGTTTGTTTTGTATCCTTATAGTGAGTTTTTCCTTATAGTATCCTTATAGTGAGTCCCCTTTATCTTGCTCAGTGTTCTTAAAGGGTTACTTCAGCGATTTAGCATTAAGCTTTGTATCAGTAGAAACCCGGGACTATATTCAAATTATCGTACTTTCCCCCCTCAAATGACCCTGAGACGAGAGAATTATATATTTTATGTCTGGAAAAATTCCTCCGATGACGCAAATATCGTCATTTTGCGTCATCTGAGGAGTTTTTGTCCAGAGGCTAAAGACTATAGCCAGCAGGAGGCGCTATTTCCACATGTTTTCAACATCGTACTCACAGCACTCGGCTCGGGAGCTGCGGAGATTCATGTAAACAGATCGGCGGAGATTCATGTAAACGGACCGGTGGAGACCAAAGTGAGTGTTTTAACTTTTAAAATGAACTTCCTATGAAAGTTAAGCTTCTAAAGACATGAACTGAACACGCACCAGACTGATCACGCGCTGTGAATGCAGCCGCAGCTGCGAATCCCGCGATTACCTGATGAATGTAATCCGATCCTGCTGCGTTTGTGCCGTGACAAACACGTTCAGTTTTTAATTGTAGTGTCTCTAACTGAACTGATTTTCTGAAAATGAACGTGGTAGGCAAGTGATCCAGTAATCCAGTAGCCGACTAGCCGTGCCTAGAGTAGGGCAGTGAAGCAGTGCGTTCTGGGAATTGTTGTCTTTCATCCCCATGAGACAAAAATACATTTTCTGTGTTTTCTCAGTCTAGATGGCACCAAATTCAAAAATAATTTCACATTTCTACTACATTAATGACCCAGTTTAAATACAGATTCATCTTCCCATCGCTGAAGTACCCCTTTAAGGCAGTATGAAAGCTTCTTAAATACATTTATAGCGAAAGTTGCTTATACAAATAATTTTTTATTAAAAATGTTCTTCTTCAGGTTTATACATCCAACATTAAAGGGTTAGTTCACCCAAAAATGAAAATTATGTCATTAATGACATAACCCGTAAGACCTCCATTCATCTTCGGAACACAGTTTAAGATATTTTATATTTAGTCTGAGAGCTTTCTGTTCCTCCATTGAATGTATGTACGGTATACTGTCCCTTTCCAGAAAGGTAATAAAAACAACATCGAAGTAGTCCATATGTGTCATCAGTTGGTTAGTTAGAATCTCTTGAAGCATCGAAAATACATTTTGGTCCAAAAATAAAAAAAACTAC
Source organism: Gobiocypris rarus (assembly GCA_023029165.1). Taxonomy (NCBI): domain Eukaryota; kingdom Metazoa; phylum Chordata; class Actinopteri; order Cypriniformes; family Gobionidae; genus Gobiocypris; species Gobiocypris rarus. The sequence continues at coordinate 28,486,587 of CM040925.1, forward strand.
GACTTTCAGCATTGTCTTCTTCTCTTCCGTGTTTGTTTTCAATCCGCGAATAAAGATTTGAACGGTTATGAATCAGCATATTGATTCAGAATTTGTATTGCCAATGTCACGTGATTTCAGCAGTTTGGCAGTTTGACACGCGATCCGAATCATTAATGAATACGCTGATTCATAACCGTTCAAATCTTTGAAACAAACACGGAAGAGAAGAAAATGCTGAATAAAGTCATAGTTTTTGTTAATTTTGGACCAAAATGTATTTTCGATGCTAGTAAATTGGCTATACTAATCCTTTAAGTTTAGCCAATTTAAGTTTGGAAACAATATGTTGTATTTATAATGTCACACTTACTGTTTATCTAACAGTTTAAATGTTTTTTCATACATAAAAATATATAGATGGATTTAAGGAAGGGGGTCCCTCATAAAGGTTCATCATATTTGGGGGTCCTTGGCATCATAAAGTTTGAAAACCCCTACCCCAGTCACTCCCCAGGTGCCACAGCAAAAATGGCTGCCCACTGCTCTGTGTGTGTGTGTGTGTGTGTTTGTTCCCTACTCCTAATGTGTGTGCACTTGGATGGGTTAAATGCAGAGGACAAATTCTAAGTATGGGTTACCATACCTTTTAGATGTCACTTTATCAAGTAGGGTTTTTACCACAACTTATTTCAAAAATCCTAAATCTCTGATTACCTAAAAATCAGAATGATAATTGCACTTCTGTCCAATGGGTGATGTCATGCTGGGAGTAGTACATCCCGCACTGAGCTCTCAACCTACATTGATTGAATTGGCAGCTTTCTCTCTCACTCTCTCTCTCTCTCTCTCTCTCTCTCTCTCTCTCTCTCTCTCTCTCTCTCTCTCGCTCTCTCACTCACTCTCTCTTTCTCTTGGTGAGTGCACGGCCAGGGGACAAATAGAGAAGGCTGCAAGACAAATGTAATTACATCTCTGCTGAGTCATTTTGTTTTGCCTCCAGATGAGTATCAGAAAGATCACTGAGGTCACGCAGGGAAAGTTGAATTAGGCCAAGCTTTGAATTTATATGTGTATTTACTATTTTTTGGTGAACAACAGCTTTACAGTGTTATTCATGGTAGTTAAGGACAGTTAAGGACGTTTTATTTTTTAAAGTTTTATTCTTGGGCCTCAAAAAGGTTTCAGTTCTTGCCTTTGACCATATGCTGATTGTTATCACTAATCTCCATGACAAACCTCATCAAAAAGAAGGTATTGCTGCCTATTAATAATACAAGGACTCTAAAGACCACGGCCTCTAGTGTCAGTCGCTAGAGCACCTCTTGAGATCAAGGAGGTTTACACGCACAGCTCTTATACTGGCCTGTACGTCTGTTACACTCACCTCCCTAAACCTCACTCCCATCCGGGTCACGGCACCAAATGTAACCGCTACTACATGACCCGCCCTGAACGGGATTTTTGGTGTGGGAGGCGCACAAACAGTATGTTGATCCCGGAACATGTTGCTCTTGGTGAAATCAGATTCTACTAATGGCTCATCCTGTAACATTGCCTTTTTTCTTATTTATTGCTCAATTAGTTCTGTCATTTTATTGAAGCTTTTATTGAACCTTTATTGAAGTTCCTATTTAGCCACAGCTGATCATATTTTAAAATGAGAGAATAAGAAGTGACTATGCCAGCACAGAGTCCTTTTTCTCACTATAATCTTGCTCTTTGAAGTCCTGCGCAGCTCTCTGCATTTCTCCCTCCGCTTTTCTTATGCGCAAAACACCACCCTCGTGGTTACTATAGCAATACTCCAGGACAACCTACACTTTCTTTTCTTGTGACATGTAGAGATTTAATGCACAGGACAAAACCAACACGGCCATGTTTGTTTATTGCCTTGTTATATGATATAATCACAAGCAAAAATGCTCCTTTTTTTCTGTCTCAGGACAAGTTTCTCTCTGCTAAACTTAAGCGAAGCCCTGGTAGATGGTTTCTGTAAAAGGTACTCTAATGTGTCATATCAGTTGATACAATATAAGAGGTTTGAGGGGCTTGAAAAGAAAAAGAAAAAAACAGCATATTTGCATATTCATCCTCTCAAATGCTCTGTGAAATAAAGCACACTTTATAAAGGTCCATCTCATTTGAACGTTGCTGTTGTCATGGGGATTTGGTTTAATAAACAGCATGCTTCAAAAATATGTTACTTATGTCTTTCCATGAATCACTGTAGAGTTCACTTGTTCCACACACACACATATAAATACACAGTGAATAATTTGTGACCATACCTCTCTCTGACTGCAGAGGTTAAAATACATCTGTTACAAATCCACACAAAAAAGAGCCAAGCCAAGTTTTGAAATGTTGAATGAGCAGATTCCTCATGTTCATTTTCACTAATCTATTTGTAATGCAGCGAATGAGACGATTTCCACAACAATGAAATGCACCGATGGCTGCTGTATCTTGTCAGTTTAATAACTGAGTATTCAAATTCAAATTGTTTAATCTGAAATCAGTTAGACATTATGTGGTATGTTAGAATACATTTGACAGCAAATTATATATTAAATATATGATATGATAGTGACAGGTATCATTGAGTTACAGAGAAATTACATTTCTCCACAGTCAAATGTATTGACATATCACATAATGTTAAACTGCTGCTGTGACATCATACTCAGTGTAATTAAGTTACACACTGTGACTACAATAATGCAATACAGTATTTGAATCAATCAGGGCCACATGCATTTCAAACAGCAAATCCTCTGTGATTAACACTGTTCTCTTGTCTCCATGGTTACCAATATGCTGGGGCCGAATGTGGGCCGAAACTAATAACAAATCCACTGAGAATATCAGTGAGGAAAAATGTGAAAACTGTTTCTGTACATGTAGTGTGTGTCTATAAGTGTTTGAATGAAAAAGGTGAATGGAATAAATGTCCTCATCTGATGAGTGTCATACTCTCTCTATATAATATTAATAACTATAAATAATATATAACAATAATTTTAGTAATTTGTTTATGCCAAGCACCCCTAAATATGATAAATCTGTTTGCGAGAGCTTTTTTGTTTTAGCGTGAGCCCCTTTCTAAAACAATAATGGCTATATTTTCTAATATTATAAAAGACCTATTAGGTGAGAAAATAATTTTCATATTATAATATTATAGACATGCTATTTTCAAAAATTAAATTATTTTATATCAGGGTTATAATCGTTAATGTCTTGGTTACTGATGTAACCCTCATTCCCTGATGAAGGGAACGGAGACGTTATTACGGAGACTGATTAGGAGCCCCAATGGCCAATGGAATTGGTGAGTGGAATTTGCATGCCGAGCCACTCCCCTGTAATAAGATATGTATATAAGATGGTGGCACCGATCCACTCATTCAGGTTTATGCTGCAGCCATTCAGTAGTGGTTCAGGGCTTTGGCAGGAGGGACATAACATCTCTATTCCCTTCATGAGGAAATGAGGTTACATCTGTCAGTTATGTTGAAGACTGACAAATGGGGTCCCTATGGAAAGCTTCACAGCCACTGAACTGTGTTACGAGTGTGGAGATGTAGATGCTGGCAAGCTGTAGCGTACTCTGTTGGCAACTGCTCCCGTTAAGTTGTAACCTACCCAGTGCCCCATGTAAGCCCAGATCATAGTCATAGTTCCTAGCTGTTGTTCCTGATATATTAGTTCACGGCAACCATGACCGGAGTTGTTAACCACGGGAAAGCGAACCTAGTCCTGGTGGAGAGGGACACTATGGAGGCCACATCCTACCTGTGGGGTGGAAATTGTGGAAATAATACATATATGGACTGAAATTAGGGGCAGTGCTACATATGGAAGATTTCTGTGGTAGGTTCTGTCTAGACAGGTATGGAACTACTACAGATGCAGACAGGGCACAGCAGAATCTGCCCAGGAAAAGACATGAGCAACACTCCAAGGCTGCACGGCATGACTTGGGATTGGAATGCCAAGGTGATGGCATCCACTATCTAGTGGCCCAACCTCTGTTTGGAGACAGTCTTTCCCTTCTGCTGAACTCCAAAGCAGACAAAGAGCTGCTCAGAGCTTCTGAAGCTGGGTCTGTCTCCTCCAGGGGCAGTGCTTGTAAGTTCACCTTGTCACAAAGGGGAGTGTTGAGAGCTTTTGGTACGTATCCGGGCTGGGGTCTCAAGATCACGTGAGAAGATGCCGACCCAAACTTAAGGCATGATTCGCTGACCAAAAATGCCTGCAGGTACCCCCACCCTTTTGATAAATATGGTGCAGTCAGGAGTGCTATCTTAAAAGACAGGATCTTAGGCTCAGAGGGAGCTCTTTGCAGACCAAAGAGGACCACAAAGAGATCCCAGGAGGGGATGAGGTGCGGCCTGTGAGGATTTAACCTCCTGGCACCTCTCAGGAGCCTGACGACCAGGTTGGGCTTGTGACTTACTGTCAACTATAACGTGATGTGCCGCAATGGTGGCAATGTACACCTTTAAGATGGAAGGAGACAGCCTCTGCTCCAACCCTTCTTGCAGGAAGGAAAGCACAGAGCCGATCAGGCATCTCCGGTGTCTTCCTTTGTGGTCGGCCACTTAAGTCCTCCGCTTCCCACCCAGAAGCCATATATCGAGGTGTCTAGAGGTCTGGACGTGGGCGCCATATGGTGCTCCGTCCCTGCGAAAGAAGCTCCTTCCTTAGTTGAAACTCGCGGGAGCATCAGGTCTGAAAACCAGGTCCGGGTGGGCCAGAATGGCGCAAACAACTAGACCTGCTCCTCATCCTCCCTGACCTTGCATAGGGACCAGCAGTGGGAGGATTCCTGGGAGGCAAACAAGTTTACCTGCACATGACACGTCCCCGAATCGACCACCTGGGAATGGACTCTCCTTTCTCAACGCACAATTAAGACACGGAGCACCCTGAACCAAACTGATTCAGTGGAACTGTTTTCCCCTTGAACGTATTCAGGCAGCTCAAAACTGACCGTGCATGCTCGTTGGTCACACATACGTTAGGTTTCCATGTTTTATGGGGTCTATAGACATAAACAATTTTTTACTATACAAACTGTATTCTAACCCTATAAACATAACCATCTCAGAAAACATTCTGCATTGTTACATTTTCAAAAAAACATTTTATTAGTGCCAGAGCGCTGATGATGCGAGGACTCTCTTGGAATTGCTCTGTTCATTATTTATAAGCTGCTTTCGTCATGGAGACCAAAAAATTCCTCACAAGGAAAAGGATTTCATATATTGCTTTGTGAGGACATTTTGCCATCATAATGGAGGGTATACCACACACACACACACACACACACACACACACACACACACACACACACACACACACACACACACACACACAGATGCACATGAAAGAAAAAAGGCCATACAGAGAGAAGAACTACAGAGAGCAGAAGAGGCCAAATTAGAGACTTATTATCATAACATATTCACATGTAGCTTGCGATCTGCTCATCAATTCTGTTTTTATCTTGTCATGTGCCTTCAAAACATGCAAAATCATTGTAAGTATGATGAGGTGGGAGTGAGTTTATCAAATCACACATCTACAGCATCAGCACTCAGTGATTTCCATAAACACTGTATGAAGGGGATCATTTGAATTAAACACAGCTGTGAGTAAAGAGGAACAACTGTCATAAGACAAGACTGATGTCATGTTAGTGCTGTATAGTCAAAGGACTGCGTCAATCATTAACGTTTTTTGTGCTCACCAGTAACCAATTTCTGAAGTTAAAATTCACCCATAAATGCTGATTGAGTATAAGAATGAGTTCATATTTATAATCTGTGATATAATTTATATTTTAAAAGCAAAACTTTATTTGAATTGCTCTAACTGTTGGTAGCCTATAGATATTTTAGTGCATTCAAAAGCAGTTATATGAATGTGACGTTCAAATACAACAAGAATAGGTCAATGCTGCCCCCTTGTGGTCATGAGTTAAAGTCATTCCTTGGCCTAATAAATCTGATACGTTTGGTTTCGGAAGCAAATGTTCCAACCACTGTGTAATTCGGCCCAGTGAGCAGGAGAATGATGTTGCTACTCATTTCAATCGTGGTGTAACAAGCACACTAAATCCAGACTTGAATGCCTTGTTGTAGGTTTAATATACTGAATGGAAAGGAAAAGCAATGCTTTTCATACCAAAATGCCTCATTTCATTTATAGGTGAAAAAAAAACAACCTTACATGCCAAAAGGTTGTTTCAGCAATCTGACAGTTGAAGAAACAATCCAGCTTTTGAAGTGCATTGATTTAGATCTTGAGGAGCATGGGATGGGCAGTAAGACTAGTTTAGAGGTTAACACAGGACAGGTCAGACTGGTTTTCTTTAAGAAACAGTACATTCACATCCACAGAGGTGCTGAGATTAACCCAGCAATGACAAGACACTGCTGACAATGTTTCTCTTAAAAAACGGTCCTTTTTAAGACAAACACACACACACACACACATGTCTGGTTCGCTATCTTTGCGTGGACTCTCCATAGACGTAATAGTTTTTATACTGTACAAACTGTATATTCTATCCCCTTACACACACCCTATCCCTAAAGCTACCCATCACAGAAAACTTGCATTTTCATATTTAAAAAAACCTCATTCTGTATGTTTCCTCATGGGGACCTCAATCAAGGTCCCCACAGTGACACGAGCCCCCATGAATCTGTGCATTCAGGTTGAAGTCCCCACGGAATTCGAAAAACATTTTGTAGAATATCAAGTAATATATTTTTCAGGTACTTGTTTGATTCCCTTCATATGTTTTTGATCATAAAACATAAAAATATAAGTATATATTTTAAATATATGTCATCAGTCAATTCAGTGTTTAGTCTAAAAAGGTGACAACATTTTTAAAGATTAAAATGCAAAAGAACTTTCATTAGATAGCATTGATTTTTTTCCCCCTTAGTTGCTTCAATGTCCCATAAAACCACCCATAAAATTCCATAGCACTAAAACCTTACAAACACGTTTTTGTTGTCATAGTGTCAAGAGATTTCCGCCAAATCACTGCCAACATTCAGACAGGTGATTTTATTAATATACAGAGAGTTTAAGTCAAATTGAAATGGCCAACTTGCTTTTAATGTAACTGAAAACACATTTGCCTTGTCAAATCAATATGGTTTTACAGAATTTGCTCTGAATGATTGTGACTGTGAGTGGTGTTTTAATCATTAGATTACTCTTGCCTTGCAGTAATACCCCCAACTGCCTTTTCCCCTTTGTCTACAAGATTTGGCTCATGTTCAACTGAAACTCAAATGTTTTTCACAGGGAGTCGTCTTGCCCTGAGTTTATCTGACACTGTGAAATCCTCTTCATCGGTTCCACAGTCACAACACAATTTCTCACTTCACTCATTCATCAGCTGATCTTCTGCTCAGGCAGCTGTTTTGCGCAAATGATGATCTGTGTTTGGGTTTAAAACTCTCTAAGAACAAATACAGGTTCAGTCCAGTAACTGGAATTGCCAGTAACTTTGACTCAGAGTCTAGTTTTGATTGATGACACACTTGCAAGGATTATTAGTTGTGCCAAACCCCTGGATAATGACTGAAAGTGTGTAATTTCAATAAAACACAGGCAAAATGAGTTGATGAGGGGATTTATAGTTCAAATTTATGGTGACTCACAAAGCATTTCTAAGCCTCTATTTGTCATTTCAAGAAAAGCGTAAATTAGGTTTTTTCCCAGAAGATCAGTCTGACAAAAAAATACAGATTTATGCGTAAAGCGGTCATACATATTTGTCATAAACAACTGAATGATAAAGTATATCAATTTTTTTTTGTATAATGTAAACTAGAATTGATATTATGACTAAGAGATAAAATAAACAATATGGTGTTACGGAAACATATTTCCCAGAAGTAGTTTGTTGTCATTTTTGTGGGACATCGAATAAGCCAAGACAGTTCCAATCTACAACTGACACTTCCAACCCACACAATCCACCACCTGAGACGGTTCATAAAAGAATCTTTTGAAAGCAAATATGCTGTTTTTTTTGGATTAACAAAGAAAACATTGCAGAAGCTACTACGATCAGATCAATTCTATATTTGATTGATGGTGGAAAAATCGTATCCAAGGGAACAGAAACGTGGGGTGTTTTTATCAAAACTGAGCCACTTTTCAGGATAAAAGAGTAACGATAACTCTTCTATTAAAGCATGAATTTGATGTAAACAGTAGACACGCGATATTCACATATAGATAATGTATTAGCCCAACAGTTAAAAGCCTGAAATAATATTTAAACCTATAACATTTTTATCTCACAATTCTGAGGAAAAAAAGTCAGAATTGCAGGATATAAACTCGCAATTCTGAGGAAAAATTCTCAGAAATGTGATGTAAACATATTTTACACATGTCCAGCAGGTGTATTTCATCACATTTACTAAAATCATGATGATTTTAAACAGTATTTCTATTTTTATTTTTTATTTTCATAAAAAAAAAAAATCTGAAATCTTTTGTTTGACAAGCAAAATAAATACCACTTGGTTTAATATTGTTATGTTTAATATTGAGTTATGTTTCATTGTGTTTTGCCCCGTGACCCAGTTTTTTCCCAGTGTGTCTGAGTCATTTAAGTTCGCCTGTCGTCTCATTAGTTAACTTGTTGGTTCCTGTGTATTTCAACCCTGTGTTCCTTTTATTCAGCGAGGACACGCGACATTGATAAGTAATGATGCTGAAAATTCAGCTTTGCCATTGCAGGGATAAATGAAATTTAAAATATATTAAAATTAAATACAAGTTATTTTAAATGATAATAATCTTGAACTATATAATTAAATATTGAATTGAAATTTAATTGAAAATTGAACTTTTGAATATTATACAGATTTTTACAACTGCCTTTTTATTATTATGATAAATGAGCGGTTAGCAGCTTTCTGCAAAGCTTCGTATAAGATCATGTTTTCTTTTAGTACCTCACTGACAGACCTTCACACTGCGTCACTAACATGGGCGGCAGAGCATTGTAACGGGAGACAGATGTGTGTGCAGGGCTGTTCATGGTTCTGAGACTGAGGTGACTGTAATAATTTCAGTGTAATGGCTTTGGCTTGGACTCAAGTGAAACCTGCCTGTTCCTACCTGCCCCGGTGCTTGACTGTAGCAAAGAGTGAATGTTTCCTCCATCACGCAACTCATACTGCGTGTCTGACTGTCTGGGTAGACCTGACTGTCTTTCCAGACAACTGTCTGTGTATTTAACTCATTTTACTCTCTTTGCTTACAGTATTCTGGGATAGAAAGGTCTTAAGTGCACTGTATTTTTTGTTGTTGTTGTTTTGCATTGTAGTCTACAGATCCAAGTACTAAAATAACCTGAAGAGAAAATGTCAGACAGAATGTTGAAGTGCTTTCTTATGAAATTCACTTAGAAATCTGAAATCTCAGTATAGCTGAAAACTTGACAGAGCTGTAAAAGAAGCCTAACCGGGTATGGCGGAGGAGCACGTTTAACTTCTGTAGTTTGAGGTTGTTCTACAGGTCCTAATCTCAGTTCTTCACAATGTAAACCGCCCTTTATAACGGCCGCATTCACAGCAGCGTTTCACTCTAATGAAGGTTCAATTGCTGTTGTTTCGAGAGGAAAGCTCTGGGTGTGACATACGCATGTGTTAACTTGCTTGTTTAAAGGTTCTTCTCGTATCAAGCTCCTGTCCCTGTATCTTTGAGCATCAGGTGTCATCTTATGAAAATCTTTGCGGTGTCAAATGCAGTGGCGTGTATAAAGAGAAATGCTACTTGACCTCTTGATGACTTGAGATCATTTCATAGCACGGCTCATGAAATTTGCTCTTCTCATTTTGCACTCATGTCATTTGTTATTGCTTGGATGGAGCCTAGATTTATGCGTGTTTCGCCATGGACCGAGTGCAGTGTGTGCATGCATGCTACTGTACTGTGACTATCCATATGGGTGTGTATGTGTGTGTGTCACGCTTCCCTGTTTTGTGACCTGAAAACAAAGGTGAGAGGTACTCATTCATCCATGCAACATTCTGGGAAATTGCAGCTATCCCCATCACAATTCTAGATTCTAAGCAAAGTGCATTTCAATTAATAGGTGAATTCTGATATTTCAAAAATAAGCAACACTGCATCAGTTCTGCAAACATCCGCTCCTCTATGTATCGATTGGTGTCGAAGGAGGCGATAAATAGTCCCTATAGTGAAAAAGAGGTGTAACTTTGCAATACTATTAGTACATATTCGGTAGTAGTGTATGTAAATTAACAATGTTTACTCATTTGTTTTGCTTTACCTGGACAGAGAAATTCACGTTTATTTGTCAGCAATCATCCGGCAGACTTTTGACAGCTCTAGGGCAGCGATTGGGGGATACAAGGGTCCGTGGCTCTACCATTGAACAAAGCAGAATGGCTAACTTGGATCCCGTGCCTAGATAACTGATCACATTGCAGTTTTGACTTGACTAAATTTCGTTCAGAGTTGTGTGACAGTCAGTAACTGTTAGCGGACACCATGAATGAGTGAGAAGTGCCGTAAAACTGAATCATACCTGTTGTGCAATTGTCCATGGTTTCTTTTATAAAACAACCTTTTTTTCTGTGTAAACTAAAAAAAAAAAATCCAAAATTAATATTTAAGAGCAAATATGTTGAAGATAAGCTGATGGGCTGTTGATTCATTAAATGATAACCTTTTTTAATTTTATTCAGCATAGTAAAGCCTCTCCTCATTTGACATCTATTAAAAAAAACAAAACAAAAAAATGACCTCATCTTCTTTCCTGCGTACCGGAGTGTAGCAGCCATTACATTTTTTTTTTAGCTTTCAGGCTTGCCTTCAAATTTGTCCAGGGCTTTCTTGAAAACTACAGATTATATTCCCGCACTTTTGTATTGTTCTGCACTTTTGTGACAACTGACAGTCAGTACGAGTGTGCAATCTCGTAGAATGTATACGCCAAAACTCATTTTGGCGTTCATATGGTACGCCGTTTTTGGCGTGCATATGATACGCACTTTATGGCGTATTATATGTACGAACCCCCCACACCCTCACCCTACCCAAAAGCGTGTCATATACACGCCATAAAGTGCGTATCATATGCCCGCCAAAAACGGCGTACCATATGCACACCAAAACTCATTTTGGCGTATACATTCTACGAGATTACACACTCGTACTATATACGCATTGTCATGAGATCGTGTTGGACAGTCGGATCGACAGAGGGTTATTAACAGAACAGTTATTGTAAGGGTAGGTTTATCACTGAAAACATTCTTATATGTCTCTTTAAACAGCATTATGGTAAAAATGGAACACATTGCAAAAACTTTCTTACCTAAACACAACAGCGCATTGCTGACGGAAAGGCCGTTTTTTTGTTTGTTTTCCCCCTCCGTTTGGCGGAGGGGGAAATATATGATTTCTTGCGGCCTTTAGCCACTGCTTACAACGCACTGGATCCTTCACTGGAAACCAAAAGTACACTGGATATACAGACATTCAAGTTACAGTAGAAACAACATTTAAGTATATTTTAGCTTATATAAATGCTTGTCAATATATTTAACAGATGACAGTAGTAATTTTATCAACACATAATTGCCTGGTTTTACAGAGGGCTTAGATTAAGCCAGGTTTAGGCTTTAGTTCAATTGGGACATTTAAGTAGCTTTTAGAAGAACTGACAGATATATGTCAGTTTTAAACAGTTTTAGAATTGGGACTAGGTTTAAGCTTTGTCTGTGAATCTGGGGATAAAGACAAGTCAAAAAACACTGTTCAGAAATGAATATGAATGAAAACTATTTCATTTAATTGCAATTAACATGTAATTAGGTGTCCTAAAACATTACATTCAGTTCATTTATTTATATATTTTTGTGTTCTTTTTAATAAAATGCTTAAGTGTACTTCTTTTTCACAAGGGGCAACATCATGGATCTAAATTCAAATGAAATGAATGGCATACCAACTAAAACTTTTCGAAATCTTAAAAGTGATTTTTTTGGAGGCTTCGTTTGACTTCTGGTACTAAATGGAATGCAGAAGGTTTTGTTCATCAACATTCCTGTTCATTTCCTGTTAAAGTAACCAGTAAACAACAAACCTGCGTATGTCCCAGCATATTTACTATGATCTCTAATGACATGCATCCAAAAGTTTTCAACACAAACTAAAACTTTCTCTCATCAAATTCATCCAAGATCAAATGATCTTCAATTCAATGTATTTTAATTGTATACCTCTGTACTCTTACTGCATGAAAACAATTGTCTCAGCTGTCTATTTTTATTTATCCTATTTTTTTTAAAATGAGACAATGTTGATATTTCAACTGAGAACTCTATTGCGTCTGATGTATACAATATGGAAAATATATGTACATATAAAGTTTTTGCCCACGAGTCTGGCAGTTTGCTTTAGTAATTCGTTTTGTCATTCAGCAATTACCTTGGTAAGAAAAAAACAGCTTTAAACAATACTGTATTTCATTTATTTTCTCCAAGGACAGTGTCATGCAGTTTGCAGTTTTCGTATGAGAATTATTTTGTGAGGCTATGACTATCTTCTTATCAAATGCACCTGATGTCATTTTTTTCGGATGGGCGTGCTGAAGCATTGCTCTGTGCTTCAAGCATGTTTCAACCTGCATATTTCAACTGCTAAAGTAAACATAAGGAAAGAAAATGATAAGTGAGTGAAACTGTTATGGGAAAAGGGTCAGTTTTTCAGTCTTGACAGTTGAAAGCTCAAGCCAATCAGACGTCTCGTAACATCTTCACCACGGAACACATCGCACCATCTATTGTTGTACAAATGAGCTCCTTCACCCAACCTTAATGGGCAAAACCTTGGATATAACATGAGTCAACGTTTACTGTCAGCCAGTTGTGACATGAAACTGAAGTTGCCTATGGAAATGATATTGGACATTATTTGGATTTCTTCAAACTTCAGGGGAAAAAAAGAGCTGTGAACAGGTAGAAAGTCCAGCTGTAACAACTGGTCAGTGATATGATCTAAATTAAATCATTCAAAAATACATTACATTTACATTTATTCATTTTGCAGACGCTTTTATCCAAAGCGACTTACAAATGAGGAATACAGCATGCGATTCAGCGGCAAAGTACTCAAAATACAACGTTTCAAACATTGCTCAAAGTAGCAAAGGCTAGAATAGGAAGAATACAAAAATATGAATCATATATACACTTCTACAATGACAATGTTTTCATTTCTGAATTAAAATTAATTTTGATATATTCTGGGGGCATAAATTAAGAAATATCAGGGTAATACTACTGTCTTGACATCAGAAATATCTGCAAAAGTCATTCGATGGACCAAAAAAATGTATGTGCTACAACCAACCAACCAGCAGAAAAAAAGAAAGAAAAAAAACCCAGGAAATTATATCATAGAGAGACTATCATGTCGGTTTTATGACAAGGTTAGTTCATGTTCTAATATGTCATGCCATGTGGTACAACCTCCAAAACAGTAATATTCATCAATATTGTTAATAATAACACATGGACACCTGAAGGTGTGCTGTGGTATCTGCCACCAATACATTAGCATTCCTTTAGATCTTTTAAGTCCTGTAAATTGTGAGGCGGGGCCTCCATAGATCAATTGGATTGAGATCTGGGGAATTTGGAGGCCAAGTCAACACCTCAAACTTGTTGTCATGCTCTTCAAACCATTCATGAACCATATATGCTTTTGTTCAGGGTGCATTATCCTGTTGAAAGAGGCCACAGCTAGCAGGGAACTCCATTTTCATGAAAGGGTGTACATGGTCTGCAACAAAGCTTAGGAAGGTGGTACGTGTCAAAGTAACATCCACATGGATGGCAGGACCCAAGGTTTCCCAGAAGAACATTGCCCAAAGCATCACACTGCCTCCACTGGCTTGCCTTCTTCCCATAGTGAATCCTCGTGCCATGTGTTCTCCAGGTAAGCGACGCACTTGTCCATCCACGTGATGTAAAAGAAAACATGATTCATCAGACCAGGCCACCTTCTTCCATTGCTCCATGGTCCAGTTCTGATGCTCACGTGCACACTGTTGGTGCTTTTGCTGGTGGACAGGGGTCAGCACGGGCACCCTGACAGGTCTGCGGCTATGCAGTCCCGTACGCAACAAACTGCGATGCACGGTGTATTCTGACTCCTTTCTATCAGAACCAGCATGAACTTCCTGAGCAATTTGAGCTACAGTAGCTTGTCCGTTTAATCGGACCACACAGGCCAGCCTCCTGCATCAATGAGCCTTGGCCGCCCATGACCCTGTCGCCGGTTCACCACTGTTCCTTCCATGGACCACTTTTGATAAATACTGACCACTGCAGACCGGGAACACCCCACAAGAGCTGCAGTTTTGGAGATGCTCTGACCCAGCCATCACATTTTGGCCCTTGTCAAACTCTCTCAAATCCTTACGCTTGCCCATTTTTCCTGCTTCTAACACATCAACTTTGAGGATAAAATGTTCACTTGCTGCCTAATATATCCCACCCACCAACAGGTGCCGTGATGAAGAGATAATAAATAAGTGTTATTTACTTCACCTGTCTGGTCATAATGTTATGCCTGATCTGTGTATATACTTATACCTGTATTAAAAAGGAGGACATTTTTAGAGTCATTAAATTATTAAATGAGAACTTTTTCAAAAACAAATGAAACTAATACATAGAGTACATTTCTAAGAATTGGCACGTGTTTTAAATTAGATTTTTAGATTTTGTCATTTTTCTTTATTGTGATAACTCTTATTTGTCAATAATCCAGCTAAAGTAAACAGTTGGTTTCAATTTAAGTGGGGTAAGCGATATATTCTCTGAGCATTTTTTTATTCTGCAAAATAAAAATGTAGTCGCTGATGTCCCAAAACCCGACCTTTCTGCTGACCTCAAGGATATATCAGACATGAAAGGACAGGGATAGAGGTGGGTTCAGCATACGGGCCCACGCTACCCTCACCCTCTAGCTGTGTTTGCACTGTAAGCACACAAGACAGCTTGATAACATCTTCCTAATAGTTTCTCCAAAACACCAGAGCTTATCCCAGCAACCTTCACCGCTGGTCTGTTTATTGGGAAAACGCAAAAAGCAGTTAGTTGTTTGGGCATGTCAAATTCAGCACATCATGGAGATCCAGCCATGATATTTTTTATTTTATTTACTTAACATTCCACTTTTGTCTCGAGGCAGTAACTAGTCAAATGGCAATGAAGAGGAGAGGAGCCGTTACTGTGAACAAATAGGATGTGGCTTGGATGTAATGAATATCAGGACTACTTTATCGGTACCTGGATGAGAAACACTAGACTCTTGATACATGCAGTCAGGATGAGTCCTGGCAAGTCTAAAAGGTGGTCTGCATTTGCATCTTATTACCCTCACATCCTGGTGCACTCCATTGAGACTTATGACTGAAACTGGCAAATAACTGTCAAGAGAAGGAGTGAGGAGAGAGAACACAAACAGAAAGGAATCACGCACCACATCCTGGGGGAACTGTATATAGACTCAAGCAAATCCATTAACTTCCTTCTAAGAAATATGTTAATCAATATAATTGCAGTGCTCAAAGTATATACAGGTCCTTCTAAAAAAATTAGCATATTGTGATAAAAGTTCATTATTTTCCATAATATAATGTTATAATTAAAATTTAATATATTTTAGATTCATTGCACACCAACTGAAATATTTCAGGTCTTTTATTGTTTTAAAACTGATGATTTTGGCATACAGCTCATGAAAACCCAAAATTCCTATCTAAAAAAATTGCATATTTCATCCGACCAATAAAAGAAAAGTGTTTTTAATACAAAAAAAGTCAACCTTCAAATAATTATGTTCAGTTATGCACTCAATACTTGGTCGGGAATCCTTTTGCAGAAATGACTGCTTCAATGTGGCGTGGCATGGAGGCAATCAGCCTGTGGCACTGCTGAGGTGTTATGGAGCCCCAGGATGCTTCGATAGCGGCCTTAAGCTCATCCAGAGTGTTGGGTCTTGCATCTCTCAACTTTCTCTTCACAATATCCCACAGATTCTCTATGGGGTTCAGGTCAGGAGAGTTGGCAGGCCAATTGAGCACAGGAATACCATGGTCAGTAAACCATTTACCAGTGGTTTTGGCACTGTGAGCAGGTGCCAGGTCGTGCTGAAAAACAAAATCTTCATCTCCATAAAGCTTTTCAGCAGATGGAAGCATGAAGTGCTCCAAAATCTCCTGATAGCTAGCTGCATTGACCCTGCCCTTGATAAAACACAGTGGACCAACACCAGCAGCTGACATGGCACCCCAGACCATCACTGGGTACTTCCTCCAGACTCTGGCACCTTGATTTCCGAATGACATGAAAATTTGAGCGACAGTCCAGTGCTGCTTCTCTGTAGCCCAGGTCAGGCGCTTCTGCCGCTGTTTCTGGTTCAAAAGTGTCTTGACCTGGGGAATGCGGCACCTGTAGCCCATTTCCTGCACACGCCTGTGCACGGTGGCTCTGGATGTTTCTACTCCAGACTCAGTCCACTGCTTCCGCAGGTCCCCCAAGGTCTGGAATCGGTCCTTCTCCACAATCTTCCTCAGGGTCCGGTCACCTCTTCTCGTTGTGTAGCGTTTTTTGCCACACTTTTTCCTTCCCACAGACTTCCCACTGAGGTGCCTTGATACAGCACTCTGGGAACAGCCTATTCGTTCAGAAATCTCTTTCTGTGTCTTACCCTCTCGCTTGAGGGTGTCAATGATGGACAGCAGTCAGGTCGGCAGTCTTACCCATGATTGCGGTTTTGAGTAATGAACCAGGCTGGGAGTTTTTAAAAGCCTCAGGAATCTTTTGCAGGTGTTTAGAGTTAAAACGTTGATTCAGATGATTAGGTTAATAGCTCTTTTAGAGAACCTTTTCATGATATGCTAATTTTTTTAGATTTTTGGGTTTTCATGAGCTGTATGCCAAAATCATCAGTATTAAAACAATAAAAGACCTGAAATATTTGCGTTGGTGTGCAATTAATCTAAAATATATGAAATTTTAATTTTATCATTACATTATGGAAAATAAGGAACTTTTACCACAATATACTAATTTTTTTAGAAGGACCTGTATGAGGTATTATATTTATTGAGGTAAATATTTTACATTTTGTTGCACCCTCAAGAATATATATATATATATATATATATATATATATATATATATATATATATATATATATATATATATATATATATATATATATATATATATATTTATTTATTTATTTATTTATTTATTTATTTATTTATTTTTTATATATATTATTTTTCAATTTATTCTTCAACACTAACATTCTGCCTTAACTTTACTGTCCTCGTTTTCACTTGTGACCAAAATCTAGAGGTATGCATAAGCTTGTGCTGAAGTTTACATCATCTGTTTGTCATACATGCAAATGAACTCTTATTCAAGCAGGTCTAATTCTGTTTTATTCCAGCGATGACTATACAGGCTGCTGCACTTCCTTGTTGAACCTTTCAATATAATATAGTTTCTTATATATACAATATTCATCTGGTTCACAGAAGACGTTTAAACAAGGAATATGTGATACCATCACAAGAAATACTACAGATCTGTTTGAACTAAATAAAAAAGAATTGTATTAAAAAAAAAAGAATTAACCTGCATGTTTGACTATAATTTTGCTCCAGGCTTTTAAGGATTTTCTTTGAATGCATAGTTTTGTAGGGTGTTCTTCAATGGGTGTTGGTTCGGTTGTTTTGCTATGAGCAAGCAAATAAATCTTTATTAAATTAGTTTCATGTGTACAATCACGTCCCATTCTTGAGTTCAAACTTTAAGGACAATAGATATTGCTTCTAATGAAAGAATTGCCAAGTACAGCCTAATCTCTATTTTTATAAAATACAAATACAAAATGTTTTTATTCCGTATATTTTAAAAGCAAATTATAAATACGTTATATTCTGTCTACACACATCATTACAACCCTAATGCAAATAGTAATTAATCCTGATATTTTTTTATTGTAATATTTTCACATTGACTCTCCAAATTAATGTAGAACCAACATAAAGATGGTATCACATACCAATACTTCTACAGATTTGTCTATTCAGTGATTTTTTCTCTCGAATTTTATCCATTCATTATAGCCATTCAACATTACCGTATGATTGAAAGTCATAATATTTAACATTTAATAGGCTTTAAAAAAGAACACTCATCACATAAACTAAAAATTGTAAAAGCATAAACTATAAGTTGAAGATTAATCCTTATTAAAGCTACAAAGGTTATTCAGTGAGTGATTTTTTATAAACATTAGCAAGCAACCTTTTTTAAAAAAAACATAAGATCCCACCCTCCCTGCCGAGCGTTCTCCAAATCAACACTTCCTCCAAAACACATGAACACACACACAGCCAGAGCAGAGTCTGCAAAGCGTTAAATTTCCTAATGTCTCAAAGCACATAGCATTACAATAATAATAATGAACGTAAACAACTTAGATCTCTGACTTGTACCACCTGACTGCTGCAGATTCATTTCGCCGTTGAGTGTTGCCATGAAAAGCATAATTCCGTCTCAGAAGAACAGCACAGAATAGTCTTAATTACGGTAATTACAACATGGTGTGAAAGCAGCATAAGCTCATTGTAGGAGGAACTGTAAAAGTTGGCTGCTGTTTGTTTGTGGCGTTCGCCGCTCACTGTCTGTCTGGCTGTGGTCGAAATCGCGCCCATACTTACCCATACTTTCACTCTTAGTCCACTAATATAGTCCACTTGAAAGAGTGAATGAAAATGATTGAAGACACCGAGTGTGCGCTGGAAGGGCTGCCGCTTTTGCATAGTTTGTGCTTACTTTTCAAAAGTAATTTAAAACTTAGCAAGCTGGCAGACAGAGTAAATAAACTCTGTTATAGAAACTATGTATAAACCTTAATTAAACAATTTAATAATCAATTAAATAGGAAATCATACCTGCATAATATTACGCTGTACCCACATTGGACCAGCGGTTTGAAAAACGGAAGGATGAGCCAGCCTTTCGTTTTTCAGCACCATCTTTTGGTCAGACGTGGGAATTCATCAGGCATGACCCTCACAATGCATTATGGGTATATTGTCTAGCAGTTGTGTGTATATCGATTGTACACTCGTTATTGGTTTCATTATGGGATTAAATTGCACTCGATAACATCCACTATGGTTTACTTTACGGACACCACTACAAATGACTGTTCCCTCAATTAGTGCCCTATTTAAGGGTATAGAGGACTGATTTCAAACACATCCCCTCTCTACAACTCTGCATAGCTTCATTGAACACACTGATGACGTGTGATGTCTGTGCAACAGGGTGCACGGAGGTATGCAGGCAGGTAGGACATCAAATATTTGTATTTGGACTGAATGCAATGATTGGATGAACTTTTTTGTTCCTGAGACTTCCACAGAATATACAGTGCATGCAGAAAATATTTACAGTGCTTCGCTTTTGCCACATTTTATGTTACAGCCTTATTCCAAAATGGATTAAATTCATTATTTTCCTCAAAATTCTACAAACAATACCCCATAATGAAAGAAGTTTGACAAAATGAAAGAAGTTTGTTTGAAATCTTTGTAAATTTATAAAATAAAAAATTTAAAAAATGACATAAGTATTTACAGCATTTGCCATGACACTCAAAATTGAGCTCAAGTGCATCCTGTTTCCACCGATCATGAGATGTTTCTACAACTTGATTGGAGTCCACCTGTGGTAAATTCAGGACATGATTTAGAAAGGAACGCACCTGTCTATATAAGCACAAACCAAACCATGAAGTCCAAGGAATCGTCTGGAGACCTCCGAGACAGGATTGTATCGAGGCACAGATCTGGGGAAGGGTACAGAATTTTTTTTTTTGCAGCATTGAAGGTCCTAATGAGTATAGTGGCCTCCATCATCCGTAAAT
This sequence comes from Gobiocypris rarus, assembly GCA_023029165.1. Taxonomy (NCBI): domain Eukaryota; kingdom Metazoa; phylum Chordata; class Actinopteri; order Cypriniformes; family Gobionidae; genus Gobiocypris; species Gobiocypris rarus. Next base: position 28,506,615 of record CM040925.1, read on the forward strand.
GAAAAGAAGTTTGGAACCACAAGGACTCTTTGTAGAGCTGGCCCCCCATCCAAACTGAGCAATCGAGGGAAAAGGGCCTTAGTCAGGGAGGTGACCAAGCACCCGATGGTCAGTCTGACAGAGCTCCAGAATTTCTCTGTGGAGAGAGGAGAACCTTCCAGAAGAATAACCATCTCGGCAGCACTCCACCAATCTGGCCTGTATGGTAGAGTGGCCAGACGGAAGCCACTACTTAGTAAAAGGCACATCACAGCCCACCTGGAGTTTGCCAAAAGACACCTGAAGGACTTTCAGACCATAAGAAACAAAATCTGATGGTCTAATGAAACTCTTTAGCCTGAATGGCAAGTGTCATGTCTGGAGGAAACCAGGACCCGCTCATCACCTGGCCAATACCATCCCTACAGCGACGCATGGTGGTGGCAGCATCATGTTGTGGGGATGTTTTCAACGGCAGGACCTGGGCGACTAGTCAGCATCGAGGGATAGATGCAGCAATGTACAGAGACATTCTTGATGAAAACCTGCTCCAGAGCGCTCTGGACCTCAGACTGGGGTGAAGTTTCATCTTCCAACAGGACAATGACTCTAAGTACACAGCCAAGATAACAAAACAGTGGCTACTGGATAACTCTGTGAATGTCCTTGAGTGGCCCAGCCAGAGCCCAGACTTGAACCTGATTGAACATCTCTGGAGAGATATGAAAATGGCTGTGCACCGACACTCCACATCCAACCTGATGGAGCTTGAGAGGTCCTGCAAAAAATAATGGGAGAGACTGCCCAAAAACAGGTGTGCCAAGCTTGTAGCATCATACAAAAAGACTTTAATATAAGACTTTGAAAAGGCTGTAATTGGTGCCAAAGGTATTTCAACAAAGTATTGAGCAAATGCTGTTAATACTTATGTACATGTGACTTAAAAAAATTTTTTTGAATAAATTGGCAACTATTTCAAACAAACTTCTTTCACGTTGTTATTATAGGGTATTATTTGTAGAATTTTCAGGGGAAATAATGAATATAATCCATTTTGGATTAAGCCAAAAATGTGGAAAAAGTAAAGCGCTGTAAATTCCTTTGCAGATGCACTGTAAGTAATTTTTTTAATATTTAGACTTCTATTATTGATTGCTATCTGGATGTGAAAGTTTTAACCAGTATAACAAGAAGTGTTTATGAAAAACATTGCCAACCCTACCTTTAAGGCCTTCTTTCTCATTTAAGACTTTTTAACTCATTTAAGATTTTGGTTACGAAGATACTCACGGGAAATGGGCATTTCTCACAATTCTGACTAAATCCAACAAAATTAGGTTTTGACAATGGTCAGCGATCATTTGAACAAATATTAAACTTGCATATACAGTCTCTAACAAGTTCCTGCTGTCAGCACACATTCAAGGCCATGACAGCAAATATAAACAGTGTGTTCAAGCAGGAGTCTGCATTAGGGTAAATAAACACTGCAACAGCACTCTGAACAGAAGTGTGTTAGTGGGTGTGTGTATGGAGGGAGGGGGTATAAACTAAAAACTGAATGATAGCATCTCTAAAGCCTTCTCTCACTAAGGAGAGGAGCTGTTTATTTTCTTATCCTTGTATCTTTTTAGGAATAATCTCCACTTAACTGTCTAAACCCTCTTAGCCAGTGGCGAGAACAACTTTCAACACTGACATGGGGATATTAATTATCCTTTAGAGTGAAAGATGTCACAGAAACTGAGGGGGAAATGAGTTTCATGTAGTTGGATGATTTGCATATGAAAAAAATTGCAAATGTCTTGGAATTTAGCAAACACAAGCAATTTATACATCTCCCTTCTGCTTTTGTAACCTATTAAAGTCAAATTACATGCAAATAAACACAAATCAGCGTTTAGTTCATAAACAAACAAAAAGATTATTCAGAAGATTACTGTTCACATTTTGCTTAACATGTATTTATATACAACATTAGGGTTCAAATCAATTTGATTTTTCTCTTGAACATTCACATAGTGAGCATGGAACATTATTATTCTATATGTAGTTAGTATTATATAAAGCAATTGACCCGAATTAATAAATATGTGTGTATTAAAGGCTTTTTTTCAGTTAGCTCTAATCTTCAGTTTTGGGTTGGTGTGGTGTTCACAGCAGTTTGAATTGGGCAGATCCTAATATGCTAAATGAACACAGGGGACTTAATGTTGTAATGGCAACACCTAATATTGTTATGCACACAAATCACAGGAAACTAAAGACACGCGAATACATGTGAATAGAAATGCTGCTGGCCTGCTGCTTAAGATTTACAACATAAAACTCATTTTACAGCAAAATAACACATTTCAGTTGTTCAAATGTGTCTCTTATTCTCACTTTCAACAGTATAGGTCTACATATAATTTAAGTAAAATTCTGAATATATTTTATATTATATTAAATCTTTATTATTTTATAATATATTTTATCAAGACTATTTTTGCTTTCCTTCAGAAACCTCATACTTCATCAACAACTGCTAGTTTTTAAGTTTTTCACCAAATCTTCAGCATGCAGTGACAAAACTGCAGTTTAAATATTTCCATGATTTCTGTGACACCCAAATTTTTTTTTTAATTTTTTTTTAATGCAAATGTTATCATTATACAGAAGTCTTAACTATACTGCTGGTTTAAAATAGTTTCCCCACTTGTACATTTATAAAAGTAATCTACAATTGTATTAAATATTAAATTTAGATGTTTGCAAAATGTAAATATTGTATGTAAAATTACAGCCAAATGTAGCCCTGAACTATTTAAAGGTCAGTCAGGGGGAAAAAAACAACTTATATATATTATACTACACTGTTAATTTCATTAGATTTTGTTTTAGGTTAAACATGCAGGACCATAAGCAATGAGCATTGTTGAATATTAAGCTCCTCCTCTTAGGTGTAATCCAATCCAGTGCCCTGTCACAGGTAAAACCGGCCCCAATTTCTCAGTATATCCAAAAAAGCGAGAAAAGCCAACAAAACCCGTTCTCATACATGCAATTCTAACGCAGCCCTCATCCCATTCTGAAAACGTTGCTCCATACAAGAAGAAGGGTCGGATTTACAGTACCAACTAGAAAGTCCAGTTAGACCATAAGAGATGTCACAGGATCATGACAAGTAAGTTCACCACTGCAGGTCCATAGTCTACCGAGGAATGATCAACAGAAAAGGATGATTGAAATATCACGCACTATTTACTGCTTTATACTGGTTTATTTGCTGGGATAGACAAAGATTAGCTTCTCTACTCTGACTTGTCTCAGTAATCCTGGAAAATATGTGGCTTACCACGAGGAGTCGGTCTGACAGCCGAGAGCCGATTCCGCTACACAGTTGTGCTGTTTGGGCTCTTCAGTTCACCTGTCATGTTCAGACCTGCTCCGGTCACAGGTGTATCTGCACCTGCCACGGGAGTTACGAGCACAGAACTCCGTTTGTCAGATTTGCGTGTTGTTTGATTTTTTTGTGCGTTAATTTGTCTTGTTTGGAGGGAAATTACATTGAGTCTAAATGGGAAACTTGTGGAAGCTTGGCATGTTTGTTAGCATTTATTATAAGACTGCTTATGTAGATACAGGTGGAACCAACATCTGTGATTTTGGAAAGGTAATAATTAATGACACATTGGCTAAAATTGTTAGGTTTTTAGATAATAGCCTACAACATGTTGTATTTGCAGTAAGTGTATAAATATTTTAATAGTAATTTTATGGATTGCATTACTGTATTTTATGATTGATCAGGTTACATTTTTGTCAAATTTTGTTTTGTAAGAAGAGTTGATTGAAACTAGGCGTGTTTAAGCCTGTTAGGGTGAATTCAGGGTGTTTGGGACACATTTTGCCATTGAGATGATTAAAAAAAATGTCCCAATCAACTTGAATTCGCCCTACATTGTTTAAAGCAAGCAGGAACATTTTTTTTTTAATTCTTATAACTGGTTTAACTGTTCTAAAGAACATCAAGTATATACCCCAAATATTTGCCTATTGGTGAGCCTTTGCACATGCAAACAGAACTTTGTTGATGACCATCACCATAGTGTAAGAAATGTGAGATCTTGTATCTGTGAATCCTGAAGGGAAAACTTGTGTTAGTGTTTGGAGTTTGACGGATGTGCCCACAAACACATCATTAGCAATTTTGCGCTTGGTCGCCTCTTTTGTTTTAGAAGTGGGATTGCGTGTCCACAAGGTTTTATTGTCCCAGGATAACGGATCTATCGGGTTGCAATGCTAAAATCAAGCAAGGAGAAAGAATGGTACAATTAGTTATCAAATTACCCATAATCCGTTTGCGTTAACCAATATAGATGCAAAGTTTTGTCATAGCAACTCTAAAGCTATGGATTCATTCCATTATTAAAGGGTACTAGTGTTGTGTGACAAGTAAACCAAGAGACACTAACCATCATCAAGTTGAAACCATTCCTGAATCAAATAGAAAAGGCTGTTCTAGGTGTTCTAGGTTTATACTCTAAAACTTGATCATCTTGAAAAATCTTAAATTCAGTAGATTTACTTTTAAAAAGTCACATTTATGTGATGGCAGAGTTATCCACCTTAACCTCGCCCTTCTCACCCACCAAAGTTGAGAAATAAACTGTACTCTTAAATAAACTTCAGTGTCAACAACGGAGTGTCTTTAAAAACTCTCTTTTGTGCGGAACTACTTCCTTCCGCCACGGATTCAACAGTCGATATTTCTACGGAGCCCAAAACCTCCGTTAATTGGGACGGCAACGACGTTTGGTGTTCTATTGCACATGCGCGAATTTAACTGCTACTTCGTGACGTACTGCAAAAACAGCTGATTTGCCGTTGTCGTTAATAATCTCCTGCAACCTTTTTTTTATTTTATTTTTTTTATTCTTAGAATTGGTTCAACTGTTCTAAAGAACATCAAACATCAAGTATATATACCCAAAATATTTTCCCATTGGTGAGCCTTTGTCGTTAATATATATATATGACTATGTGGCATTTTAATTGTATCTGTATATAATGTAATGACAAAAGCAACCCTTATTTTTTTGTTGTTTTTTGTTAAATGATTAAATTATCAATTTTGCCGTCCTATTGTTGCTTAGTGATTGAGTTAACAATTTATACCCGGTGGCCGTTGCCGTACCATCGGCCCTACTAATTCTAAAACGTTCTAAAATTAAAAAAATAGCAACAAAGGAACTCTGAGTTGCTTTTATTTAAGCTTATTGTAGCCTATTGTGTATTATGAGAGACCTGTATCTGATATTCTTCAGGTCAATATTATATTCAAAAACAACAAAATAAGTTTGAATGTCCGCTGGGGAAAGCAATGTATTTGTCTCCTTTTAACGGGATTCCCAGTGACAGCGCTTTTATAAGGTGTTGTTTAAAATGAAAGAATAACTGCCTTGTGCCAGTCCCTTTCAATATAAAAGTCTTTGCTACTGACTCATAAAGACAGTTTTCTTTTATTGAAGCCAAAATCACAATCACTAATGGACCCTTACTAATGGACGGCCTGTTATTTATATACAATGAGATATTATTTATTGATCAATATTTAAATGAACAAAAATTAAAGTGTAAGAAGTTTTATATACAATAGGAAATAAACCCAGGCAAACACTTCAGTCAAAAGTAGGCTACAAAAGCAGTACTCTAGTTAGTACAGGATTCCAGTTAAATAAAAATATTAAGTTATAAAACTTAACTTTACCCTAAGCCAAATCGATTTCATCTGGAACAAGTAGGCTTACTAGACTGATAAAAGCAAACATTGCCAGTTTGATGTATTTGTAAATTGATGGTGGGTTTGCTCGTCCGCCATGACACTCGCTGGGAGTAATGCTCAAGCAGAGTGATACAAATGGTGAAATGTCTGTAAGTGATACTGGTAGAACATCCCATGTCTGGAAAGACGTCTCAGCCAATCAGATTCAAAGACCTGAACTAACTGTTGTATAAACAGTTTTTAGATTGAATAAATATTCAATCTCTGTAAGCCACCTTTGTCAGATAATAGAGGATGGTAGCTATTCAGTAGGCCATAACCGGTTTTCTTAATGAACTTTGTCACAGTCAAGTCACCAGATCTCCTTCTGACACCTTACTGGCCGTCTTACTGGAAGAGCCAGTGAAACATGTTGTCAAACGGGAAGCTGCGGTCTGTGCAGAGATTTGTTGTTTGGTCCGGTTTTGTCACAGATCCTGAGATAAAGAAGGCCTTTCACAAGAACCTGCCCTTCTGTCAACTTTGACACCAGCAATAATGTCAAAACATCTTCAGATTGTTTAAGCTCAACATCCATCTTTTTGTTCCTTTTGAATGTTTTGATTGTTCCTCTGCCTGAAGATTACTTTAGCTGTTAGTCTAGCACTAATGGCTCTTTCTGAACTGTTCCTCACAGTAAGCGGCCGGTGCTTGTGTTACCGAATGATCCGGCTTACAACCAGCGCCGACCTTTCACAAGTGAGGATGAGGCCTGGAAGTCATTCCTGGAGAATCCTCTCACCGCCGCCACCAAGGCCATGATGAGCATTAATGGAGATGAGGACAGTGCCGCAGCTCTGGGTTTGCTGTATGACTACTACAAGGTAAGAAGAAGAAAATATTAACACCAGTAATAGCAATAATAATACAATTCATATGTAATACATTTTCTAAAACCCAAAGTACCACTAGGAAAATAAGCATTAAATATCAACAAAATAAAATTCAATCATACACTGAACACAATATCAGGTTAAATTAAATAAGCAAACAAAAGTACAAAGAATGATTATATATTCCATTCATTTTAATTAATTAATTATTATCGGTAACACTTTATTTGGTTACACTTTATTTTAAGATGTTATTGTTACAGCGTAATTATATATTTAAGTACTGTGTAATATTAATTAACTACATGTAATTATGCATAATTTACTGTTATTACTATGGTGAGTACATGCAACGTGTAACAAGGACACTGTAAAATAAAGTGTTAAAATAGTGTTACACTTTATTAAGTGTTAAAATAGTGTTACACTTTATTTTAAGGTGTCCCTGTTGCACATCCAAAATGTACTTACCATAGTAATAACAGTAAATTATCATAATTACAAGCAACTAACAGTAAATAAACAAACTCTAACCTCATTAGTAAGCTCATGCTAATTTATATTACTCAGTACTTCTTATATACAATTGCACTGTAACAAAGGCTCCTTAAAATAAAGTGTAAACTTATTAATTATTACAAAATTAGTAATATCTTAAAACAGAGGAATGGAAACATCTTAGAATGATTATTTTACAGAAGGAAGGATGGATGGAGGAACAACAACATAAAACTAACCGTATTTAATGCATATATGAGTATGATTATTATTTGAGTATACATAACTAAGAATGAATTGAATGATATCTGACATCCTTCTACTTCACAAAATTCCACCTAGTCTGTTAAATATGTTCACTGACAGATATAATGGGTAAAGCTGATGCTATTGGATGTGGTCAGACTTACATAGAGTTTGTTTACTTTCCCCAGGTGCCACGGGAAAAGAGAACAATATCCCAGCCAAAGACTGACGTCCTTGGCTCTGATGTGGATCCCAACAAAAGGTGAAGCTCTCATCAAAGATGCAATAATGAATGCCATTTTCCCATACTAGATAAGACTGTTCTTTTTATTATTCTCTATTAGGAATGCAATTACAGTCAATAATAATCGATTAAGAAAATAGTCGACAACCGTTTACATGATTGGTTTGTCTGGTCTGCGTCAGTGACCTAAAAGTAGCAGAAATGTGCATAAGCTAAACTGTTCCAAGCATGAGACCTCTTATATCAAATGCTTCAAATATCATGCGCATAGAGTTTAATGTTGCTGTGCTGTCGTGTCAGCATGCATTTCTTCCCTGTTTGATGGCTGTGGTATGGTTAGATATTGCTGTGATCTAATATGAATGACAGGTTGTCCCTCGAGCCAGTGAACATGTCATCAGAGAAGAGGAGATGTTGCTGTGAGAGGGAGTGGAAGTTATTTTGATTAAAGATTAGGGAAATTTAAAATAAAATGTCATTTATAATAATAATATAATAATAATTACTGCAACATTCCAAAAGAAGTAGATCAATCTGTGTTGATTTGATAGTGACGTTAATGTGCTTGCACAGATATATTATTATCTATATTTTAATCTAGTTTAAAGCCAAGCAAATATTCACATCATTGAGTCATTGTCAAACTTTATATTTGCATGTGTTTGTCGATCTTTTTTTTTCCTTTCAAACATTTATATTGTATACTTTGTTAAGTACATTTACATTCTCAACAGGAACATGCTGACCCCTCTCCAAGAGATGTCAATGCCATCGGAGAACCGAATCCAGGTTCTGAAAGGCGTACCCCTAAATATAGTCCTTCCAGGGAACCAGCTCACCCAGGACAAGCGAGGCCTTTTCTCCACACCTGATACTACGGTGACGGTGTCAATTGCGGCTGTGCCAAACTACTCAGTGAAGACCGAGGGTTCATCGCACGGTTTCTCAGTCACAGTCCCTAACCCCCACTGCTCAGAACCAGACAGTCACACGGTGGTGTTTGACCGTCAGCCCCCCCACAACCAGTTTAGCCCGAACACACAGCCACGCACCCCAGACTCAACCTTCCCAGAGAACTCAGATGTGAGTTCACACACACACACACACACACACACACACACACACACACACACACACACACACACACACACACACACACACACACACACACACACACACACACAAACACACATCTCCTGTCTCCCACCTTCAAACAATACTTCATTTACCTGGCGACTCTAAAGACATTGTATTGAGCCCCCTCCCTATTTTTATTTGAACATGCCAAAATAGCAGCTAGCATGTCATTATGCCATTGTCTCTCTTACACAATAAAGTGCTGTATTTTCCTCTCACATAATAGCCAGGGCCTTTTCTCTCTCTCTCGCTCTCTCTTGCCCGCTCTCATTCCCGCTCCCTCTCTCTACTTTGTCTTTTTTTTAAACCTGGAGGGAGGATTTCCTTAGAAATGATAGCTCCACAAAAACCTTGCACACACAGGGAGCTGGGAGAGCCGTTTGTTTTATCTTTGGTTTAGCTATTAGCTTTCTCTCACTGACTGAATGCGTGGCAGAGTGGTGGTTGTTTGCGCTAATGCCAGGCCCTCTCGCCCCTCTTTTGTACGCTACAGGTGTTCTCATTCTCAGGGGATCTCCCGCTACGCATGAGTTCCATCACGCAAGAGGACTACGGCACTTTTGACACAGTGTCAAGGTAAGCGACGCTTGCTGCCAAAGCCAAAACCCCAGAGAAAAAGCTCATTCCCTTTAAGTGTCTCCCGGGAGTTTGCAGATTCTGAGTGTGTACAAACAGAATAGGGTCCTGATAGGTGCACATGGCCCATGAGTAAATGAATGTCAGCCTTCAGCAAACAGGGAAATTATCATGGGTGTATTTGGTCTGATGGTGCAAATATGTATTATGTGGTGACCCCTTTTTTGTGTTTGATCAACAGTAATAATTTTGAATACACATTAGAAGCCTCCAAGTCTCTCAGACAGAAGTCTGGTGATGGCACAATGACGTACCTCAACAAGGGCCAGTTCTATCCCATCACCCTCAGGGAAACCGACAATGGCAAAATGATGCACGGCCCCATCTGTAAAGTCAGGGTAAGATGAGTAAGAATTTGAATTATTTTATCTTATTTGATTAAAAAATATATAGTTATTTTATTTATTTATTTATTCATTCATTCATCTTATTTTATTTATAGTTGCTCCAAACTTTATTTGGACACACACACACACACACACACACACACACACACACACACACACACACACACACACACACACACACACACACACGTTGTGTTTCCATGTTTTATGGGGACATTCCATAGGCGTAATGCATTTTATACTGTACAAACCGTATTTTCTATCCCCTACACTGCCCCTAAACCTACCCATCACAGGAGATTGTGCAGTTTACTTTCTGTGAAAAAACCTCATCCTGTGTGATTTATAAGCATTTTGAAAAGTGAGGACATGGGGAACGTCCTCATATTTCACCCTCTTTTGTAATACCTGTGTCATACCCATGTCATTATACACATTTGTGTCCTGATATTTCACAAAAACATGCCACACACACACACACACACACACACACACACACACACACACACACACACACACACACACACACACACACACACACACACACACACGTTGTGTTTCCATTTTATGGGGACATTCCATAGGCGTAATGCATTTTATACTGTACAAACATTATTTTCTATCCCCCTACACTGCCCCTGCCCCTAAACCTACCCATCACAGGAGACATGCTGCATTTTTACTTTTTCAAAGAACATCACTTAGTGTGATTTATGACCTGTTTTCCTCATGGGGACCAAAAAAAGTCCCCACAAGGACGAGGATTTTGGATATTGCCATCTTTGTGGGGACATTTTGTCCCCATACCGTAGGGATTACCAGTCCACACACACACACACACACACACACACACACACACACACACACACACACACACACACACACACACACACACACACACACTACCTTCACAGGGAACCTTCTACAATTTACCTTTTTAAAAGAAAAATAATTTTGTATGATTAATAACTTTAGCTTTTTAAATTATAAAACAATAGACATGTTCAAAATGAAGACAAGATGTATTTGGACACGTTCTCTTTGATGCTAATTAGTTAAAGGTAATTTCAAAAATGGCTCTTTTCTACAAAAAGACTTTGTTTGCAGATGCCACTTGATATTTTCTTTTTTTAATGACATCCATACATTATTGTGCGTAGATTATTGTAAGTGTCCAGATACTTTCCAATGAAACTAGTAATGTGACTGTGTAAATACTTGTTGGACCACTGAATGTATGAGCGCTTGTGTGAGGATGTGTACTAACGGAAAGCAATAACGCCATGCTGTTTTTCAGAGTGTTGTGATGGTAGTGTTTGGAGAGGAGAAAACCAGAGATGACCAACTCAAGCACTGGAAATACTGGCACTCGAGACAGCACACGGCCAAACAGAGATGCATTGATATTGGTGAGGAGTCTTTGTCATGGGATATCAGTACACCTCTGATCTCACTGATCTTAGTCCCATTTTCAGTTCTCTTTGCCTTTCTGGGACCAGTGTAGTTCAGGGTGGAATAAAAAGTACAGATATCAAACACAGATACAGACAAACTGGATGCAGGGAAGGGGGGCTGCAGGTGGGGACAAGACAATAGGTCAAGGGGAGAGCCATCAGTGACACAACAAATGAAAGATGAGCATTGTAAAGCTTGAAAGGGTACACAGCATTATCATGCTTTCAATGAAAGTCGACTTCTAAGGGAAAAATACCTCCTGATATATAAATACCAAATTTGTTATACTGTTGTATTACAAAAGTTTTTCTTGCGTATGTTGAATTAATGATCTTTAACTGTCATAAACATTTAGCCTGCTATAATCAGATTGACCTGATTCTGCAACTGAGATATAAAAATATAATAAAACCAAAATAATTTCCCCCTCCATTTACCACCTTAATTTACAAAATGTGTATCCATTAGTGTGAATATTCATTGATCAACCATCTTTTGTCTCCCAAAGCGGACTACAAAGAAAGTTTCAACACCATCAGTAATATTGAGGAGATTTCATATAACGCCATTTCATTCACATGGGACATCAGCGAGGAAGCAAAGGTAAATACACTTTTGGGCACTATTTTCATTCAGTTTAGAAGACAAGTTTAATCAATAAACAACATTATTGCTCTTTTTATTTGATTTGCCTCTTGTTACACTTTAAATTAATACAAGATTAGTGGAAAGTGGCTTTCTGTTGAAAGGCTTTAGATTTATTAAAAGGTTGAATAATAGCAAAGTTTCCTTCTGTTAGAATTCTTGGTATGTATTTTTGGTATAAAGAATCTTAAAATAGACATGACCCTTTAGGGAAAATATGGAGATTAACATGACATTGAGATTTACACTCAACATGATGCTCAACACTTGTACACAAACAAAAGGTTTATTCAGGAAACACACACAAAGTGTGCTTTTACCCTAGAAATATAAGGTGTCATTAAGAGAAATCCTAAGAAAAGTGTGAAGAAGGCTATTTTTGTCAAGCTTAGTTACTTGAGCTGGTTGTTGGTGTTTTTCTAACATTGACCAATGCTTTTAGATCAATTGTCTTTAGATGTTGACCCTGGACCGATGACGAGATTTGTTGTTCACTGAGACTAGCACTAATAAGTTTTAGTACAGGATTTGTTCTCAGACCATTAGGCCTGACAGCCCTGTTTTGTTCTAAAGTGATGTGTTAATGAGGGGACGCCCAACAATGGCGTTCAGAATGAGGAAACGGTAATGGGGGAGCAGTGTGCACTGTGACAGGTAGGCTGATGGAATCCTGTTCGACGAGTGTGTCGAGACTGGTCGGGTTAAACCCGTCACCAAGTGACGAACAGATTTTGGTTCAAATCTTCTACCTCTGCCTGATTAGTTTTGATTTTTCTGTTGCGTTCTAAGTTGAAGGATCTTAACAGGCTGTTAAAGGAATAGTCACGCACATTTGTGTATCGATGTAATTATAATTGTCGTTTTAATCCCATTAAAGTAAACAATTCATAGTTTAAAGAATGAAATTGAGTGTTTTCCAGTGAGCCGTGTTGTCCTATAACCAGGATGCAGATCATAAGATAGGCCTGCACTGAAGGATACTCATCCGTGTGCTCAGTCTACAGTTTGCCGACTGTTGGCAGTGTTGTGGGCGTGGTTTTGATTCTGTGTGTCTGGGTGAAAAACAGAAAGTGAAGAGAGAGAACAAGGGAAAACCCAGGTCTGGAAAAGGATGGCTGGAATGGTCTTGTGGCGCGCCCTAGCGGACTTTTTGAGAAATTACAGGCATTGAGTGAACGCTTGTGCAAATATTTGATGATTAGTTGAATGTCCATTTGTTTGTAACTCTAATTCTCATTTTGTCTCAGGCCTTTTGTTAACAATCCATTATTACGTTAGGCGCTGTATTGTCGTCGGATAAAGTTAAGTACATTTTGTTTCGGTGATACAGTAGTGGGAATAAACAGATGATCATCAGGAGTTATACATACATACACAAAAGTTCAAAAGTTTGGGGGTCAGTATTTTTTATATTATCATTTTAAGAAATGAATCCTTTTATTCAGAAAAGATGCATTTGATCAAAGTTACAGTAAAGATGTTTACATTGTTACAAAAAAAGTAAATTTCTAGTAAATGCTGTTCTTTGGAACATTCTATTCATCAAAGAATCCTGTAGAGAAAAAGATGTATCACCGTTTCCAACAACAACAAAAAAACTTAACAGCACAACTTTTTTCAACTCTGATAATAATAATAAGAAATGTTTCTTGAGCAGCGAACCTAGAGTACTAGAGTAATAATATTTGACAATATTGTTGTTTTTACTGTATTCTTGATAAACGAAATTGCAGCCTTGATGAGCAGACGTTTTAAGAATTTTGCGTTTGTTTCTAGTTTATAAACTGAGTTATGCATCATTCAGATTTTATTTGAGAATTTATTAAAAAAATCAGTTTTGTGTCTGATTTTGAATTAACAAGCAGGATGCTGAGAAAAATCTAATTGTATTTACAAAAATATTAATATAGATGAAACTGTAAAAATCAGTGTTTGAAATGCCACCGTTGTTGTATTAAACATTGATATATTCAATCATATAATAAACTAATATTTGTTTCAATAGTCCGTGTGGAGGAGCACCCAGTCTTAAAAACTTTATGTGCTGTGATTCTATTTTGTTACCAAAAGGGGGCGATATATAATACAAACAATGGCATGACAGTCTGCTGTTCCCGCAGTTTTACCCCGCGCATTTACAGAAAACGGAAATTATAAGTTCAAAACAAACGATGCATTTAACTGACTATAAAAAAGTCAAAAAAAAAAATAATAATAATAATAATAATAATAATATATATATATATATATATATATATATATATATATATATATATATATATATATATATATATATATATATATATATATATATATATATATATATATATATAATTTTTGTATTAAATTATTATAATTTGCATTCAAGGCACTTTGAGGTTTTCTCATGGTTTTATTGTTTACTTTTGAAAATGTAAAATGTAATTATTTTTGTTATGCTTATGGAACATAGTGTTATGTTTGCATGGTTTGTAACGGATTTTCTATTACATTTTAAATATACATTGCATAAGCGTAAATGGGTGTTGGTAAGTGACAGGAGGGCCTCCACTCAAGGATAGAATATGATGAACAAGTCTAAGAATGTGCCATCATTGAACCAGACTAGAGAGATAATATTCTGAGAGATGAGGCTATAATAGAGGAAGAATGCCCTTACTTCGCTGTCACACTCTGCAGGCACTCTCTGAATGACTGTATGACTGCTGACCTTTTCTTGCAAGGACATAAAAAAATATCTTTAAAGACAATTGGCAGGTCTTTTATTCATTGATATAATTGTATTTGCCACAATAATTTGTAACAAATGATGTAACAAACATTATAACATTGTTCCCTCTCTTCCCTCTTTAGATCTTCATCTCAGTGAATTGTCTGAGCACAGACTTCTCCTCTCAGAAGGGAGTGAAAGGCCTACCGCTCAACCTACAGATCGACACCTACAGCTACAACAACCGCAGTAACAAGCCCATCCACCGCGCATACTGCCAGATTAAGGTCTTCTGCGACAAGGGTGCAGAACGCAAGATCCGTGATGAGGAGAGGAAACAGTCCCGTAGGAAGGGCAAGTGCCCTGACGTCAACCCTCCTTTGGGAAACTGTAAGCACAGCTTCAGGTTTTTACTTTGATGAATAGATTCTAATTGACCTGATGTAGTTGAAACTAGAGCTCCGGAGAGACCTGTTTTTCACTCTGCCTTGCCCCATTTTTCTCAGTTGGGCCAGATGTCAAGGTGGCCCTTATGCACAAGCGCAGCGACATCACTGTCTTCAAGACAATGACAGAGTTCGAGACGCAGCCTGTTCTTTTTATCCCCGACATCCACTTCGCCACCTTCCAACGTCATGTGAGTACCAATCCTTAACATTTTGTGTGCAAAACCTTTTCATGCACACGTTTCACGTTTAAACACATCAGATAAGTTACAGCTTCAGATGACCTCTTTGGGGGTCAGTAAGTGCATATCAGGTTTATAGACCAAAAAAAGGGGCAAGATTATGATATTTGCAGCTTTTCAACATTTAGGCCTACATCGTTGTCAGACTTATGAAACTCAAATGCACTGTGCTCTACAGGTGCGCTGACATGCAGATTATGCAGTGTGTGTTATGACACTGGTGATAAGATTCGAAGATAGGAGAATGAACGATAATATACATTTTTGCAGCATGTGAGCAGCACAGTCATATAGTTTAGAATGATTTTGACCTCATTAACTCTGCAATTAACAACCCCTGAACCTTATCTGTTAGGCTTAGCCTCGGTGGTCCAATCAGGGAAAAATAAATGACCAGACACCAGAATGCTGGTGCGAGAACAGGCTGAAAATCCAGTGTAACGTCAGTTCTGGCAGGTCACGTTAGCCAAGCTATCACAGCATACATATACAGTGAGGAAAATAAGTATTTGAACACCCTGCTATTTTGCAAGTTCTCCCACTTAGAAATCATGGAGGGGTCTGACATTGTCATCGTAGGTGCATGTCCACTGTGAGAGACATAATCTAAAAAAAAATCCAGAAATCACAATGGACGATTTTTTAACTATTTATTTGTATCATACAGCTGCAAATAAGTATTTGAACACCTGAGAAAATCAATGTTAATATTTTTTTACAGTAGCCTTTGTTTGCAATTACAGAGGTCAAATGTTTCCTGTAGTTTTTCACCAGGTTTGCACACACTGCAGGAGGGATTTTGGCCCACTCCTCCACACGGATCTTCTCTAGATCAGTCAGGTTTCTTGCCTGTCACTGAGAGACGTGGAGTTTGAGCTCCCTCCAAAGATTCTCTATTGGGTTAAGGTCTGGAGACTGGCTAGGCCACGCCAGAACCTTAATATGCTTCTTACAGAGCCACTCCTTGGTTATCCCGGCTGTGTGCTTCGGGTCATTGTCATGTTGGAAGACCCAGCCTCGACCCATCTTCAATGCTCTAACTGAGGGAAGGAGGTTGTTCCCCAAAATCTTGCAAAACATGGCCCCAGTCATCCTCTCCTTAATACAGTGCAGTCGCCCTGTCCCATGTGCAAAAAAAAAAACCCCAAAGCATGATGCTATCACCCCCATGCTTCACAGTAGGGATGGTGGTCTTGGGATGGTACTCATCATTCTTCTTCCTCCAAACACGTTTATTGGAATTATGACCAAAAAGTTCTATTTTGGTCTCATCTGACCACATGAATTTCTCCCATGACTCCTCTGGATCATTTAAATGGTAATTGGCAAACTTTAGACGGGCCTGGACATGTGCTGGTTTAAGCAGGGGAACCTTCCGTGCCATGCATGATTTCAAACCATGACGTCTTAGTGTATTACCAACAGTAACCTTGGAAACGGTGGTCCCAGCTCTTTTCAGGTCATTGACCAGCTCCTCCTATGTAGTTCTGGGCTGATTTCTCTCCTTTCTTAGGATCATTGAGACCCCACGAGGTGAGATCTTGCATGGAGCCCCAGTCCGAGGGAGATTGACAGTCATGTTTAGCTTCTTCCATTTTCTAATGATTGCTCCAACAGTGGACCTTTTTTCACCAAGCTGCTTGGCAATTTCCCCGTAGCTCTTTCCAGCCTTGTGGAGGTGTACAATTTTGTCTCTAGTGTCTTTGGACAGCTCTTTGGTCTTGGCCATGTTAGTAGATGGACTCTTACTGATTGTATGGGGTGGACAGGTGTCTTTATGCAGCTAACAACCTCAGGTGCATCTAATTTAGGATAATAAATGTGGAGGTGGACATTTTAAAGGCAGACTAACAGGTCTTTGAGGGTCAGAATTCTAGCTGATAGACAGGTGTTCAAATACTTATTTGCAGCTGTATCATACAAATAAATAGTTAAAAAAATCATAGATTGTGATTTCTGGAAAAAATTTTTAAATTATGTCTCTCACAGTGGACATGCACCTACGATGACAATTTCAGACCCCTCCATGATTTCCAAGTGGGAGAACTTGCAAAATAGCAGGATGTTCAAATACTTATTTTCCTCTCTGTATAAGCTAAGTAACAATCAGCAGCTGCTGATCACGTTTCTCCAGAGCTCATTTACCATCCTCCATCCCCAGCTCCTCCTCTCATCTGGTCAGGATTTGGTATTCTAATTCCCCTATATCAGACTAAATTATTTTGTACATTTAATATCAACATCAATGATATCTGCAATACATTATGTTGGCTCTGTTCTGTTTACCCTAAGGGGGGTTATTGCTGCTCTCCCTGCTCTTATCCATGTGAGGCTGCATGGATTCGCGGGGAGTTCTTGCCCAGAACAGAACCATACCGGCAATCCTAACTATATGCTAATAGTGAATCAATTATCTTTGACCATAGTGGTCCTGACAGAAATGTATGAAAATGCACCCAGTGGCTTAGAACAAAAGATTGTTGACAGATCAGTCAATAAATCAATAATTAAAAGTTAGTAAGGGTTAGTTCACCCAAAAATGCGTGCTGGCGGAGCTCTGACGTAACCACTGGAGTCACACTGACTATTTTAGAAATGTATTAACTACCTTTCTGGAGCTTGAAAGTGTTAATTCAATTGCTGTCTATGAAGGGGTCAGAGAGCTCAAAATCAAAAATATATTAATTTGTGTTCCGAAGATTAACGAAACATTTTTGGGTGAACTAACCCTTTAACGAAATTTGCAGGTGCAAAGCCATCACTGTGATTTTTGATCATGTTGACATGTTCCTGGTAAGCATATTTTGCTGATCCTGAAATGACATTCCTGTCTGAAAATGTCCTAACCATACCCATAACGTTTCCTTAAAATAAGAGGGAAATGACAGGTGAATAACACTGATGATGAAGCACCAAACCCCGGTTGTTTGCCTAAAAGCCTAAATTTGACATAAACTGTAAACTTGTCCCTCAAATCTGATTGGTTGATTGGAATGTTGTTCCAGGATCAACAAGGGTGTTGGTCCAGGAACATGTTGTACTTGGTGAAATCAGGTTCACCTACTTTTTTTTTTGTCCTAGAGAACCAGTGCCACCATGTACAAAATGTACAGAGTACAAAATAAGCATTATAAATATATGATATAATTACAATTTACTAAATGACAATGTAATTTATGAATAAAATTATAAATAATAGAATACTTCTTATTATTTTTCTTATCAATATTTTTTATCTGACCTAGTCAAACCTCAGTGATTTTTAATTTTATTTCCAATGTGTGGTTTCTCACCAAAAAGATGAATGATCTAAATGTCAGTATAGTACCATTGTGACGAAGCAACCTAACATAATCATTTCAGTTCCCTGTTATCATCCACATATATGGCTTTGTGTAAAAGCATATTGATATCATTTCAGGGCTCTTTATTGCATGTGTGAAAGCAGACTAACATTTCACAGAAAAGGCAGATTGCTGTTGGGTCACGGTGACCGTAATGATGCAGTCAGCTGTAAGGAATATAGTCGTTTCTCATGGTTATGAAATCTGGAATTTATGGCATGGGTTTGGCTGTTATCAGAGGGTTCTTGGCAAGGAATCACATCTTAAGCCCACACAGGCTTTTTTAACTAATCAAAACATGCCTATTTTGTCCTGCCAGCTTTGTTCATAGTACCATTCAGGTTACTAAATACCATATACATCAATAGTAGGGTACAAACAAACAGAAACAAAATTATTTTAAAAAAGTAAAGATTCTGAATGCATTGAATGAGATCCCATAATAACTTAACATAGCTTTTATATGATATTTTATTATATGATATGATTAATATCATGTTTTTATGAATATGATTGTTTCATTATAAATATGCTGATTATCGCTAAGGTGGACATAATATATAATATTTACCATCTGAATCTAACCATGTCATGTCAACAAATGTAAAAGTCAGCCGGCTGTTTATTATCATGTTAATTATTGTGCCTTTCGTTCCAACAGCAGGTGCACCTTTTACACCAAATAACATTATTCTGTTATTGAAAAATTATTGCTTTAATTTTTAACATATTTGTTGATCAAATATTCGCCGAATCAACTTTGCGTCACGGATCAGCCAAACTTTCAAGTGCATCATCGAAAGCGGTTGTTAAGAAAAGTGCTGAGCAGAATTTTGAACAATGTAGTGGTTTCAAAGAAAATGGAGTCAAATGTGCCTTTAGCCCCATCACTGACTCACGTGTCTTTTAACTTAAAGTTCTCAGACCTGGAAGTTATTTTTAAATCAGTTTCTTGGTAGAACCGTTCCTTTAACTTCACCTTTGACTCAGAAACCTGTTCACCCATACGGCTAAAATCACATGACTCCTCATTCTGTAGGAAAGCAAATGTTAGACACTGTCCTTAAACATGACCTTTGATCATCAGTTTCTGTGTGACATTGATGAGTATATCTAGAGCTTAAAATAAACCTTCTGGCTATTTACTCTTCACTAAAATCACACACACACAAAACTGAAAAAGAAATGTGAACTTTGCCATACTTTTCTAGTGTCGCACAAATGAAGCAAGTCTAAAGCCATGGAAGGATGCTTATGTGCTTTTATGTTTTTATGCAATACACCTGTGTTGATTCAAATGTTCTAAATGGTCTGCTTTATGGGGGTCTGACAGCTTTTGTATTGAGTTTACATTGCAGTTAGCAGGACCTAAAGCAACAACAAAAAAAGGTTAATGGGCAAATATATTGCCATTTGTTAATGGTTTAACCCAGTGGTCTTCAGGAGGGTGACTGCGGTGGTCCTGCAGGGGGTTATTGTTTTATCTCAAACAGATTGTTGTGGAATAAAACTAAAGTTCAGCTGAATGTTTCCACCTACATTAAAATCTATTAAGTAAAATTAAAACATTCCAGTGCGAGCTTCATGTAATATACAATAGAACAATAGAAACTTGTTTTGTTTTTCTAAGTTTGATAAAGAGTCTCTTATGCTCATCAAGGCTGCATTTATTTGATTAAATTTTGATTAAATATACAGTAAAAACTAATATTTTGAAATATCATTAACATTTTTATTTATTCCTCTGATGCAAAGCTGCATTTTCAGAATCATTTCTCCAGTCCTCAGTGTCACATGATCTTTCGGAAATCATAATATTTCGGCTTGGTGCTCAAATAACATTTCTTTTCATTATCAATGTTGAAAAAGTTGTGCTGCTTAATACTTTTGTGGAAACTGTGACAATTTTTATTTTTTTATTTGTAGCAATGTAACAGTAATTGCTGACACTTTTGATCAATTTAATGTCCAAGACAATAATAATCTTACTGACCCCAAACTTTTGAATGTTGAGTGTATATTTATATTATATTATTATGGGCCAGACTTTAAAAATTTTTTTAACTGGGCTCTGTCTTTACTACGGAACATTACTCTACAATACCTCCTTATTCTGAAATAATAAAGGTATTTGTTATCAAATGTTAAATTACCTTTGTTAATGCTGTATTGTGTCTTTTCTCATTATAGCCTTTCACACCGGAGGAATCAGAGGAAGGGTACGTTTCTTTCTCTTACCTTCTTTGTGCTCATTTAGCAAGGTTTGTTCAAGACGGGGATTCAAAATGTGCATTATATAGCAAACAGCCTTTAGTTTTGCCCTGGAGCGCTGCTCCCTGTATAGCTTTTCCAGGAAATGAGCAGGTGCTGTTTGTGTCATTGGTAATGATGTACTCGTTAGCGCCTCCTTTTTTCTAACGGGGGTGGTGGTTTTCTTAGAACTACACTCATCTGCTGCATCTCCTTCCTCGTCTCCTCACTCTTCCTCTTTCCATCATGTTCTTCAGTTCAGCTATGAAGAGATTACCTTATTCCGAGGAGGAGTTTGGATCACCTCCCAATAAGCTGGCAAGGATGGATGAGCCCAAAAGAGGTGTGTTTTAACTGGAACTGGGTGGTATGTCATTTGTTTAGTCCCTGCTGTGGATAAGACAGATTTTTGGGTATTTCTGTGTTTATTTCAGTATTGCTTGTGCTATAGTATCAGCGCTGTTATGGTGCAATGCCATTTGGTTGCTGGCGAGTAACCGCACACAAAAACACCCTAATTCAAAACACATTTGCTCTGTTCCAAAACCTAGTGCGCTGCCTATGGTGGATACCTCATAAGATGCCGTGTTTTAGACAAATTCAAAGGCTGCATTACATGTATCATTCAAGGAGAAGACAATCCCACAATGCACTGTTATAAGATCAGTAAAAAAAAAAATATCAAGATGGCGGAAGGTTGAATTTAAAGGGTTAGTTCACCCAAAAATGAAAATTCTGTCCTTAATTACTCACCCTCATGTCGTTCCAAACCCTTAAGACCTTTGTTCATCTTCGGAACACAAATGAAGATATTTTTGATGAAATCCGAGAGCTCTCTGACCCCCAATAGACTGCAAAGTTATTACCACTTTCAAGACCCAGAAAGGTAGTAACATTGTTAAAATAGTCAATGTGATTTTTCCAGTGGTTTAACCTTAAAGGGTTAGTTCACCCAAAAATGAAAATTCTGTCATTAATTACTCACCCTCATGACGTTGGACACCCGTAACACCTTTGTTCATTTTCAGAACACAAGTTAAGATATTTTTGTTGAAATCCAAAACGATGTGCTCTACGTAATATTCTCAAGCATGCGTCGTGGTGCTTCGTGGGTTCACGTCAAGAGACCCAGACTGAAGACAAGAACTTGACGCATAAAGTCGTTATTTCGATTTTTTTTTTTTTAATTTGGCGACAAAAACTATTCTCATCGGTTCAGAAAATTATTGTAGAACCACTGTAGTGAGATTCTGCTTTTTAACGACGTCTTTAGTTTCTTTTATGGGTCTTGAGAGAGGAAATGTCATTGCTGCCAATGGAGGCCTTTCTGAGCCATCGGATTTCAACAAAAATATCTTCATTTGTGTTCCAAAGATGAACAAAGGTCTTACAGGTCTGGGACGACATGAGGGTAAGTAATTAATGACAGAATTTTCATATTTGCATGAAATAACCCTTTAATGTTATAAAGCGACAAGAAAACTTTTTATTGTATGCTTATTAGAGTATTGCAGCATTAGTTTTGCAACAGGCTAATATCAAACTTTATTGGAATTAATTGCATGTGACATGCAAAGTCACTCTACAATGTGTTCCAGATGGTCACTTATGAGGTTCCATGATGTTAGGATTGCCTATGTAGGTACTAGGTAGTGAGGCAGCTGACTATAGGTTATGGAACAGAGCTATTGTTGACCTGATAGGTCGTAATTATAGAGCAGTGTGTCTCAGCATTTCAGAGGCAATCACTGTTGTTTTAGATCATTTCAGCAGGATGTAGAGACAAACATCTGTGGGATCTGGTAAAAAAAAAAGAATGTAAAGTTGCAGGTCACTGGAGGCTGCTAGCCCTCCCAACACGATGCCTTGTCTCTCTCTCGCCAAACTCTGCTTGTTTGCCTGTTGAATAGCAGTCATGGTCAGCCATGTGTGGGTTTGTGTGGGAGGGTGTGTGTGTGTTTGTATCTATTAAAAAAAATAAAAAGCTTCTTGCCAAAGGAAACACATTGGCTTTGGAATAGGATGTGATGTTTGTAATCTGTGTACTCCGGACTGTCCACATTACTGAAAGTCCCTTGCTGTAAGCATAGTGTTCCCAGTAATGGCTGGCTTGGGATGTAGCCCAGTCCTTTTGGGTTTTTAGGAGAAAGGAGGGGGAGGGGAGGGGGTCACAAGTCAGTGTTTTATAGACACAATCTGCAACTCCAAATACAGGGAACAGCATGTGAGATACAAAGTCATTAAAAGCATGCATTAGAAAAACATATCAAATCATCTGCCACATGAAAGTCTTGGCAGATGACTTCACTTTAGGTTTATTTTGGTTTGCAAATCTGACCTCACTTTCGAGAACACCAGAGGCCTGTTGCATGAAGCTAGCTGAACAAACTCTGAGTTTCAGAGTAGGTTTAGAGTTGACAAATCCAGATAAATCCAACCTGGTTTAGATCAAGTTCAATTGTTTCTCAAAGCTTGGTATAAACTTTCTCTGTCAACTCAGGTTCAATCCAGAGTTTGCAATTAACACTGAAGCGCTGCACCTGAAAGCGTGACACGCGGCAAACAGCCAATCACAGTGTCTGTTCGATTCACTTCTCTTCTGAAGATTGAGAGATCGTTCTGAAAATGATCATGAAATTAAATGTGTTTAAAGCAGGAATAAACACTTGTGCTGCAGCGTCAATTTAAGAAGGCAGCTGAAAGAATATCTGACTATATCAATGCATGATGTTAATCAAAGAAATATGCCTAATAATTATAGGTTCACAAAGAGCTCAAATAAATACACGTTGTTTAAAAGAATTATGAATGCATGTTTTATATTTATATTTGGCTACTTGTCAATATAATATAATTATATGAATATATTATGTGAATTAAAAGTAATTATAATTCATATATTATAAATATAATAAATAATTTGCACCAAAAGATGAGCAATTTTCTCTAAAGTTTTTTCACAATAAACTACTTTAATTTGAGAGATACAGGTGGTGTGAGTTTTACTTGCAGTTGATTGGTCCAGTTTGAGTTTGTGATCTCTAACCCAGAATAAAAGCTGCTCCAGAGCAGGTTAGCTGTGTAGTGTAAGTTACCATGGTGATTAACACTGCTAAAAACCAATCCACCTTCTTGAGCCCGAAAAACCAGAGTTTGCTCAAACTAATCTCAAACTTACCTGGGTAGCAACTGAAACCAGCTTTGTGCAACAGGCCACAGGCTTGCAGTTTGTGCATGAGTGACCATATAGCTGACCACATTTCTCTGCTTTTGCAGTTTTGCTGTATGTGCGCAAGGAGACAGAGGAAGTGTTTGATGCTCTCATGCTGAAAACTCCTACAGTAAAAGGCCTAGTGGAAGCGGTGAGTTCACTTCTCTTTCCCCAAATATCCACATTCAACATTTTCAGTGCAGTCTGCTAAAGCAAGCATCACTTTTGCACATATGGGTTAGGAAGTCTAAAAAATAAATCCAAAATAGAGGACGTTGAAAACGATCCAACTATAATAACAATAATAATAATAATTAGTTACATTTATATATCGCTTTTCTGGGTACTCAAAGCACTTTACATATAGAAGGGGGGAATCTCCTAAACCACCATTAATGTGCAGCATCCATCTGGTTGATGCTACGGCAGCCATATTGCCAATACGCCCACCACACACCAGCTGATTGGTGGAGAGGATGAAGCCAATCAGTGCATGGGGATGATTAGGAGGCCATGATTGAAAGAGGCAAATGGACAAATTTGGCATGGATGCCAGGATTACACACCTACTCTTTTTCCGAAAGGACATACTGGGATTTTTAATGACCACAGAGAGTCGGGACCTCGGTTTAACGTCTCATCCAAAGGATGGACTAAACGCTGGTAAACTATTTTGAGGATGCCTGCTCTATTGAAAGCAATTGCTGGTCAAGGCAAATCATGCGTCTTGTCAGAAGACGTGCTGTCACGTTTTGAAACAATCATACATATAATGTTCCCCTTGATGATGATGAAACTGATAAGTGAGCTAATAACACTAAGAGTACCTCAGCAAATAACACTACTAATACAAGCAACTAATACAATTCTATTATTCCAGTGCCTTTAGTGGAGGGTTATTTAAGGGCATGGTCACAGAAAGAATGGAGAAAAACATGTTCTAAACATTGTAACAGTATAATTTTGTTTAGTAATGCATCCTTTAATTGCACCACACAAAAAGACGATAACACACACAAATGCTGTTTCCAAGAGAGTTCCCACCCAAAATTGTTAAATCCCATCCAAACCTACAGCTACGTTTCTAATGCAGCATGGCGCCTCCCAGAGAAATTCAGAAAAACAGGGCCAGAGAAGTGCAGTAACAGCATGTGGTCAGTGCAGAAAAGTCCCTGAAATTAGAGTCTTAAGCAGGGTGATTTAATAGGGACATTGAGTTACGTAGCAGGAGATTGACTGTCAACAACTGTCTGCATTAAAACATAGCAGGAGGCCACAATGTGAATCACACTCTCAAAAACACAAACAGCCAGTAAAGACAAAAGCTGACATGGGCTATACAGGGTCTTCCGACAGGTATAAGAAAGTGTGCATGTTTTTGTGTGGTGTGTGTAACAGAATGATTTCCAAGCATTGCAACACTTCAGTCAGCTATGAGAATGAGGAAAGCGAATGTTAGGATAACGTCAGGGGGTAAGGGGGGTTGGGGGTTGGGAAAACATTAAGCTGAACCACTCGTAACCCGAAATAAGATGAACTTTGATACTAGTTGGATTGAAAACTTACTTAAGTCTACAAATGTTCAATCTAATAAGTGCATAAAGGGTTGCATTACTCGCCACAAATTGCTACTTTAAAAGGATAGTTCACCAAAAATGTAAATTCTGTCACCCTCATATTGCTCCAAACCTGGAACACAGAAGAAGATGAATTTTCCCCCAATTCCAATGAAAGTAACAGCAATAGTAACCAAAGCTGTTTAGTTAATATTCTCCAGAATATCATCTTTTGAAATTGGGCAGTGCTTTTCATTTCCTGAATGTTTTACTGTGACCTGCTTGTTTTGAGTCGCAGTGTTTCTTTTGGCCTTTCTAAAAGTGTCATTATATAAGTGTACTTGCAAAGAAAAACAGAAACACTTCATAATTATTGTGCTGAGTTGCTTAAAATGATCCATTGCTATGTACTGTAAATAACAATAACTTATATGTGCTACTTCTGGCACCTGCTAATGAATTCGCTCTTCACCAGATTTCAGAGAAATATGAAGTTCCTCTTGAGAAGATGGGAAAAGTCTTCAAGAAATGCAAGAAAGGGTAAGACACGTAGATTTCTTTAAAGGGCTGTCGATCAATTACATTGTAGAGGGCATGATTCGCATTAAATGCATTATTTATTACTAATATAATATTTGAATGTGATATATACATTGATCAGGCATAACATTATAATCACTGACAGGTGAAGTGAATAACACTGATTATCTCTTCATCACGGCACCTGTTAGTGGGTGGGATATATTAGGCAGCAAGTGAACATTTTGTCTTCAAAGTTGATGTGTTAGAAGCAGGAAAAGTGGGCAAGCGTAAGGATTTGAGCGAGTTTGACAAGGGCCAAATTGTAATGGCTGGGTCCGAGCATCTCCAAAACTGCAGCTCTTGTGGGGTGTTCCCGTTCTGCAGTGGTCAGTATCTAAAAAAGTGCTCCAAGGAAGGAACAGTGGTGAACCGGCGACAGGGTCATGCCAAGACTCATTTATGCACGTGGGGAGCGGAGGCTGGCCCATGTGGTCCAATCAGACAGAAGAGCTACTGTAGCTCAAATTGCTCAAGTTATGCTGGTTCTGATAGAAAGGTGTCAGAATACACAGTGCATCGCAGACCAGTCAGTACCGAAAGCGTTAACAGTGGACATGTGAGCATCAGAACTGGACCACGGAGCAATGGAAGAAGGTGGCCTGATCTGATAAATCACATTTTCTTTTTCACCATGTGGATGGCCGGGCACGTGTGCGTCACTTATCTGGGGAACACATGGCACAAGGATGCACTATGGAAAGAAGGCAAGCCAGTGGAGGCAGTGTGATGCTTTAAGCAATGTTCTGCTGGGAAACTTAGGGTCCTGCCGTGTATGTGGATGTTACTTTGACAAGTACCACCTTCCTAAGCTTTGTTGCAGACCATGTACACCCTTTCATGGAAATGGTATTCCCTGGTGGCTGTGGCCTCTTTCAGCAGGATAATGTGCCCTGCCATGCAAAGCAACACATTTTCAGGAATGGTGTGAGGAGTACATCAACAAGTTAGAGGTATTGACTTGGCCTCCAAATTCCCCAGATCTCAATCCAATCGTGCATCTGTGGGATGTGCTGAACAAACAAGTCCGATCCATGGAGGCCCCACCTCACAACTTACAGGACTTAAAGGATCTGCTGCTAACATCTTGGTGCCAGATACCACAGCACACCTTCAGGGCTCTAGTAGAGTCCATGCTTTGGCGGGTCAGGGCTGTTTTGGCAGCAAAAGGGGGACCATTATATATATATAATCACATTTGGTAACACTTTAGTTCAGGGTCCAATTCTCACTATTAACTAGTTACTTATTAGCTTGCATATTACTAGGATATTGGCTGTTTATTATTAATTATTAAGCAAATTTTAATGCCTTTTTCTTCATGACCTTATTCTACATCCCTTAAGCCCAGCCAATACCTAAACTTAGCAACTACCTAACTAACTATTATAAGCAGTAATTAGGAGTTTATTGAGGCTATAGTCGTTAATGGTTAGTAAAAAGTAAGAATTGAACCCTAATCTAAAGTGTGACCAAACATTTAATTAATTAATGAATCTCACACATTTCCTTTGATTAGTCACTAAACCACAGTCAGTCAAGGGTAAATCTAAACGATAGTATCTCACCATCTCTACTTTGTTTCAGGATCATGGTAAACATGGATGATAACATCATCAAGCACTACTCCAACGAGGACACCTTCCAGATCCAGATGGAGGAAATGGGAGGAATGATTAAGCTCACACTGACAGAGATTTGAGAGTTATTTTTCAGTCATCCTACAGACTGGTTTACACAAGTCCACAGACCCTTCCTCCTACACTATAAGGACAGAGATCGCTCAGCAACTCGCTGTCATCTTTTAGTATAGTCTAATGAACAGTTTTTGGGTGAAGTATATGAGCCTTAAGTACTTTGTGAATTGAGAGTGTAATAGCCTAATGTAGAGTATCTCTTTCAAGTGTTTCTTTCAAACACCTTAATGGTTTTGAGCCATATTTTCTAATTTTTCTCAGTATAAGCAAACAGCTGTGGCTTTTTACTACATCTCATTTGTTTTGTGATTCTGAAAGAGATTACAATAACAAGTTACTCTTTGTTCTCCTGTTTAAAGTCATAGCACTGGAGACACTAATCTCTAAAAAGGACGAATGAACAGGGTGTTACTTCTGTTGTAAAATGGGTTTGGGGAATCCTATTTGCTTCGCTGTATTGATACAAATACCCTGAGCAGTATTTAGTGAGTGCTATCCCTTGCTCAGCAACTCCATGAGGTGCCACAAGCACTGTGTGTGTGTGTGTGTGTGTGTGTGTGTGTGTGTGTGTGTGTGTGTGTGTGTGTGTGTGTGTGTGTGTGTGTGTCTGTCTGTGTGTGTGTGTCTGTGTGTGTGTGTGTGTGTGTGTGTGTCTGTGTGTGTGTGTGTGTGTGTGTGTGTGTGTGTGTGCGTGTGTGTGCGTGTGTGTGCGTGTGTGTGCGTGTGTGTGTGTGTGCGTGTGTGTGTGTTTGTGTACATGCACATTATGATTTATAAATGTAGTGGAGAAACAACCTTTTTTTAATCAACAATGGCCATTTCACCATGGTCTCAGACTTTTCCCAAAGTCTGGCATTCATGAACAAATAAGGTCCATACATCAGGCCCTCTGATACTGAATCCTTCAGGAGGGTTTTTTTCAAAATGTGATTTTTTGAATTTACAAAACAACAATACAGATTTATAAACATTATTTGTATGGTTGGTGAATGAACTGTAAAGCTCTACAAACATGCCAAGAAACCCTACACATTTACAACAGAAATTTGCAACCAGATAAAGTTCAGTTTTATATATCAGTTTTGCCCCCAAAAACATAGATGCACAAATCATCAAATAAGTAGTATTGCATTTTGTTTGTTTGGTTACCCTGTAGCCATTACATGATGCCCCATAAACTGCTGTTACTTTTGTTGTTTGAGAGGAGCAGATATTCATCCTTTCTGTTGTCGCTGATGATATGTACAGGTTTTAAATAATTTTGCTTCTAAATGTTTTCTAAATAACTGATACACTTTTGTATCATTTATTGTGTATATATTTATTACTGGGATGGGACCTTTTTTATAACTATAGCAAAAAGTCCGTTTTCTAAAGTATCTTTTTGAATTTAGAAATGAAATCATTATAAATGATCTATTTATGCAAATGGGAAAAATGTTAGTTTGTTATTAATTTCTGATTTGGTTTTAATGTGCTTTTTTAAGTGTTCTTATATGCAAAGATATTATTTTACTTTACTTCGTAACTGTTAGTCCGACATGTTAGTTTCTTTTTTTGTATCAAATACACATCTTAAGCACCAATAAAAGCCACTTGGGACTGTGTATTTTATTTGGCTGTCTGAGTGTTGTGTGGTTTTTTAGCTAGCTGTATCCAAAGCAGTTGTCATGGAAACAGGCTGTGCTCCAATAGCCCATCTGTCTGGTGGACAGGAAGTGGCCAGCTAAATAGAGATTGTCTTGAATCAGAAGTGGCCTCAAATACCCTCTCAGCCTCGGTTTACCTCCTTTAAGTTCCTTCTTGAAGAAAAGATTCACTCTTCACTGGGGAGGAACCAGATGACATGGAATGCACAATTTTTGGAATGAGACATCTACAATACTCTGAAACATGAGTGCATATATAATACAGTGATCAGCCACAACATTGACAGGTGAAGTGAATATCATTGATTATATTTGTTACAATGGCATCTATCAAGTGGTGGGTTATTATTGGCCAGCATGTGAACAGTTGGCTGCTGAACTCTCACACTAGTAAACAGCTCTTACTATTTTCAACATATCTTTCTGTGGCAGAAGTAGTATGCTAGTATGCGGTTCCGAATTCAGTATTTCATGAATTGGAAGCAGGACAAATGGGCAAGTGAAAAGATCTGAGTTACTTTGACATGGACCAAATAGTGATTGCTAGAAGATTGGGTCAGAGCATCTTGTCTTATGGGGTGTTCCCACTTTGCAGTGGTTAGTGCCTAGCAAAAGTGGTGCAAAAACGACAACCAGGGTCATGGGTGCTCAAGGCTCACGGATGCACGTGGGGGGGAAGGCTAGCCCGTCACACAGAAGAGATACTGTAAATCAAATAGCTGAAAAACGTGATGCTGCCCTTTAAAGAAAGGTCACAGAGATAACACAGTTCATCGCATTTTGATGTGAATGGGGCTGCGTAGCCACAGACTGGTCAGAGTGCCCATGATGACTCTTGTCCACCGCCAAAAGCCTCTAAAATGGGCACATGCGCATCAGAACTGGACCGAGGAGCAATGGAAGAAGGTGGTCTGGTCTGATGTATTACATTTTCTTTCAGATCACGTGGATGGCCGGGTGCGTGTGAGTAATTTATCTGGGTATGGGATGGTAGCAGGGTGCACTATGAGAAGGCGACAGGCCGGCGGAGGCAGTGTGATCCTTTGGGCAATGTTCTGCTATAGGAAACCTTGGGGCCTGCCTGTGAATGTTACTTTGACACGTACCACCTACCTAAGCATTGTTCATGGCAATGGTGTTCCATTAAGGCAGTGACCTCTTTCAGCAGGATAATACACCCTGTTACAGTTGGGAAAAACATTTTTTATTTGAGGAAAATGACAAACAGTTCAAGGTGTTGCCTTGGCATGGGACGTGCTGGACTAACTAAATTGGTGAAGGCCCAACCATGCAACTTGCAGGATTTAAAGGTTATGTTGCTAATGTCTTGGTGCCAGATACCACTGGACACCTTCAGAGTTCAGAGGTATATATATATATATACATCCATCTACATTTATATATAAACTCCTTTTGTTTATTTGGCCCCACTTTATATTAGGTGGCCTTAACTGTACTTATTTTCATATTGTAATGCAAAACACTTTTGCTGATATTGAGGTGGGATACGGGTAATGTTAGGGACACACGTGGTGTGGGTAAGTTTAAGGGTTAAGTGTCAACAGTGTGTTTATAAATGTAACTGCAGAAATTAATTACAGATGTAATTACATGCAGGTATTTTTACAAATGTAAGTACAATGTAAAACATGTATGTACACAATATGTGCACTGTATCAAACTATTAATTAAAATGTTAGTAGTTAAGGCCACCTAATATAAAGTCGGTCCGCTTATTTTAATTTTATATATAACATTAAATTTTTCCCAATCATTCTGTTTTAATCCTTACTTTTTTTAGGACAAGTTTATAGTATTTCTATCCATATTATTTCCACAAATGTTATTTTACTGTATTTTACAGTTTCTGATTCTGACAATCAGTGCAGGATAATACAGAGCCCATGTGTTGCTCTCAAATTGTCATTATCAGCATAGTTTGGTCTGTGTTTCCCAAAACCATAGTTTCAACGAACATTCGCTAACAGCTTCACAAAGTTGTGTGGTTGGAACGACAGCTCTCAACCTGCGGAAGCATAGTTTCTTGTTTGTATGACATGTGGACTTAATAAATACTTATCTTGAGCAAAATAAGCAAGTTGACATTCAGTGCAATCTGTATCTTTTATTTAGAATATAAACAAATCAAATTTGCATCTTTTAATTTGTCAAGTGATTAAAAGTGCCACTTTTGAAGAGTATGCTCAAACGTGATATAGTACGTATGAAGGAGCCTATGATTGAATATGGAAATAAAGCAAAAATTCTGAAATAAGAAAAGATCTCAAAAAGGATTACTAAGATATTATTACTACACCACCTGAGCGACATTATTAACCAATGAGGTTGATCAAATGACAAATTTGCGACAATATGCTTGGGGGAAACAGTCGTCAGTAGCTAGTTGATTTCTTCAATGATGCATCATGGTAGTTAAGCAGTGACTTATGCTGTTGTACAAGAAACGCACCTCAGGTTAGTTTTCACCCATGCAGGGAAATTTAGCGTCACAACAATGCGGAGAGCAATCTGCTTTGTTTCACCTCTCCATCTTTCTTCCGCACTCTACAGTTTTCCTTGAACCCCTTTTGTCCTCTAACCTTATAATATTAACTTCACCTAACGTAACGGATTCAGCTCCATTCCTTAATAATGTTGAATAAATCTGTGAAGATAGTGTTTTACACATTTGTTGTTGTCGTAATAGTTGATATTATGTGTGATGAACTATATGTGTTTGTTTTATACCTGTGGGAAGTCTGACACTTAAAATGTTAAAATATAGGGCAGGAAGGGTATTAAGTAGCCTGTTCTTCCTGTGTCTGCAAGCACACAAAAAAACCCATTATGTTGTTTGCAAACATTCTTGTCCTAATCCATTCCCATTCACAGCACTTGTTTGTACTCAAGTGGGTAAAATGCTGAAAGGCCTGTAAAAAATCCCATGCGGTGACAAAGAATCTGTGGAGAGATTCTGGTTCCTTTTCCTAATAACTGTGTTTTTTCATTCCCCCCTTCTTGTAAATGTGTACTCTTTACTTGAAACCTGACATTTCAGCTCTAAATACCTTGCTTTGAGTTAATGGCTGAAAATTTCAGAAGAAAACAAAGGTAACATGGAGAAACAATAGCCTCTTTTCCACTGCCAAGCCGTGAGGCTAACAGAAAACAGTTAACTGAAGTTTAATTTATGACAAGTCTCATAGTGATTTTTGAACTGCATGCTACCACTACTATTTCTGTCATAGAAAGATATTGTAAAAGTAATACGAGTAGTAGGCCTATACTAGTATGCGGTTCCAAATTCAGCATAAGTTTCCCCATTCACCACCAGAGACACTGAGCGTCCGTGGGCGGGACATAATCGCAGCGTTTATCCAATGACCGTCTAGTTTCGAAGCGCTGAAAAAAAACGTTCAAAGCAGCCCCATTGAAGTCAATGGACGCTGGACTTCAATAGGGAAATGCACTGTGACGCTGCGGGAATGTATGAGAAGGAAATCGAGTCAGCCGACCTGCTATATGTAACTGATTCTGAACGAACTTGTCTTTGAGATGAGCGTTTTCTAATGCATTTTTAGTCAATAAAATGTTAATACAATAGTACATAATTTGACCATTAATTTTGTGACATTATAAGGGAAGCCGAGCTTCCCTTGCAGTCTTAAAGAAATCGCCACTGGTGCACACATGGTCATACTTAGAAAGTGTGTTTCAGGTTTCTGAAAATATTAATGATTCGTTTAGTTGGCATACAGTTGATGCATGTCTCATAAAATGTTAAAAAATGTAAATGTCTGGGAGAAAGAGAAGAGTAAACAGTTGGGAGAATATGGGATGTGTATCAGTGTATTGGATCCGTGCATTCGCCTTAAAGTGACAGCAGCTTTGTAAAGAGCTTTGTTACTTTTATAAAAGTATTGAAATGAGTTTAAGGTAGTCGTATGCTAGAATGTCGGAGTTAGCATCACTAACTGGTTTAAACCACCATTAGCATTTATACAACAATAATGAAATAATGCATTGACATGAAAAAATGAAATGTACTTTTGATACTTAAGTACAAATACTTCTGTACTTTTACTCAAGTAAAAATCTGTTTTTAGAACTTTCACTTGTGGCGGAGTAATATTTGACCAGTAGTACTTTTACCTTTACTCGAGTAATGGAGTTGTGTACTTTGTCCACCTCTGCTCCTTACCTGAGCGAAGGCTTCTGGTGGGAGTGTAGACTTGTAGCAGCGAGTCGAAGTATGCTGGTGCCGAGTTTGTGGTGGATCCATAAGCGAGCGTCAAGGCCTCGAACTTGATGCGGGCAGCAAGTGGCAGCCAGTGCAGAGAGATGAAGAGAGGTATGACATGGGCCCTTTTGGGCTCATTGAAGACAAGACGTGCCGCAGCATTCTGGATCATTTGAAGAGTTTTGATTGCACACGATGGAAGACCAGCCAGAAGCGCATTGCAGTAGTCAAACCTAGAAATGACAAGGGCCTGGACGAGAAGTTGTGTTGCATGCTCTGTAAGGAACGGTCTTATCTTCCTGATGTTGTGCAGAGCAAACCTGCATGATCGAGCTGTCTTTGAAATGTGGTCTTTGAAGGACAGCTGGTCGTCAAAGACTACTCCAAGATTTCTGACCGACCCTGAAGGGGTAATCAAAGATGAACCTTGCTGGATGGTGAAATTGGTGAATTGAGAAGCTCAGTCTTTTCCAGTTTGAGCTGCAGGTGGTGTTCTTTCATCCATGCCGAGATGTCTGCCAGACAGCTTGAGATTCGTCCATCTACTGTGGGATCATCTGGTTGAAATGAAAGGTAGAGTTGAGTGTCATCAGCATAGCAATGGTATTGAGAAGCCATGTGCCTGTATGATGGGTCCGAGTGATGTAGTGTAAATGGAGAAGAGAAGAGGTCCCAGCACTGATCCCTGAGGAACCCCGGTGGTCAGTTGATGCCCGCTTTGGACCAAAGTATTTTGCGGGGCCAAAAACTCATGCCCGTTGGCCGCCAGGAAGCCCCCATGAGGCCCGATCATGGATCCATCATGACTTGTTACCACTGTGCAGGCTGGTGGTGGTGGTGTAATGGTTTGGGGAATGTTTTCTTGACACACTTTAGGCCCCTTAGTGCCAATTGGGCAGCGTTTTCTGATGGGCATTGTTTCTGACCATGTCCATTCCTTTATTACCACCATGTACCCATCCTCTGATGGCTACTTCCAGCAGGATAATGCACC
Source organism: Gobiocypris rarus (assembly GCA_023029165.1). NCBI lineage: Eukaryota > Metazoa > Chordata > Actinopteri > Cypriniformes > Gobionidae > Gobiocypris > Gobiocypris rarus. Next base: position 28,541,359 of record CM040925.1, read on the forward strand.
ATGTCACAAAGCTCGAATCATTTCAAATTGGTTTCTTGAATTTGACAATGAGTTCACTGTACTAAAATGGCCCCCACAGTTACCAGATCTCAACCCAATAGAGCATCTTTGGGATGTGGTGTAACGGGAGCTTTGTGCCCTGGATGTGCATCCCACAAATCTCCATAAACTGCAAGATGCTTTCCTATCAATATGGGCCAACATTTCTAAAGAAATCTCTGAAGTCATGAGGACTTTGCCATTGCTCCTCTGAGTCAGCACAGTCTTAGTGGATAACCTCAGTACTTTACTGTACAGACAAACCCTTTTCTCGCTCACTCGCTTTGACAATTGATTGACAGGGTAACGGTCTTCAAGCCCTATAGCTGTAGACTTGAACTAACCTTTGTGTCTGAGAGAACTGGTAAAACATACATTACATTGCGCGTCTTGACCTATATTCTTGAAAACGCATAGGAAATAAATAAGGACCAGCATTTATGGGCATCTTTTCCCTCTAAAAGCAATCAAAAGCAGCAGCAGTATGAGTGAGAAAAGTCTCAAGTCCGTCCCCCTCGGTCCGGAGTGGGGGCACAGGGATGGTCTCCTCTGTTTTTGGCCATCAGCCTGCTCTAAAATCACAGCAGCCCAAGTCTCAACTGGGCCTCACTATATAAGGCCCATATCAAAACACTAAATATCTAGCACACATCATGTGTAAAACAAGTTTATATAAATTATTATTACTTTTCTGTACACTACCATTCAAAAGTTTGGAGTCAATATATTATTATTATTATTTGTTTTTAAATTAATTCATACTTCTTAATTCAGCAAGGACGATCAAAAGGGCAGTAAAGTTATTCATACTGTTACAAAAGATTTATATATTTTAAATAAATGCAGTTAGTTTAAATCTTCTTATGTCAAAGAATACTGAAAAAAATGTATCATGACATTTTCCATCAAAAAAAATTAATTAATGACTAAATTAATAATTCAACATTAAATAATATAAATAATAGTAAATAATATTACTGTTTTACTGTATCTTTAATCAATAAATGCAGCCTTGGTATACATAAAGGACTTCTTTCAAAAACATTTAAAAAATACTTACTGGTTGCATCCTGTGTGCTTTATTTGCCACAAATGAAGTGAATTAAGCGAAAATAATTAATTCTAACAGTGATTGGTTTGAAAAGATTTACGTCCATGTGCACTTATTCCCTACGCAATTTGCAGTGCCCTACGTACTGAACATATACGATCCCTGTGATTTGAAATCTCACTAAAGTTGCCTGACGACTTATGAAGGTCCGGAGAGTTTTTCCACATTAAGTAAATTGTTTTGGATGATTGTTCGCTTGTAGTTCTAGAAATGTTATTTAGCTTTTGACCTGACTTGTACTAAACTCGATATTTACTACACTTTCCCATATACAATCTAATCGGAATAACTCAACCATCGGCTGTACATCGGCTGTACACTCAACCAGTGTACAGCCGATGTACACACAACGGCTGTCCGAATTCACTCACTTGTTTTCATTCACTCCTTCAAGTGAACTGTATTAGTGGACTAACGTAGGTAATAGTTATTGAGGTTTTAAGGGCCAATTTTGGATTCAGCCCTAGTAATCCTGAAGACTTTGATTAGCTTGTTCAGGTGTGTCTGCAGAAAAACACCACTTTAAAGTGTCCTATGAAATATTTGGAAATATTGGTGAGTTCTGTAAGTCTATGGAACAATTGTGACATGCTCAGGCATATCCACATTTCTTTGTAAAATGTCTAAGCATGTGACTAAAGGTACATTTGAAAATGTGTCTCACAATACACAAGACAAATATATTTCACTGACTTTGCCCATCTATTTTGATTGCATACATGTCCTCACATTGTCTTTATAGATTATATTGACTTTTTATGACAGCATAAAGTGTGATTTGTATAACTTCTGTGTACAATGTCAGGGCAGATCTTTATGACTAGATCTCACAAAAAAACAAATCATAAACATGTAATGTAGTAGTCTGTGATGCATTTAAGACAATGCTGTTCTTAAACACAAAAATACAAAAATAATACCAAATATCTGGGCTTTCGGAAGATAAGAATCATTAAAAAACACGTCCTCATAACTGACATATCTAGCAATGCAAATACCAGATAGAACAGTGACGACACAAGCGTCAGATGATCGTTTATGGCAAACATAGATCTTAATTACACAACTGAAAGCATTACTATAATTAAAAAATCTATAAAAATGTTACTGTTGTCTATGTTATCATTTGTCCCTCAATGTGAAGTAACTTTAATCTTAAAGCATAACTTGCATAAATTTAATTATCATCTCAACAATCTGCAAGTCACATATACACGTAAGTCACTACGCATGGCAGATGACTTTGACAAATGTGCCACTCAGCACCTCACATAGCACAGAACAGGATCTGTTCTAAAACAAAACTGACGTTCAGTCCCAATTGTTGCCCTTTCACCCAGATACACACCCACTGTAGTGAAGCAAGTGAGGAGTTTCTGTTGATCAGCCTGTTGTTGAATTCTACATGCATCTGAATTGTCTGTAAGTGCTGCCAAAACACACACACATGCGCACGCCAAATACCTTTTAATGGCTGCTGATGGTCTTAGAACCACGGCTAAGGTCTTCAGATCTAAATAAGAGAAATATGGAATATTTGTAATAGAAAAATATATTAAACACATGCTGTATATTGAAAGTTACACAAAAATGAGACCAGATTGTGTGCATAATACAACAACACCTCAAGCACAGTAGTATATTTAACACCTCTAAAAATAACTGACCCACGCTCTTTTCTGGACTGAAGCTGTTATGTGAGAACTGGTGTCGGGTGCTGGGAGGTTTGGGACGGGTGGGAATGGGTCGAAGTGAATAGCATAACCTTTCCTCTAGTTTCCTTCCTTTCTCTCTTAGTCTGGCTCGCTTATATCACAAGCATGCCTCCCACTCCTAACATAACTCCTACACTTCCCACACACCGCTCACGTACTGCGGTTGGCAGAACACAATCGGTCACTACAACACAGACCGCCTGGGCTTACGTGATGCATTTTGCTGTCACTGACCCAGCTGCTTTCCTAAGTTTCCTAAGAAAAACTAATATGTGGCCTCACCCCCTAGATGGCCAGTTGAGGAGGATATTTACTACTGTTCTAGTTGTTTATGTAGTGATTTGACTCATTTCATTGATTAAAGCACTGATTCCCAAGTGGAACCTCAAATAGGGGGTACAAATTAAATAAAAATATTATGTCTCAATCAAAAGTTTAAAAATCAGTAAGATTGTTATTTATTTATTTATTTAATAAGCTTAACATATAACAATAATATTTTGCCCTATCAGATGTGTAACTAGTTTGGGCCCAATTCTCACTATTAACTATTTGCTTATTAGCATGCATATTACTATAGGACATTGGTTGTTTATTAGTAATTATAAATCACATACGAATGCCTTATTCTGCACAACCGTATTCTACGTTCCTTAAAGGATAATTTCTCTCAAAACTAAACATTTCTGTCATTAATTACTCACCCTCATGTTGTTCCAAACCCACAAGACCTTCGCTCATCTTTGGAACACAAATGAGGGAATCCGAAAATCTCGAAGGAACCAGCGGCAAATTAGTCTTCTGGGTTCTGATGTCATCCCTGCATCACTCCATTGGAACATATTATTTTAAACCTCATTGGTTCTTGCTGAAGCTCAACCGTGCTGCGTAACACATGAGACTGAACCTCATTGGTTCTTGCTGAAGCTCAAATGTGCGTAACACATGAGAATGAACCTCATTGGTTCTTGCTGAAGCTCAAATGTGCGTAACACATGAGAATGAACCTCATTGGTTCTTGCTGAAGCTCAAACGTGCTGCATAACACATGAGAATGAACCTCATTGGTTCTTGCTGAAGCTCAAAGTGCTGCGTAACACATGAGACTGAGCCTCATTGGTTCTTGCTGAAGCTCAAATGTGCGTAACACATGAGAATGAACCTCATTGGTTCTTGCTGAAGCTCAAAGTGCTGCGTAACACATGAGACTGAGCCTCATTGGTTCTTGCTGAAGCTCAAACGTGCTGCGTAACACATGAGAATGAACCTCATTGGTTCTTGCTGAAGCTCAAACGTGCTGCGTAACACATGAGAATGAACCTCATTGGTTCTTGCTGAAGCTCAAACGCGTGAACACATGAGAATGAACCTCATTGGTTCTTGCTGAAGCTCAAACGTGGCGTAACACATGAGAATGAGCCTCATTGGTTCTTGCTGAAGCTCAAACGTGCTGCGTAACACATGAGACTGAACCTCATTGGTTCTTGCTGAAGCTCAAACGCGGCGAACACATGAGAATGAACCTCATTGGTTCTTGATGAAGCTCAAACGTGCTGCGTAACACATGAGAATGAACCTCATTGGTTCTTGCTGAAGCTCAAACGCGTGCGAACACATGAGAATGAACCTCATTGGTTCTTGCTGAAGCTCAAACGTGCTGCGTAACACATGAGAATGAACCTCATTGGTTCTTGATGAAGCTCAAACGTGCTTTCATTAAATATCTTTATTTGTGTTTCGAAGATCAAGATGAATGAAAGTCATGTGGGTTTGGAACGTCATAAGAGTAAATGATGAAAAAAAAATCATTTTTGGGTGAACTAGCTCTTTAAGAAAATTCTCTTTAAAGACTCAAGCATAATGTAAGTATTTAAATGATTAAATTATACTGAAAATGACTGATAAAAGGCTTACGGTCGAAGTAACATGCTTGGATGCCTGACAGTGCTCATGCTCAGTCTCTCATTATCAGTGTGTATTTCTAGCAGGGACTGAAAAAGATATTCCCTGAACAGATTTTCTTTCGAAGAACAGCCTTGTCTGCAGCACTTTTACAGCATCATATATCACCTGCAGGAACTGTGATCAGAACATCCTGACATTTTCCAGGACGACTTCGTTTAAAATTGACTCACTTAAATGTCACTGCTTCCAAAGGCAGACAAATGAGTTAGTGTCCCATCCTCTCAGAGAGGGTGTGACTAAAACACTTGTGAATTCAGGCAAGACCAGAGGATTTTAGACACATTATCATAAACAGAGATGGTTACATCCACCTAACAACTCCAATAATTATTGCTTTTTTAAAGGCCATTAAATGGGTTCAGATCAAACCAGAGATTGAGGTAAGACTGTTTATTATACTAGCACAGTATCATAACTGTTACTCTTTCATGTTTGAGCAAGGTTCATTACATATTGAGTAAACTATAAACACTGTAAACATTTAAACTGTCTTGGACCTAAAGTGAAGTAACCTGAATGCAATTTATTAAAGTATATATACGGGAAAAAATTATATTACCAGGCCTGGAAATTAATAAAATCATATTAATAATTTAATATATAATATTATTTTGCAAAGACATTTTCTATCAAATGTAACTTTTTATGTGTGTAGGCCTATTCATTTACATACTCTTGCAGTTATGATAAGTTAATTCACTGTTCACATTTTTGCATTCACATTTGTGTGCATTCATGTTTGGAAATGTCAATTAATTTGTTTAAAACTACTTTAAAAAGGCAGTGTGGAGATTGGAAATAATAATACTAATAATAAAATCTTATTAAAAAGCTAAAATAGCAGGAAGCTATTTTGTTGTCATAACAAAAAAAAACTTCACACTCTTTGTATTAAAAGTAAGTGAGTTAAAAATAGTTATTTTGCTTTTTTTTGTTAACTTGTTGGTTTTCAGGAATCAAAAATTATACAGTGGAAAAATTTGGTTGAAACGTAACTATTAAAAATATATATGTTTTTAAATTATCATAGATTTTTATTACTAAGTGTATTAAGTGTGCAATGAAAGCTTTTCAATTATTTTGATGATTTGTCGTCGACTCATAATCATCAGTCATGGTTACATTAAAACTATTTATTTAATGTTACAATAAGGTTTGTTGTATAACAATTAGTCTGCATTAGTTAATGCATTAATATATAACTAAAATAAGCAATACATAGGCCTCATAAATATGTTACAGTATTTATTAATCTTTGTAAACAGATAATACTGGTCTACATATGATACAGACTAAAACTGGTCATTACATCATCAACAGACACAACTTTAGATTTTAATAATGTATTAGTAAACGTTAACGTTGGAATTAACATTGACTAAGATTCATAAGCTTGTCATTACTAATGTAGTTAACCAATAATAACAAATGGAACCTTAGTGTAAAGTGTTACCAATTAAACGGTAATGTTATTAATAATCTTGGTTGTAAGTGTTTTTGCATCTCAGTGCCTTCTCAAGCCAATTTGGCTCCTCATGCTGTGAGTATTGCCGTTACCTGTTTAAGCTGACTAGATGCACAAACATGATTCACTATTATATGACTCCTAAAGGCTGCGACCTTTCGCCCAGTTCCGTGCTCTCAGTTCAGCGAGTTTACAGCGACACTGTTGACTCCCTCCACACGCCCATCGGCAGCCACGCACCCCTGTTCCTCCAATCGCACGCCTATCACGCACTGATCACGCGTCGGCCTTTACACCATTGGTCAAGGTCTCACACATTAGTTTTTCATTGGTGGCGTGTTGCCACCCGCTAGACTGTTGTAGATTTTGTTTTCTTTTTTTCGGAGGCTTGTTTTACTCAGCTGCTGGTAAAAGCGAACTGAATTCCGGTGTGAGTCGCGTCACTGAACGGGCGGAGCACCTCCATGTCTTTGTTCTGCTCTAGTTTTCATTTAATATTTTTTCATACGTTTGTATAGATGACAACACGGCAGTTTTCTAACATGGAAGAATTAGGCGGGGTAAGATCTGAATATTTCATTATAAAACATTTATATTTATTTAATATACATTTTTTTTAATGATTTGGTTGTGATTTACTGGCACTGACTGGTCATGCGGATTGTGTTTAACTGGTAATGAAACTGAGGAGAATGACGTCAACTCTCACTTAATGTTAAATTGTAACTGTACTCGGCTTAGCATCACGAACTGTTACAATGTATCGAAACATTGTAAAGTTCAAGAAACATGTATCTGTCTGAACCTACGCATTAGAGTTGACTGTCCCTGTTACAATAAACAATAAGGATCTGTTGTAGTATACAAACACTTAGTTTCACTGGGCACCGTTATTCCTGCTGGCCTCATTTAACCCTCAAGCGGTCGGCAACCAAGTAATCGTTGTTTGCACTTTTTTGTGTCTTAATTTTCTTGACTTGCCTTTATTTAAAGAATATTTACACACACACGTCTGGTTCACTATATTTTATATTGCACAAACTGCATATTATATCCCCTTAATCTAACCCTACCCCTAAACTACCCATCACAGACAACTTTCTGCATTTGGTCTTTTGTGAAGACCAAAGTGGTCTTTTGGATCCTACTGAATATCCCACCAGTGCATTGTATTATGTAAAAGCAGTGCGGCTGGTTGAGATGACATATACTGCACACTATATGCAGACTGTACAGAAGTTATCAGGTGTACAGCACCTTGTTGACCCTGCTTTAAAAAAAAAAACTATGGATGCTGCTCATTAATGGTGTTATTTCTCTAAAGAGCTGTGGATGGGAGGGGCTTGCCATCAGTCAACGTTTTCTGGCCTCTGGCACTGCTCCCATGTCTGTCAGGGGGTTTCAAGTTTTGCTCACAGCCGTTTCACATGGCCAGCTTGTGAGCACGTCATTGTTTTTGGCTTTATTTGGCAGTGGGAGGTGACTTCAGCCTAGTGATAGAGGGTCCCTGCAGACGGCTGCGTTAAAAAGGGCTCCTCTGTTAAAGTGTCATACTGCTTTTGGATCCATGAATAGATAAAGACAGAGAAAGACTCATTGAGATCCACCCAGCAGCTGAGCTGTATGTGTCAAAACAACCGGAGGGTTTTCTTTCATCTTTAACACATTACGTTACAGTTTTTTTTTTCTTGTGGTTCTCAGGGAGCTCGGATGGAGGTCTGTGAGGATTTTCTGGAAGGGAAAAAGCACAGTGAGCACTCTTCATGCAGTGTTTTGGAATACAATGATCTTGAGGCTGCTGAAGCTCTGGTCTACATGAGTTTCTGGAGTCAGATGTCTCCAAAACCCAACGCCTTCAAACCTCGTCCTCTCACACCAGCTTCAGACTCCTGTGATTCTCTCCTCCCCCCCGAACCACCGGAGACCCCGAGGGACTTTGTCTCGCTCTCTTCACTGGTAAGCGAGTGTTCTTTCGTTGTAATGATCTGTTAGAAGTTAAAATATGTACACTTCAAGCTCTGTTTAATTTGTCAACATTCACACCGGGGAACCTCTGGCGCCTCACGGCATAGCACAAAGCCCTTATCAGAACTTGATTTGTTTGCTGAAAACTTTGGGAGGGTTTTATGACACCCTGGACAGGTGGCAGTCTTCAGATAAGCTTGCAGATCTGCAAACTGAACTTCAGCACAGGCTCCTTTAATGTGATTACATGACTCACCTGTGCTGTAATGATGCTGAGAGATGAAGGGACACAATAGTACAGCTGTGATATTGTGAATAGAGCAGCCATTCATCAATAAGGAAATTCCACAATTTGTTGCAAAAGAGCTTGGTTTTTTAGGGATGCACCAAGATCATAATGGATGATATGATAAGTCAGTAATTATTTTTATGTTATGGTCGGTAACTGATAAATGGCTGATATTAAATACAAGTTTACAAAATTAAAATTAAAACACTAAAACCAATACTTCAATTTATGTGAGGTTTAAAAATATTGTTAAATGTTATATTTTAAGATTGGTTAAAGCTTACATTTAACAGTATTATTAGATTTTAGGGTTAAAGAATGCACAGTAAAATATACATTTATTATACATATTATTTTTTTCATACTGAACACCAGGATTCTCCTTGTGGATCCACTTTCCTGCAGAGCTTAGCTCTAACCCTAATCAAACACACCTGAACATGCAAATGTCTTCAGGATCATTAGAAAATCACAGGTAGATGAGTTTGATCAGGGTTGGAGCTAAACTCCAGGGCAAGATTTGAGGAACCCTGCTGTACACATTGTTTATAATTTATGTAAATTTAAGTTTAGTGTTTAGTCTTTTACTTTTTATTTACTTTGACAATTTTAATATCAGCTGTTTATCCCTTATTGATCATGAAAATAATTATTGGTGTATCTGTATTGGCCATTTTAATATTGGTGCACCCAAGATTATGAGTCAAGAAATCAAGAATATGTTAAACAGTTAAATTATTTTATTTAAATTATTAGTGTGTAGTTTAAAGATTAACTTAGAAGTATTAGAAGACAGCAAAGGTAATTACATCTGAAAAAAATAATGAGCATGCACAATTAAATATGCAATATAGGTTCATATTTATCCAATATCAATATACCAATAAAATAAAAAATCTGATAACCGATATGGTCCTGATATACTGTGCACCTCCTAACTCTGTTTGTCTTCTTCTCTCCTTGCAGTGCATGACCCCACCACACAGCCCCAGCTTTACTGAGACCTCCAACACCACATCAGTGCCAGCATCCCCCTCCCCGCTTACCCGGCCCTGTCCCAGCCTGCCCAGCCCGAGACCTGCATGCCCCACCATGGCCTCCATCACTCAGTTGCCCTCTTTTGGGGACACCACAGAAAAGACCACACCCCTGCCTTGCAGAGCCATGGCAACCAGCGTAATACGGCACACGGCTGACAGCTCCCTGTATCAGAACATTCCACAAAAGACTGTTCCTTCATCATCACCCACCCTGTCCTGCCAGCCCCAGACTTACACCACGACGGCATGCCAAAACAGCAGCAGACTTCTTTCTAAGGATGAAAAGTGCTCCATTACATCATCTCCTCAGCCACCGCCCCCAACCTCTAGTCCACCAATCATATGCCAGATGTTCCCAATGGCCCAGCCTGGCGTCCTCTCAGCAACGTTTATTCAGAAGCCCAGCCCTGGGGTGAAGTCTATTTTACCGCAGCCACTCCTGATGGGCTCTCCGGTGATGTTCGTGATGCCCCAGTCACCGGTGTCTTCGTCTCCACAGTGCCAACAGACTGTTATGACTCTAGGCAACACTAAGCTCCTGCCTCTGGCTCCCGCGCCTGTTTACGTGCCCTCGGGGCAGAGCAGCACCACGCAGGTCGACTTTTCCCGTAGGCGCAACTACGTCTGCAATTTCCCTGGTTGTCAGAAGACCTATTTTAAAAGTTCTCACCTAAAGGCGCATCTCAGAACCCACACAGGTAAATAATGATCAGCATGTAGCCTCAACCTCTAAAGTCTAGGTCAAGCAGGTCATCTAACATGTCTTGTTCTGTCTTCCAGGAGAGAAACCTTTCAGCTGCAACTGGGAAGGCTGTGATAAGAAATTTGCTCGCTCGGATGAGCTCTCCCGGCATCGGCGAACACACACGGGTGAAAAGAAGTTTGTCTGCCCGGTGTGTGATCGGAGGTTTATGCGCAGCGACCACCTCACCAAGCACGCACGCCGACACATGACCACCAAGAAGATCCCATCCTGGCAAACAGAGGTGCGGAACCTAAACAAGATCACTGCAGCCAAGGCCTTGCCCACTGGCACAGCACTACCGGTCAGCATGTTGCTGCCAGCCTCAAACTGACTTTGATGGAGACTGAACTCTAAACCTTCACCGATGCTATGCAGGGACTCATTTTATGAGGGAAAGGCTGTTGATTCTCTCATGGGCAAAAACATGATTATGCACTGGACTCCTTCTTTGCTGCACATATTTCGCACTCTGCAACAGAACATTTTGTTTACTATTGTGTAAAAGATTCATGCACTCTTTTGCCAAAGTCTTTGTACTATGTTTGTCTTAATTTCTTACGTTTTCTTCTTTTTTGTATACATTTATATGTACATATCTAATGGAAATGTATGTATGCTAAACTTCACAAAATTAGAAAAAAAGGAGATATATATATGTGAAAATGTATATGTGGATAATTATCTACACTGTGATTATTATATAATACTTTTATTTAATACTCTTTTTTATTAAACAATGAAGATAAAATGTGTTTTTGTGTGTGTGTTTTTAACACTAAAGAGCTTTAGGCATAGGAAAAATTCATTGGTTTGGGATTGAGTATTTTGGCTGTTCTGCTTCTCGCTGCTCTTGGTTGTAAAAGATCTTCCACTCTCACATTGCTGACATGATGCGTCACTTCCTTTCGGATTCTGTGTAGAATCTGTGGAGGTCTGTGTAATGGATATTTTGTTCATGCATCACATCTCAGGCAGCAGCATTTGACAAGTCATTTCGTTCGCCGTCAGTTGTCATTAGGGCAGTAAAAAAGTTGCTCTTTATTTAAAATAAACTCCTCTCAATAAACAATCATTCATTTGTTATAAAGATACAACGAAGTTGTTGCCATGTTACGATAAATGTCCTTACTATTATTTCCATCTCTTGTAAGGTATCGTTTTTTATATGTACTTTTATGACGAAAAACTTTCTTCATTTGCCAAACACATGCTGTTCTGATGTGGAAAAACAACTTATATTAGTTTTGGAAAGGACATTGTGAAATTACAAAAAAATTGCTCACCACATGCGGGGAATAAATCGTGTGTTTTCCATGAATACTAATGTACCCACGGAGACCGGATGTCTGTAATTATTGCTCAGACCACTATCAAACGTTTAAACAAAAAATATGCAGTGGCACAGACTCGCAGTGCCCATCTCCTTTAAACGATGGCAAATCAGATTACAATACTAACTGTGGTTGTAGGAGGCGCGACCAATCAGCTTTCAGAACGGTGCCCCGCCTCATGCCTTACTGACCGACTTTCCTCAACCCTGAAACCTTTAAAAACTGTCCATAATGCTGCAACAGCGACACCGTGTGACTCATGGCGTAATGTCTTTTTTCTTCATCTCGGAAAGGTGCGTTTATTGAGAAGGTAATACAATAAACACGTCATTTGGTGCTATTTAATTTCTACTGTCATAGGTGAGGCAGTTTAATATTGTTTAAAATATTGACGGGACAAAACACTACTCTTCCATTTTGCTTTCCTTGTCACTCAACACGAAAATAGCCTAAAATATTTATATTTACAAATCTAGTATTATCTTGAATGAATGAATGAATGAATGGAGAATGTAGTATCAGATTTTATTTATCACCTGAATTGTCACGACCGAAATAAAAATATATTGACAGCTGTTGACAAAAAAACATATTTATCACGTGTATTAAATGCAGGAGCTTTTTTTGGTGTTGCTATAGCTAATACTAGGTTACCTCAAATGAACAAAATCCTTTTAAATAAAACTAAGTTTTCTGCTTGGTAACAAACATTCTTCCAAATATCTTTGTGTGTGTGTGTGTGTGTGTGTGTGTGTGTGTGTGTGTGTGTGTGTGTGTGTGTGTATACAGCAGATCAAAGACATTTATACTTGTTTGGACATGAGGGTGAGTAAATGATGACAGAATTTTCATTTTTGGGTGAACTATCCCTTTAATTCCAACTTTGAAATGCAGATTTTTATTGTGTGCCTCAAAATAAATTGTATTCAGCATTATGGAGGCCATTTAGGGTAGTTGGGGTCCTCCGTGGAGCCACTAGAAACTGCTGAAGTGCATTCCTGTCTTAGACGGGTGGAGGATTTTGGAAATGTGGTCAGGAAATGGAACTAAATGATCCACTCCATATGGTTTTCTCTCAGGCAAGCTGCTTTACAGAATGATTTTCTATGAAAAATGTCAAAAGGAAAGTACATGTTTTATCTCTTAAGGATTTAAAGCAGCAGAAATTGACTTGGCTGTAGTCTTAAAAAAAGAAATCAGTGTGTAAGTAGGCTAATAATGCCTTAAAATGAAACATGTAATGCCTTATAATATCAGTGATAGATATAAAAATTCTTTACAATGCTTTGTAGTGGCTGATCAATGATTCTTCTCATATATTTTCTCTTTTCTTAGTTGATCATTGTCTGTTAACTAAACTCGCTCTCGATTGTGTTCATGAGGTCCTCTTCTGAAGCATCATACATGATAGGAAAGGCCAGAAATGAGCCACCATCAATTCCATAACCTCTAAAAGAATACAAAAGAGGATTTCATAGTTAATACAGGGGCTTCTCCTTTTCAGTAGAAACTAAAATCAGCAAATGTGACCCTGGACTACAAGTCGCACAGGTATATTTGTGACAAAATAGCCAACAATACATTGTATCGGTCAAAAATATATATTTTTCTTTTATGCCAAAAATCATTAGGAAATTAAGTAAAGATCATGTTCCATTAAGATATATTGTACATTTCTACCAATATATATATATATATATATATATATATATATATATATATATATATATATATATATATATATTATTAGCAATATGAATTGCTAAGGACTTAATTTGGACAACTTTAAAGGCGATTTTCTCAATATTTCGATTTTTTTGCACCCTCAGATTCCAGAATTTCAAATGGTTGTATCTCTGCCAAATACTGTCCTCCTAACAAACCACACATCAATGGAAAGCTTATTCATATATTTATTTATTGACCAAAAATTTGCCTTTATGAGTGGTTTTGTGGTCCAGGGTCACAAATGATAAAAATTATTGTCAAATATACAGGTGCAATAATATTTATCTTTCTTTTAATAATTAACCTCTAAAAATGCAAACCTTCATGTTGTGTTCCAGCCATTTTGACCCAGAGAGGAATTTTGTTTTCCCAAAAATTCTAGTTAATTTGATGATCACATTGGACTAAAACTTTCGGACTTTGCTCACTCAGTTGCCACTAGCCAGTATAACAACTTTTGTTTGATAATTTTATTTTATTTTATTTACTTTTTGGTGTTTTTTTCCCACCTTGTTTTGTTTGTTCCCAGTCAAGAATGCTTAAAACATATTTAATTATGCTATTCATAATTTCTTTTTCTTTCAGTTAGCACAGGTTTTGTATTTCTTTTAGGAACGGACTCATTGATCTGAGCTTATGCATCTCATTTTTTGTTTTTTAGATGTTTGTTTTTACTCAAAAACTGAGGTGCACAAAGAAATAGAGAAGTTTACAAAAATATTGAATCCAATATTTGGTGATAATGTAGCATAATGAGAATTTGACAGGCCAGTCAAGGGAACACCAAATTATGTAAATTATTTTTTAGCACAGCATGAGGTTAATACACAAGTTTTTTCATTTTCAATTTACATCTAAAGTCATCAAATTTTCATCAAAATTGATATCGTAAAATACATCAGTATTTATTTTTCTTTTAACATCTTTAAGTGGCATTAACATTTTAATTAATATTTCAGACCACTACTCTCGAACAAACATAGCACTGGACACAACCTAACTTCAGTGGAAATGATGTGTGTCACTTCACATCAATAATAGATGGAATACACTTACGAAGCTGTTGCTGTGCTCTCTATGTTGGCACAGCTGCTCAACTGGTCCTTTGGAGGCCTGACCTATTCAGAAAGCCATGGAAATAGATAGGGATTCCGCACTTAATGACTTTAATAGTTTCTATAAACAATTCATAGTTGATTCTAGTTGTCATCGGCCTATACTGGAAACAGTTAACGTTTTTAAAACGTTAAAAAGCAGCAGCCATACCTTTTCATGAATGTTTGAGGTTGGTTTGTTCACTGAGTTAACTTTATTTTTGTCCATAAATTCGTCACCCTTCACATAAACACCATACTGTGATTCTCCGTGTTTATTGCCACTGTAACCGTTGTTGCTATGTTGTCTTTTGGCGCAGTAAAGTCCAGACGACTTTGATCCGAATATTGGCATCCTATAGGAAGTCCTTCGAGCTATATCGGTGTTGTCACACTCATCGAGAATTCTGTCCACCTCCACCGCTAGATCTTCGGTTGAAAACTCAGAGTCCTGCCCGTCGCTGTTAAAGTCACCCTGGGCTCTTCTGATTGACACGCGCGGATCCGAAGTTTTGGTGTTTGAGGGACTAAACAACTGACTTGCACTCCGGTGACTGTTTTCCTCTGTCACAGCCACAGGAGCGACTTTTTTCATCCTACTTTTTGCAGTGCCCATCTCGAAAGCCTACAAACTATTTGATTAGCTGACTTTCCAATATGACAAAATAAAATAGACGACACAAATCCTTAGAAAAATATCGAAATGCAAAAACATCTTAAACCTGGTAAATTTATTTTTTGATCTGATTAGATTTAATAATGCAGTGACGCCACGCAACAAACTAGAACGCTCTCATAATCAGCGAATTTGTGCGAAAGTATGCGCTGACTGCAAGTACGCGACGCGTCTGTGCGTTGTGGATGACGTCGACAGTCATTCGACCAATCAAATACTTTGTTTACAAACTGCAAGCGTCGCGTCCACCGCTGCCATCTGTCACGTGAGTGAACTGGAACAGCTGGGTGACGATGCAATAGGCTACATGAATTGTTAGACTAAAAAACCTAAACATTTAAAACCATTAAAATATTTAGACAGAGATGCATTTGGTATTAGACCTATTCCTTTACACAAGGATGTGTTTATTACATTACACATTCATTTTCAACATAATGGGTAAGTTTAAAGCATTCACCACGATGTCTAATTTTAAGAAATTTCTACCATTTTCTGCTTTATGTTTTAAAACGATTCCCCAGATGATTACATGACTTCACTGCAGTGTTCAGTGAAGCATAAATACATTTTAAGTTCAAGTTGCAGTGATATTTTGGGCATATGGCTTGTAAATATACTCTCATTCCTGTGTAATAATAAAGCGGCAACCTCTTTAAATAGGAAAATTATGGTGTTATTTTGTCACTTATTGAGCAGTAGGCTAGATGGAGTCTTTGTGCTAAGCTTAGTAATTATCTAACTTTGGGGGATACGGTGAATAAGCGTAAGTCCCCAAAAATCGCAAGTATATGTCTCTGCAGGTTAGTAATAGGAGTTACCTCATCAGTAGGTGTGGCCATAAACAGAGGGACGGTTTCAACTGTGTTACCTGATTTGCCCACGTCACAGTGTGGGTAGGGTTTAGGGGTGGGGTCGGGTGAAGGGGATCATTTTCATTGCGTGATTTATAAACACCCATCAGTTTGAAAACACCCACTAATTTAGAAACACCCACTCTTGTGCCGCAGAGACCTTATACTCAAAAATCGGCGTGTTCCTTTAAAGGTGATCCTATTTTGGAAAATTCACTTTTATAAGGTGTTTGAACACAGATGTGTAAATCCACCCAGTATTTTTTTATAATCCCTTTCAATCATTATCAATCTCTCATAACGCGCTGTTTCATATTTCCCCCTACTCCTACATAAGAGTAGGGAAATCCCGCTCATGACTGTTGATGATCTGCCCGTTTAGCATAACACCCCTGAGCTAGAAGCATAGAGACCGCCATTTCTGTTTACTCGCTGTCTCAGCAAGCTATAGAGTATTACAGTGTCTGTGCCAAAAAAAGGCAAATGTTCTGTTGTTGGATGCACCAACGAACATAAAAGTCTCCATACGATATATGATTTGCGGTTTTAAATAAATATTTACAAATATATTCTTGTGTTTTTATTCTGTCTCCCAAAGTTGCCTGCATATTATAAAAATTATAGCCTTTAAATTATAGGCTGATAATAAAAGGTTTTGTGAACAAAAGTAAAGAATTGCAAAAGGAAAATAAAGTGGTTTTATTTGCAACACTCCTTTTATTCTGCGTTACAGTCAAGTGTGTGCTCTCGATTCTGTTTTCCCCTTTGTGCTTCACTTGCTGTTTCACTTCATGGCACTGTTTTGACATAAAAATATATATAGTAACCGTATATAGTATAAAACCTCATCTAAAAGTAGAACGATTTAGTCATAAAGAAATTATCAGAGAAATCACTAAGTGTGACTTAACTCACCTTTGATTGTGAAGTTCCGTGCCCTTCGAAGAAGGACATATTTTTCATTTTTAGAAACACCAGGAACCAGGAACTTTTCCAGATTTTTTTTTCAGTTCATATAAGGTTTTAAACATTTCCTTATCCTTACTGACAGCCAAAATGAGAATTCAACAAGGATCGGTAGGTTTATTTATATGAATTGTGGTCTTGAGGCTTGTTATTCTTTTAACACGTCATCACAACAAATTGGATGTTGAATGCTTCACAAATTGCTTCACAGACTATATGTAATGAACCAATTATGTATTGGTCAGAGCTGTGCAAACTGAGATCAGATTTATTTAATTTTTTTTCAGGTGTGATGGACATAATAATAAAAAAATAGTGTAATTTAAAGAAGAGCACAGAAAGCATGTTAGTAATTGAATACAATATACATAAAGTTATCTAACTATCCTAAATACTACCTAGACTATCTTAAATTTGTGTAAAATGTTTTGAAGTTTTTTAAAAGCATG
Organism: Gobiocypris rarus; assembly: GCA_023029165.1. NCBI lineage: Eukaryota > Metazoa > Chordata > Actinopteri > Cypriniformes > Gobionidae > Gobiocypris > Gobiocypris rarus. The sequence continues at coordinate 28,558,791 of CM040925.1, forward strand.
CATTCATTAACTGGCAATTACTATTATAGTAAGATATAGTGTATTAAAAGTACATATATTATTCATATTCATCTGTAAAAATGAGAATGTTAGACAAGAGAAAGCCATGTGATCAAGGCCTATGTATTTATAACTAAATTTTTTCTTAATTTTTGGAGGAAATAGGCCTACCCGTATACCCGTGCCTTCACCAGTGTGTTTCTGTGTTCACTTGTTTACAAAAAGGTTACATAAGAATGATAACATTACTAAACTGATAAGATTTTAATCAATTTTTATGATTAATAGTTAGTCATTATTATCACTTAATTTGACCAACATTCTAAAGCATTGCAACAGAATACAACTGTTAATGAAGCTTAATGTTTGATAACCTTTGATAAAGTATAAGGGTCGTGTATGAAAATGATTTTCATTTGAGTAGAGCAACAAAAATATTTATTTAAACCTGCAATCATACATATTTAAAAATGCTTAATCTCATTCATTCAGATTTTTACTATCATAGAATGTCAACAACAACTAATCTGGGAGAAATTTGGTGAAATATGCCTTTTTGTAGGTGTGCATTTGTCATAGGAGTAGTTTAAGTTTAACTTTGTTCAACGTTATTACCTGTTTGAAATAATCCTTAAAACAAAAGCGATTTGAGGTGCTGCTCACTCTAATAATTTCCGTTCAACTCGCCTGTATTGGTCGCCCCGCCCACGACAGGATCTCATGAATATTCATGTACGTCCACCCATTAGAATCAAATATTTCCGCCGAACCGCGTCATGCATCATAGCTCATTACCATAAAGTTGACCAAATTTAAACTCTCCTCGACGCCCAACTCGTCAAGACACGATGCGCCACTCTCGCCGGAGCTCGCCACAGGTGGAGTATGAGGTCTCTGCGGAACAAGAGTGGGTGTTTCTAAATTAGTGGGTGTTTTCAAACTGATGGGTGTTTATACATCAAGCAATGAAAATGATCCCCTTCACCCGACCCGACCCCACCCCTAAACCCTACCCACACTGTGACGTGGGCAAATTGGGTAACACAGTTGAAACCGTCCCTCTGTTTATGGCCACACCCACTGATGAGGTTACTCCTATTACTAACCTGCAGAGAAATATACTTGCACAGGTGTTCCTATTTAAAATTAATGACTTCCGGCCACTTTGACGCTCTCGCCGGTGGCTGTGTGAACGCACCAGAACGCACAGGTAGACTTCCGGCATAAGCCACTGACTTTTAAGGAAATGTGCCGAAGAATGTCGGTAAAATGTTATATATTTGCGCAAATATTTTTACGACAAGGGTCAGTACAACGCTGGATTTGCGAAAAGTAAATATACTTTTTTTCCTATATAGTTTCAATTGTTTGCATATACCCTTTCTGGGTGAGCTTTAGACTGCTGTATGTAAGAGGCCGGCGACACACTGTGAGCGTGGTGTTTCTGCTGCGTGGCGTTTTGTCTTTGCACACCAGAAACGTGTCTGACGCGGCGTTGCTGCTGCTGTGACGTACAGGAAGGCCTATACTTCATGTTAAACATAAATTTCTAACCTACTGATACAGCAAAGACAACGTCGTCAGTATTGACCATACATATCTATGGTATTGACGGCAAAATAGGCTACAGAATTTTAATTCTTTATTGACATATATTGAAAATCTATAATTATTATTATTATTTATTTAAATTACAGTTATATCTGCATTCATGTCAAAACCTAGAGACTTTCAAACATCAAAATGTAAACATATATAAACATATTTTTCTATTCTATTTTGCCTGATGACAGAATTTTTGTTACGTTACCACTCAAGCACCTATATTATACAACAATTTATAGATTAACATGATGGTCCATGAACTCCACAACAAATGTATCCACTAACCATCCAGAAACTTTTCAACAAAGTTACACCAAAGTTGCACCTCTTAAATCTCTCATATCTCTCGTGTCAGACTCGACTTCACTCCACATCTGGTCATTTCTGACATTTTGTCTGAGTGAGATTCACCTGTTTTGCTGTTGACAGAGTTTCCAAAGCAGAGGTGGACAAAGTACACAACTCTATTACTTAGGTAAAAGTACTACTGGTCAAATATTACTCTTTTACAAATTAAAGTTCTAAAAACTGATTTTTACTTAAGTAAAAGTGTAGAAGTATTTGTTTTTAAAAGTACTTAAGTATCAAAAATACGTTTTCTTTTTTATGTCAATGCATTATTTTATTATTGTTGCATTGTTTTATAAATACATGCTGTGTCATCATAGTAGTTTAAGCCAGTCAGTGATGCTCCATCCAACATGCTAGCAAACGACTACCTTAAACTCATTTCGATACTTGTATAAAAGTTACAAAGCTGCCGTCACTTTAAGGCCAAATGCACAGACCCTATACTCTGAAACGCATCCAATATTCTCCCAACTGTTAACTCTTCTTTCTCCCAGACGTTTACATTTTTTAACATTTTGTGAGACATGCATCAAGTGTATTTCAGCTAAACTAATCTTTTCAGAGAAAAGGATGGCCATGGGTGCATGGGTGTCTTCTTCCATTATGCTATAAACTGATCAGTTTTCAAAAAATTTTGGGAAACTTCACATGACCCTACAAGAGTGATTACTGAAAAAAAAAACCAAAAGACAACTTTTACATCTGCTACAGAAACGACTTTTGACTTTGAGGAACTTTCTAGAAATGTAGTGGAGTAAAAAGTATGATACTGGTCTTTCAAATGTAGTGAAGTTAAAGTCAAATTTTCCAGAAAAAAATAATACTCAAATAAAGTACAGATACTCAAAAAGTGTACTTAAAGGGGTACTTCAGCGCTGGGAAGATTAATCTGTATTTAAACTCGGTAATTAATGTTGTAGAAATGTGAAAGTACCGAGCCGAGTGCTGCAAGTGCGATGTTGAAAACATGTGGAAATAGCGCCCTCTGCTGGCTGTAGTCTCTAGCCTCTGGACAAAAATTCCTCCGATGACGCAAAATGACGATCAGAGGAATTTTCCCAGAAATAAAATACATAATTCTCTCGTCTCAGGGTCATATGAGGGGGCAAAGTACGTATTTTGAATATACTCCCGGGTTTCTACTGATACAAAGCTTAATGCTAATCGTTGTAACCCTTTAAGTACGGTACTCAAGTAAATATACTTAGTTACTTTCCACCTGTGATTCAAAGCTTGTGTAAAGGATCTGCCCTCTTCTGGAAGGGGGGCGTGGAGCAGCAGCTCATTTAAATTTAAAGGGACACACACAAAACAGCACGTTTTTGCTCACTCCCAAATAGGGGCTTTATTCAAACTGTATGAGAGCTTAATACAAAAATTCAGATACAATATTATCAGTGGAGATACATTTTGAAAATATTGGCTAAACAAATGCCTTACAAATAAATACATAATACAATTGAGGGGGAAAAAACAATTCCAGTCTATTCCAAGTTTAAGGTTAATTACAGCTCTGCTGCACTAAATAAAACCAATGGGAAACACAAAAAGGAAAATAATGTTTAATTGTACTATCCTGAAGCACATGCCTAAATCACACATATTATGTAAAAATGCTAACTAGTAGCTACAGTTTATAAAAGACATTTTAGACACCATAAAGTCAATGACATTTTATTAATTTACTACTGCACAGCAGTAGATTATTTAAATTTGTATTAACTCAGCAGAGAGAAGACAATTGTCCAAACAGTTATTACATAGAAGCATTGTCCCGTTCCACTATGAAAAAGGGAGAGGGCATACTACATGTTTTTCTGCATACCCTTTGAATTTAAGATTACAAAATCTGTTCTTTACATAATTTTTCATCAAATAAATTCGGTGAATCTATTGAGATTCCTTGTGCCTCATAAATTCCATGGTTACTGTGTGGCAGGCCAGCAGTGCATCCTGTTTGTTGTTATGGTAATGCAGTGGCAAGGTATGCTATTTCCCCAGTCACTGTATGGTACAGCGCTCAGGGGGCTGCTCCTCACTAGCAGGGCTGCTGGGGGTCTGGGATTTTCTTTTTCCTTTAGATGGGGCAGCTGAACCGTGATCTATAATGTGCTGCAGTAGGTCTTTACTCTCACTAGGTGGCAGGTTATAGAAGAAGTACTGTGGGGCCATCTGAATGAACCTGTCACAAGCAAACAGCATAAAGAAACCATGAAATTACAATGCACAGGACAAATTGTTCAAATGGTTTAAAGAAAGACAGAGTAAATGGCTTTGCTAACCAAATTAATAAAATTTCATAAGGAAGTTTGAAAATAAGTTATAAGAGACTGAGCTAAATTAAATTATTACATTACATTGTTAATGACTGATTATTTACAATTCAATGCATGTTTTTAATGAAAAGAATGGGCAATTAAAGTCCTATAAGGATGGAAAGAGATTTAAAAACATGTTTCTTATATAATTTTTTTTTTTGCATCAAATTAAATCTTTTTAAGTAGGATGGTCTTTTGTAGGTTCTGTAGTTGAATATGACATGTCGCATGTGATCCTTCGGTGATACTTTTGTGTCTTTTTAATAGCTTGCTGTTGGTTGCTATTCACTGCCAGTATATGGACGAGTGTGAGCAGGACATAAAAAAAATGCTCCTGTTGTGGTCCATAAAAGAAAGAAGGACATATAGCATCAGAACAACACCAGGGTGAGTAAATCATGACTTAATTTCCATTTTAGACTGAACTCCCCTTTAATCTTTTTTACTCTTTTAGTGTTATTGTGTTACCAACTATTTTCATAACTATTTTACGTTTTGGTTAATTAGCGGCTAATTCGTATGAATTTGTACGATCTCATTAGTATGTTTGTGTATGATCTGTTTACGGTTATAAACAGAGCTGGGTAGTAACAGATTACATGTAATCTCTGTGTTATGTTACTTAAATACATACTCGTAATCAGATTACAGTTACTTTTTTCATGATTACATGATTACATTTTATTCTCACAATGGCAGTCAGATATTCATCATGTATTGATTCTCTCTACTACTTCATTTTTATCTTTTAAATGGTCCTTTCCATATATATTCAGAAAGTCCTCCAGGTTTGTGGAATTGTACACACAGACCAGCCACTGGTGATGTGACTATCAATGAAAACTGAGACCCACACAGCAATTGATCAGTTAATTAACAGAAATAATTTTCTCAATATTGCATATTTAATCAACCCCTGATTCACCCATTAAATATTATTTAAATTATCACTCATTTTAGTGAGTTATTTAACCATGCATTAATGTCTCAGGAAGGCCTTTTGTCTTTCAAACACATTCAAATGTACAAATTCATGTCATTTCATTTTTACATACAATGCAGAGATTCTCCATTTTTTTGGTCAGCTGAAATTTCTTTGATCTAACATATTTACTTGAACTACCCCCTGAGAGTTTAATTTCGAAAATTAGGTCAATAATAAAATTAAGTCAATAAAAATAAATAATAAAAGTAAGTGCACGGTTTCTGATGTTGGTTAATGGTCACATGACATGCAGGCAAAATGACAAAAAAAAAGTAATTTTATTTAATTACTTAATAGCTTTTCATTAAACTCACAAACCCCAGTCTGGGAAACCCTGATTTAATGTAATATTTAATGCACTTTATGTTGTTGATAACGAAGAATGGAATATATTTTCTGGTACAAGACTATTCTACTCAAAACAATGTGATAAACAGGTTCGGTCAAAAGTAATCTAAAAGTAGTCTGATTATATTACATTAAAATAAATTAGGTAATGGATTGCTAACTTAAATTTTTGTCATGTTATTTGTAATCAGTAACTTAATTTAATTTAGTAATCTACTGGTTATAGTTTTGGGGGTAGAGGGCTTTATTTTTTTTATATTTCTAAAAATTGTCTGCTTTTGCATTAATAAATTGCATGATTTGATACATTTACTATATCACAAGCAGATAAACTACAGCAAAGCACTGAATCTTTTTAGTCCGTTTGGAGCTTTGGTTTTTGAGAAGTCACTTTCTGAAACAAATGCAGCTGGAGATGTTTTCATTGTGAGTAGTAATTCTGTCGTCTAGTTCTCTAGACAAAGCAGATGATCCAGTACTTACTCGTGTGCCGAAATCTGAGAGACGGTTCTGATACAGTTGTTCTCTGACAGCGTGTGCTCATGGTACAGAACCCATTCTGGCAGATTCTTCTTGTGCATCTCGGTTCCGTAGCCAGACAATGGGTGGATCTGAGCCACGTGTTTATGGGTTAGCATGAAGTAATTCCCTGACTCGTCAATGTCTCTCGCCACCTGGAAAACACCACACAGAGATTAAACAATGGAAAATGCACGAGGACACAGCACCCAGGCAGTGTTTTAGGAGCACTAACCATACTTAAATATGTAAATCACTGTGCCATTTACTAATCTGCTTTAATCACAGATGTTACTGTCCCAAGGCAATAATTTGAAAGAGAATTAGTGCACCGATTCTCCCTGCTGTGCATTAAGAGAAAGCGATAATTCCTCTCTCTTGTTCAGTTTTAGAGTTTTTGACCATTAGCAACAAAGCACTGCAATATTTTAGATTTTTCCAAAGTGCATATAGTACTATATATATATATATATATATATATATATATATATATATATATATATATATATATCCCTATCATCTTCAATCTCTATAATCTCTATATCCATACCTGCATGAAGAAGCCAGCTAGTAGTGCACGTTTGATGTTCAAGGTGTTGCTTTTAGAGCCAAAGTCGGGTAAGGACACTGGCAGCTCTATCCGTTTCAGGATTTCTGTTAGCTCAGAGCGTATCGCATCTGCTGTCTGAAGAGCAGCCAGACTAAGGAAATGGTCTTCACACCACTGTTCCACACTAGAGTCTGAAATATGACACGTTATATATTAGAATCAATAGATTTTGTTGGTCAGTATATAACTGTCCTGTTTAATTCACCATATTGGCCATTAATTGATATACATATAGTTAAAGGGGGTGAAACACTCAGTTTCTGTCAATCTCATGTCAATCTTGAGTACCTATAGAGTAGTATCGCATCCTTCATATCTCCGAAAAGTCTTTGTTTTATTATATTTATAAAAGAAAGATGCGCTGTACCAAGTCTTTCCGGAAAAAAACGAGTTGCTGGAGGCGTACCGTGTGGGCGGAGCTAAAGAGCCACGAGCGTGAGAGCATTGAGAGCGTCTGGAAATTGTGACATCCTTAAACGTGGAAAAGAAAACATTCTCCTAAACAAACCAAGGCTATTAATCAGATTCAACCATACATACATGATCCAGAGGCTGAAATTGAACATGAGCAGCAGCAACAGCAGGAGGTCTCTGTGGTTTGTACTGTAACTGTATTTGCTTAGCAGCTTGTCAAAGTGTGTGCTTACTCATGGTTTATGAGGACATTATTTGGTTTATGGACTATTGTATGCGACTAAACGTTAGCAGTAGCAAGCGGAACGTTTTTGCACGTCATACTAGTGCGTGTTTACATAGAAAAACAATGGAATAGTAGCGCATTTGAATGAAGAAGCGCGCTTTGTGTGAACGCCGCCTAGGTTTAATTGAAAATTTTAATTTAGTTCAACACCTATAGTGGTCAGCTAAACAAATGTATTTAAATACACACCATACATTGCATGCTCCATTGATAAATTAACTATACACGATCATGTTGTTTACTGATGTGTACTCATGCAACGATAGCCAACAGCACAGACATTTGAAGCAATGTCCGCCTGCTTTCAATGCATGACCGGGAACCTTTATCGTTGGGACCGCTCCATCAAAAACACACTTCTTTGGTGACATTGTTGATTTCGTGAAGTCATGTGACTGCAGTGCAGTCGACCTTTCCAAGCAAAGCGCATTTATGGGCGTGCATTTGCTCTCTCGCTCTGGTCGCACGTGCACTCTTCCGGGAGAAGTGCCCATACAGGCCCGTACAAGGAAATTCCGCCCCATTTGACGTCACACAGACCCATACTCAAAAAAAACTTTCTGAAACTTGTGAGAAACTGGAAAGGAGTATTTTTGACACCGAAATACTCCATCAAAAGTCCAACTTATTTTTTGAACTTATTTTTTGAAACTTATGTCCATGTTTAGCTTGGGGATCCAAATCTTTACAAGTGTAAAAAACTCACCCCCCCTTTAAAGACTTAGTGCCTTGAAGCAAAATAAAAAAATTCACTCACATGGCCCTTCCTTAGCATATCGGTAAGCATTAAAGATGTTAATGAGGGTGAAATGGTCTCCTTCTGCATGCTGGAACCTCTGATGACACAGTAAGGCCTTCGGTCTCATTTCCACTGGGGGTGTAAGGAAACAGCTTGGAGCTAAATTACAAACAGAGAGAGATACAGCAATTAAAAGCCTTATAACAAATCATACATTTATTTTTTTTATTATATATTTTTTATAATTAAATGTTTATGATAATAATTACAAATAAAATATAATAACATAAATATTTGTCAAAGCACTATTTTTTTAGTTAGTATTCATAATAATAACAATAGTGGGGGAGTAACTGAATGCTGTATTAGTAGAAGTTGAAATATCCATACATTTTTTTGGTGTAAAAAAGGTACAATCTGACATTGATTCTGACATGACTTCCAAATATAACTGGATGAAGCAAAGACATATTTGAAGTGCAGACACATGGTGGTACACCTGTTGAGTGGATTGTCCTGAGAAAGGATTACCTGTTAGCATGGCAGCGATGGTCAGCACTTCACTCACACAGTCAAATTCGCAAGACGCAAGCAAAGTCTTAGCCATCTGTGGCTCGAGAGGAAACTCTGACATGATAATTCCAATCTCAGAGAGATTTCCGTCATCATCCAAAGCGGCAAGATAGTCAAGTTCCTCTAAAGCTTGCATGAGGCCTTCTGGGTCTATGGAAGAGTGAATTAAAATATTTAATATATTTCAAACTATTAATCACAGTTTTCCAAGTGTGCCATTAATCTAATTTAGAAAATGTTGGAAAGTTTAAAGTTGATAAGATGATTGTCTTTTTACACTGGTGTAAAACCATTCAAATCAATTTAGCACTGAAATAAAATAAAATAGAAATATTAGATAATAAAATAAACTTAAAAAAACTTCAATTAAAATGAGAAATGAACTCATTCAAATTGAAATAAAATGTTTTACTGTAGTCTAAGTACTATAGTTACTGAAATAAAAATAAATTAAAGCTAAATAAATACAAATACAAAAGCACAATAAAATTACTAAAACTAGAAAATGTAAGCATTTAAAATATTAATAAATACCATAATTGTATAAAAATAACACTACATTAACACTAAACTGACCTAAATAAAGTAACTTATATCAATAAATGAGTGATTGTTTTAAAAGTAGCTGACTAGTTAATTTCGATTAAATAAGAACAAAACCGTAAAATGATGGGTTGTACTTTTAAATGAAAAACTATAGACCTTATTCACAACATGAGCTGTGGAAAATAAGCGATCTAGGCGCTTTATACAGCTTTTGACAGCAGATGCCATTGAAAACACGGCAAGTCTATCCCTCACAGCATCACTTACATACCTGTCATGGCACTGCTCTGAATAAGGTCTAAACGTGATTGTAAAAACCGTACCGCACGTATTATTGTGGGAATACAGCTACAGTGCTTTTTCCAAATAGAAACGCTTGTTAGTTCAACAAAGCAGACAGTAAACAGACAATAAACTCTCACTAGTTTGTGGCATCACAACAAAAGCACCCCTTGGTTGCATCATGAGATAAGCAAGTTCATCTGGTTTTCATAGAAATGCCCTTGTCGTAGCTCCACTAATGATGCTGCTCATCTGATTGGTGCGTGTTATGGAAGCAGGTTATCTCTGGAACAATGAAGGCAGTCAGAGTGCTGTCGGCTCAGCTAAAGCACGGCTCACCACCTCTTAATACCAGCAGTGAGCAGAACAGGCCCATCTGCACCCTTACTGAGAGCCAAGAGAACCTGGCTGATCCCAGCTTTGCTTGGCTGCTGTAAACAGCGGAGAGTGAAGAGAGCTTGTTTGTGTTCAGATGGACTGCTTAGATTCATGTGAGCGATTCTAGTGTTGGTTTATTAATTATTGAATGCAGTTATCTTCAATAGGTGGAAAATACGCATTCACTGTTAGTATAGCTACATAGGTAGGTCACACAATACTTCCTTATATTTACATTGAGGGCGGGACCCGAGCCATATTATCTAGAGTGGGCTCTTCTTATTTAGAAGTAAGAGATTTGATTGTATAAGGACATCACCTGGTCTGTCAATGAAGTCGCAGTTGCTCAGGCCAGCAATTTCCATGCGCTTTAGGAATAGCACAGTGGAAGTGATGTCAGACTCAAGAATGTGAGGGACGCTCTCAACAGGAAGTGACGTGTCCTCTTGATACAAACAGAAACACTTCCCTGCACACATGAAACATCATAAGATTCAATACATGCCAGAAACACTCTTATTTTAAGTAAACACTAACGTTCAGAAGTTTGGGGTTTGGTTCGATTTAAAAAAATGTTTTTGAAATAAGTCTCTTATGTTCACCAAGGCTGCATTTATTTGATCAAAAATACAATAATACAATAATATTGAGAAATTTGCCACCCGTAAATTACTCATATGTGAAATATTTTAAAATATCTGTTTTAATACATTTTAAAATGTATTCTATTCCTGTGATCCAGTCTTCAAAATCACATGATCCTTTAGAAATCATTCTAATATGCCAGGCCCATTTTGGTGCTCAAGAAACATTTATCATATTCAATGTTGATAACAGTTGTTTTGTTAACACTTTATTTTTATGATTCCCCAACAGACATTCTACTGACTATAAGTAACTTTGCAAGTATGTCAACTTATTCTACTAACCCTTAACCCCTTATTCTACTAACCTTAATCCTACCCCTTAAAAGTCTAATTATATTCAATTAATACTCTCCTGAGAGTTAGTAGACATGTTGCTGCAACGTTATGTATAGTCAACAGAATATCTAAAGGGGACAATCACAATAAAGTGTAACAGATGTTTTTAATATTTTTGTGGAAAACGTGATACAATATTTTCACTGATGGAATTAAAATTCAAATGAACAGCATTTAATTGATGTACACATTTTGTATAATATTATAAATATCTTTGCTGATCAATTTATTTCAATTGAATGTGTCTTTGCTAAATAAAAATGTATTGCTTTAAAAAAAACGAATTATCTACCTCAAACTTTTGAACGCTAGGGGAATATTTAATTATTTAAAAATTAGTTATAACTTTATTTTATAAAAAAAAAGCACTCACCTGCTGGGCCTGCAAGTTGTTTGCGGCTCTCAGCATGGCTCTTGCTGATTGGACGAATAACAATGGAGTTGGCTCTGATTCTAGGATTGTACACCTGTCATAATGAAACATCACTTTTTCAAGTTCATGTATATATAAAATAGCTCATAATAAGGAACAGTCCATGAAGTTCAAAATAAAACCAATCACTACATACATATCTTTTTTGCACTCCAGCATCAATCACAAAGCGAATGCTCTGAACGGCCCAGAATAAGTCTTCACTGGGGCTGCAGGTGAGGAAGACTCTCCTGCTCTTGCTCTCCTCAGAGAGCACTGAGAGACTGTCTCCTTGCCCAGGGCACAGAGACACGGGCACCAGCTCGCCGTGAGACAATGCAAGATTGACACCCTCTCTCCGCAAAATGGCATGGGCACATTCAATCTCCTTGAAAATGAAACAAGAAAGAAAAGTTTCTATTACTATGGAAATGGGACCTTTTTCAATTCTATGCTAGATTCCCTGAAGGAAGGCAGGGTGACATTTACGTGGAACAAAAACTCTGCCAGTTGCCTATTATAAATTAATAAATATGATTTATTTAATTTTCTGATGAAATAAAAAATAATAATTATTTTAAATATAAAGCATATAAAACATTACTATAAAATATGATATATATGTTGTAATTTTTTTATTTAATTTAATTTATATATTTAAAAATGTATTTTAGATAACTTTTAAATAATTTGACAATATTCGTTATATATAAATAAATGCAATATATATTTTAAAATATTTATATAAATATTGAATAAATATTAATTATAAAAACAAAATGTATATTATTATAATTATAAGAAAAACATTTATTTTGTTAATTTATCAAATTATTTGTAAATTATAAATATTTAAAAAATGTCAACAAAATGTAAACAACTAGTCCAGTGCTATCTCATCTATTAAAGTTTAAATGTCTCTTACTTGCTCAGTTGCCAGAAATGTCACAATGTCTCCATGGTTTTGATTCTGATGTATCTCCAGAGCCAGTCTAAGAGCAGAGCAGAGGTAATCCTTCACACCTCCTCTCCCGCTACCATACACCACCTCGCACGGCTGTGGCCCTTCCAGCCGGATCTGAGGAACGCTTCCATAGTGACGTAGCAGTTTCTCAGCGGAGTGAGGGGTGGTGAGGATGACCAGTCTGAGCTCTGGCCGTGCGAGGAGCACGTCTTTGAGCAGCCCGAGGAGCAGGTCTGTGCTGACGGTGCGTTCCTGGGCCTGATCAATGACCACCACACCACACTGCTCCAAGAGGGGGTCCGACATCATTTCCCGGAGCAGCACATCATCTGTGCAGTACCTGAAAAAGCAACAGATGTCATTATAGGCCTCTGTGAGAGTGCAAATCTGCATCTATTTAATACAAAATCCAACTTGTATGCATCCAAAAATAACAAGCTAAGTGAAGACAAGAAGACGCAATTAGATGATAATTTACTCTGGGAATTGTCAGTGTTTTCCTTAAGGTCAGCATTTTCATTAAGTCAGACCCTCTCAGCTGTTCTAATCACTGTTCTGGCTCTTTGTTCGCCAGACTGACTTATGGTGGCTCTGAAAGGTTTGATGAAGCATATGGGCAGCATGGAAGTACGGCAGCTGCCGTGGAGACCCTCAGACCGAGCCCCCTCAGCCTTTTGTTGGCTTTTATATTGTTTGGAAGGACAGGCGCCCTTGAAAAGATGCACGTGTGGTGGTAATGACGGGGGGAGGGGCAGTTCGTGGAATTGAATGGAAGAAAATGTCCAGGGCAACTGACCAAATAACGTTGAGCAGACTTTACATTTCTGAACACGCCTCAGGATCATATACACACCTCAATACAGTGTCAGGGGAGCAGCAGGTCTGAAGTGGGATGCTGTATCCAACCTCATTGCCGATGTTCACGTCCATCTCATCTGCCACACGGAGGGCCAGTTCCACTGAGCTCTGTTGGTGAATCTGAGTGCACACTACCATGCCATTCTGAAACTGCACGGACAAGCAAAACTCTGCACACCACTGAGGGATCTAAATGAAGATTAAGACAGATAACACATGCTGTAATCAAAAATAAAACTCTAAAAAAACATACTTTCAGTGCTAAACTAGTAGTGATGCGTTGTATCTGCCCCATTTACTTCATTTACCTTTGCATAAAAGATGAAGCAATGCTCACATTAAATTCCATAACTTCAATTCAGTTCAAAATCCAGAACTAATTGATTCTTTATGATAATCCTTTAATATGAGTTTTACAAAACAACAACAACAACAACAACAACAAAAACTGTAAAATACTTTGTTTTGTTTGCAATTATATATTAAAGAACTTAGTAGATATTAATTAACAGCATGTATGCACTAGGGTTAGGGTAGACTAGTATTGGTTTTGGTTGTGGGTTAGTTATGCACATAATTTATTACTATGTAACATTATGTAACAAGGACACTAAAAAAAGCGTTAACAAATACTTCTTTAATATAATTTTAATATACAAATTAACATCCAAGTTCTATGATAAACACAAACTCACCTGAGTGCTTTGTCCTGTTTTAGCTGTGCCAGTAACTATCACAATCTGGCTGTTGATCAAACTGTCCATAAACTCGCATTTCGCTCCCCACACCGGCAGACCTTTTCTTTCTCTTAATAGTTTGTAATATCTTGAAGAAAAAGGGAGCCCGTCGAACTGATTCAACTCCAGCAGATCATCCGAATCAATTTCTTGATTTTCGTTCGTTTCGGATAGTTTTTCCACATCTGTTGATAGCTCCAGCTCCATCGCGGACTCTCTCTTCAATTGCACAAATAAATCAAAAGCAACAAAACGAATGAATCACGCTCCATTAATTATGTGACATATTTATGGCCTTAAATAGATGACCTCGTCCAGATGAGTTTTAGGGAACCGCGCTCAGGCGATACAGACTCTTTGTGTCATCATCAGTTGTCCCGCTCAGCGCACTAACTATGTCCGATTCGTGAATGAATTGTTCTTTTGAGTCGGATCATTTTGATGGACATAAAACCGGTTTGAACGGTTCGTTTACCAGTTGAACTGAATTGGTCTGAAACCGAAAGTGTTTCTCGAGTCAGCATAGTAATATAAGGTTGTTGTTGGTGTTTAATAAATTATTATTATTATGATTTTAAAAGTGTGATTTATTGGCATTAAAAAGTAGCCTAATGTAGCCTAAATTACTAAAAGTTTATAACACCACAAGCGTTGTCATAATCCGTATATATCTATTTTTATGTTATTAAAAATAGATAGGCCTACTATATAATATTTTATTAGGTAGAAATTGCAAAACATTTTTTAAAATTCATAACATCCCAGAAAATGTGGACGTTTAATGACAGTTGAAAAGACGTCCCTTGACCGTCATGGTTCACCCTATTGTATCTGAATGCATTTTTAAGAGATGTTCTGTTACATATTTTTAACGATTTATGCCGTCCTACCACTACTATTTTTGGACCAATGTTTCTGGGATGGACCACATGATAACGTAAATAAAAAGAATCAATTTGAATATTTTTGAACTGGTTCTTTAACATTAATTGTTCAAAAGAACCGATTCGGTCTTACCGTCATAAACGCACTGAATCACCGCTTGGATGCGCAGCGGCAGAGATTTTAATCGGGTCAGGTGGTCATTTAATCTCATGACAAAAGAGCTCGGAGCTCCAAATGATGAAAGTGACTACAGGGTAAACATTAACATGGCACAGCCTAGACAAGCAAACTTCGATCTCATGTTTAAACAAAAACGATATGCTGTAATTTTAACACGTTTTAGAAACTCGTGTGCAACGATGGTGCACAGATTGCGCCCACTGCAGCACCAACGATGTCACCATGACAACGGTAATGCTTTCAGAGTCAGATGTGCGCGAGAGGCAAACACACCGAAGCAAAACTATCATCCTCTACTCTCTGTGTGGGGAAGTTCTCAATACAAGGACGCTGACTGAGACAACGATGAACCCAGGTAGACATTTGAGTTGTGTTTCGTGGCTACTATATTGTCAGGACATTTTATTAACATTAATATATTTACAATATCCTGTGTACGTTTGTAAAATATAGAGGAAAACTGAATGAAGTAAGATGAAAACTGCAGGCAGTCTGCGTAATGCCTGAATGAAAGGATAGTTTTTCAGACAAATTTTATTCAAAACAACACTACCACAATATTATTTCAACACATCACTATTAATATTACGTTTTTATTCCCCTCTTAAATTTGATTAATATACAAAAAAAATGTGTGTGTATATATATATATATATATAAAGTGCATTTATTTATCTGGAAAAGTATGCTACAGTGCCAGATCTATTTAGAAAAAAAGAAAAAAATATCCCAATTTTCTCCAGCAACAGATAATCTTTTAATTTATCATCACTAATCCAGGAACAAATTTTATTCAAAACTGCCACAAAACACCTTCAATAAATTAATTTTCATTAACCACATAAAGTTTCTTTAATCCTCTCTTATATTGTATTTATATAATAAAAAACTAGCATATAAAACAACATTTTTATAGTATATTTTTATGTTTTAAGATTTATGCTACGTTTATCTTGAAAGAAGAAGAAAAAACATCTTAACATTTTCCCCAGCAACAGTGATTAAAAAATAATGGATAATCTTTTAATTTAATCACTAATCCAGGAACAATCTTCTGTTTTATTCTTAGTGTAGTTACATGATATTCATGACCTTTATTAAGATGAAACCAATAGGCTGTAGTTCACCCATACAGCATGTCACACCTGAATTGCAAGATCATTCTGTGGATGCTGCAGTATCAGATAACTGCATATTAACCATAGATTGGTTTGGGTTTCAGCCCTCGTCAAAACATGGTCAACAAAGAGTAGTATGACTGTGTTATAAAATACTGCAAAGCTAAATATGTTTAAAAATCACATTAAGAACATGCCATTTATTTTCTCCATTTCTCCAGCAAAATCTCCAGATCTCCCTCAGCCTCCTGTGATCGGTAAGATCAGTCACCACAGTATCGAGCTGAGCTGGATGAACGAAGAGAACACACCTCGAACTGGACCCTCTGAACACTGGAACCACTTCTCTGTGGAGCAGATGGACCCCAAAACACACACATACAGAACCATATACATGTTAGTGTGCTCTTTCTGACTCTGAACATTATTTCTTTACATAGTTAAATACATACAACTTATTTAAACAGGCTTTTCATTAACGCAGCACTCTTTTGGTGTTTTATCACAGAGGGTACAGCACTCATCATGTTGTCGAGGGATTGAGGTCCAGCACCTATTACAGTTTTAGACTGAAGGTCACCAGACCCTCAGGGGAGTGCAGCTTCAGCCCTGCGGTCTCGGTCTTCACCAGCCGTGAGATACTTTACCTCCAATCAAAGACTTGATCTATTTTAAACCTAGTAAATCTCATTTTCCTTGCTTTTATTGATTAGAAACAAAAAATCTCTTAGGCATTCACTAACAAAAAATGTATACCGTACTTTTACTCAGTATAGACATATATAATGTTACAAAACTAAATCTCTTTCAAATAAATACTGTTCTTTTGAGCTTTCCATTAATCAAAGCATATTTAGTGTTTGTGGAACACATACACCGGACGTGAGCGGCGATGCGATGAAACAAAAGACAATATAACCCATTATTATCACTCATGTTGTCTACACTGGACGCGTGGCGCGACACGATAAATAGAACGAGGCATCAGTTTACTGTTGTGGATTTATGACGTACTGATGTGAAGGACAAATGCTTTGTCACTTTGTCGGATCCAGTGTAGACAGCTTCTAGCTGTTGCGGCGCGACATGTCAACGGTCACGTCCGGTGTAGACACGGTGTTACAGGTAACGTGAGCTACGTAATCAGATTCCTCTTTTTCAAGTAAGGTCTAAAGTAATGCAGTTACAACAAAATATCCGAGTTACCCTTTCCAAATAAACAACGCAAGTTGTTTTCCCATTTATAGATTGACACAAGGTGCAGGGCGTTGTGTGCACTGTGTAAACATGATAGTTATTGTATTCTAGACTAAATATGAGCAGCATTTATTTGCACAAAAATAGATTCAGTATTCCTCCAAATGAATAGAAACAGTGAAATGCAAACTCAGCGTATTATGCAAACCTGCAATGGTTAAATAACACCAATATACTTTATGTATTTAATCTCACTTTATTAAGCAATGCCTTCGCTGCTGACCTTCAATTATCTATTTCAACCATACTAATAAGCACAAGTAAGAGGCATTAAAAAGCCCACAAACTTTTGAATGGTAATGTATTTGGTTAATGTTCTGATGGTTTGGCCACAGGAGAGCCTTTCAGTGGGAAGAACCTCCACCAGGCACTGACCTGGGAGGATGAGGAGGAGCTGACCACACACACACACACACACACACACACACACACACACACACACACACACACACACACACACACACACACACACACACACACACACACACACACACACACACACACACACACACACACACACACACACACACACACACACACACACACGTTGTGTTTCCATGTTTTATGGGGACATTCCATAGGCGTAATGCATTTTATACTGTACAAACCGTATTTTCTATCCCCCTACACTGCCCCTGCCCCTAAACCTACCCATCACAGGAGACATGCTGCATTTTTACATTTTCAAAAAACATCACTTAGTGTGATTTATGACCTGTTTTCCTCATGGGGACCAAAAAATGTCCCCACAAGGACAAGGATTTTGGATATCGCCATCTTTGTGGGGACATACCGTATGGATTACCAGTCCACACACACACACACACACACACGGTTTTTTCTTGTGTGTTCCACAGAAGTCATACAGGTTTAGAATAACATTAAGCTAAGATTTTTATTTTTTTCATTATATGCCAGTTCAAATATTGTTCATGTAATTCCTCTCCCTAGAACGGTCGATGTGGATGTTTTTGACAAAATGGGTTTCACCCCTCTCATGGTAGCAGCACAGAAAGGTTTCACCAGGTAAACTTGCATCTGATGTTTCTAAAGCTAATTTCGTAGCGAGCTACTGAATCTCCCATCAGTCTCAGTTGCTATGAGGTTTCATGAGAGAACTTAATTTGTCAAAATACAGTCATACATTTCTATTTGAGATCAGCATCTGTTTGGTTTGTAGCTTAGCAGACATCTTGGTGAAGCATGGAGCTGATATTAACAAGAGAGATAACACTGGGAAAAACAGGTGAGCTTGCATATGCCTTTCAGTGTAGCTCTATGCAGGTACATTTTATAATCATTCATGACTATATATGCATGTTTTTTTTTCAGTCTAATGCAGGCCTGTTACGCTGGTCACCTGGACACCGTGAAGTATCTGCATAACTGCGGGTCAACGTGGCAGTGTCGAGACACGTCTGGCTGCACGCCGCTCCACTGGGCTGTGGATGGAGGACACCTGTCTGTTATTACATATATGATCCAAGATGGTTGTGAGGTCAGAGGGTTTTTTTCAGTCATTTAATGTAATTATACAGTGCAAAGAACCATATGCTCCAGCTTTAATGTACATTATAGTAGACATTAAATGGAAGTTGCAATAATTGTTTCTTCCAAATTAAGACGTGAGTAAAAAGACTTTTCGAACAAAAAAAAAACTGTAGGGCAGTACATTTATAATGTAAACCTTATGCAATAAGTATACTAAAATACTTGTAAGTGTACTTTTTCAATACTTGGGATTAAATTGTCCAACTTTTTAGTGTATAAAAGAATAATTTTAAGTATACTTTAAGTGTAACCATAGCTTTGAGTACTCCGCTTTTCGTTTGTACTGTAACTACACTAACAGTGAACTTATAGGTAAACTGGTAGTTTAATAGTCAAATACTTGCTCTTTTTTTATACTAGTACACTTCGAAGTATACTCTCAGTAAACTACTAGTTTAGTAGTTTTATACTGTTTGTTTTCTTTACGTGAACTTAAAGGGTTAGTTCACCCATAAATGAAAATTGTTATTAAGAGTTATTAATGACAGAAATTTCATTTTTGGGTGAACTAACCCTTTAAGATCATACGTACAGTTTTCTTTATAAATAAATATTTTAAAACAATGAAAGTTACAATGTATGCACTTTTTTGGGCTTCAAATTATTAATATAACTGATTGCATTTGTCTGAAAAAATAAGGTCATATACACCAGGATGGCTTGAAAGTGTGTAAATCATGGGGTAATTTTCATTTTTTTTGTGAACTATCCCTTTTAAGTATACATAAATGCAATTTAAGTATATTTCAGTACATTAATGTCTGAGAAGTACATAAAAAGGAGACTGAAAGTAAACTTTAGTATACTAATAGCACACTTAAATTGTACATCAGGAATTGATTTGATTGTTGTGGTTTGCCATTGCTGGGTGAGTGACAGGTTGTCCCGCCCTTGCGCTAGTAAACACGTCATTAGAGAAGAGATAGCTACATTTTGATCTCATGGTGACTTTAAAGGTATTTTATATGACCAGTTATCACTAATTTTTTAGCTTTTAGCTCTATAGAAATGATATCTCATTCAAATTAAACCTCGTTTGACAGGGAAGGCCTACTACTCTGTCAAATGTCACGTTAGACCCTGTATTGTCAGTTTAAAGCATCTGTATGTTTTGTATTCTGACAGGTGGATGTGACGGATAAAGTGTCTCACTGGACTCCTCTCATGCGTGTGTCAGCCGTCAGTGGGAACGCTGCGGTGGCCTCCATCCTCCTCCAGGCTGGAGCTGATGTAAACGTCCGTGACAAGGATGGCAAGACACCACTGATGGTATTTATCATCAAAACAGCCACTGGAACTGTCATGTACAAGATGGATTACATTATTATTTTTTTAGGTTGCTGTGCTGAATAACCATGTGGAGCTGGTGAAACTTCTGCTCGACAGTGGGGCAGATCACCATATGAAGAACGAGGTAACAGATTATGATATTCATAATCCCTAAATGATTAAACAATAGGAGTGCAATAAAACATTCCGCCAGAGGAGAACTGATAACTCTCCTGATAAAATTATATTTACACCCTAATGTAGTATGGAGCAGGTGCTGCGGATATGGCAAAAGCATTTGGAAGACAGGTAACCTGACAAACTATACAAGAACGAATTAATGCTATTTTGTAGCTTTGAACAAAAAGACAATTTCTGTTTCAGATCATCATAAACTTGCTGGATAAAATGAGCATGGGAGATTCAAAGTGCCTGACATCAACGGAACAGTTCTGTTACATTGAAAAGAAGTGAGCTTTATCTTGATGTCATATTACATTAAAGCCTTAAGCAAAACTTTAATGTTTCTGTAGTGTAAAATAACATGAAATTGAATTCACAATAGTAATACCCTCATTTATTCTTCTCGTTGAAATCCTTGCTTGCATTATCCAAAGTATCCAGTTACATTTTTTGAAGGCATTCACATTTCCCTTTTAATATCCTAATTCATAGAAATAAAAAAGCTGAGCATTAACTGAGCAATAATCTTGAAGACAGATTGTGTCCAAAAAAACTCAAAACTGAGCATTCAATACATCCACTTGAGTGCATATTATAAGGTGAAATGTACATACATTGTTGTGACTAGGTAAACAAGAACATAAAGAAACACACACAGGCTTAGCTTGAATGAAATACTGTGGCAGCTGGGTATGTTACAGTCCCAAAGCAACAACGTTGGAATATTATGTGGAAAAACTGGAGTGTAATTTCCCCCTCAGGGTGAAGTACCAAGCAGAACAACAGTCCCATAAGTTTATGAATAACTGTGAGTCCAGCTGTGCGTAAAGGAGCTGTGTTATAGTCAAGCAGGAACCACTTATTGTGTAAAAATGCCATAGCTGTTACAACACACACCAGCAGTGATATTTACTACATCCTTTACATCATCTTAATGTCGAACATTTTCAATAGAATTTAGTGAAAGATGACTATTTGGCTAAAGAGATTACTGTAACCGTTCAAAAGTTTGGAGTTGGTATGATTTTTTGGTAACACTTTAGAATTAAAAACTTTAGTAGTTAACAATACTTCTACAGAATTGATTAATTTTAGTTCATGTTAGTTTCAACATTTACTAATACATTATTAAAATCAAAAGTTTTATTTGTTAATATTAGTTAATGCACTGTGAACTAACATTAACAAAGATGAATAAATACTGTAACAAATGTATTGCTCATTGTTAGTAATAAACATTTTTTTAAAATGCTTTAAATAAAAGAAATCTCTTATTTGCACTAAGGCTGCATTTTTGATCGAACATATACAGCAAAAACAGTAGTATTGTGGGATATTTTTACAGTTTAAAATAATTGTTTACAATTGTAATATATTTTAAAAATGTCATTTATTCCTGTGATGGGAAAGTTGAATTTTTAGCAGTCTTTGGTGTCACATGATCCTTCAGAATCATCTTATTCTCAATGTTAAACAGTTGTGCTGCTTCATATTTTTATAGAAAGCATCATGCATTTTTTCAGGATTCTTTGATGAAGAGAAATTTCAAAAGAATAGCATTTATTTGAAATAGAAATCTTAAGCGATGTCTTTACTGTCACCTTGCTGAATTAAAGTATTAATTTCTTAAAAAAAAATTATTTTTATCACATTAACCCCAAACTTTTGAACAGCAGTGTATATTGTCAGAAATGATACAAGAAATACAGTACAGAAACTTCAACATCTATAACCTCAAGTATTGGAAGATATTTCACAGAACGTGTATACAGCACAAAAAGGCCAAAATGACACACATGACAGCTGCTGGATCCTGATGGCTCAGTGGGGATGCTGATCTGTGATTCCGGGATATTTTAAGGGCTGCGGTGTCACTACATATTTCACGTTATTACTGGGAGTTCTCTGAATGCTTCAAAACGTATCGGAAAAGGAACATCACAATCCGTCAAGTTTTTTGGACAATAAATAATGGATTTTTACATTTTCTGAAGATGGGTGACATGGCGTGGTTATGCATATTCTGCTCTCTAGATATGGCTAGGTAACTCATGGGATATTTTGCCTGCAAAAAATGTCTGAGAAAAGTAACATCACAAATCTTCTCAAAAAGCCCCATTAAGGTATCATTCATTGTTCTAAGCACGCGCAGCAAATGCTCAAGTTCCTAAAGCAGGATTGATTCTGATTGGCTGTCAATGTCATTTTGAAAGTGATTCCAAAGATATCGTTTCTGAGTGCCTATCATTATAGTTGAGGACTTTTTTATATTTATTAAGATTTTTAGAATCTTTATCATTAGCAATATAGTTAACATCCTTGGTGTGAACAGGCCATAATGGGATAGTTCACCCAAAAATGAAAATTGTCATTTATTGTCATTGAGGCCTCAAGTTCTTCCAAACCTGTATGAATTTCTTTCATGTGCTGAAAACAAAAGCTGTTTTGAAGAATGTTGGTAACCGAACAGTTGATGGGCCCTATGACTTTCACAGTATTTTTCCCCCATACTATGGATGTTAATGGGGCCCGTCAACTGTTTTGTATTTATACAGGTTTTGTGTTTATACAGAATTTTCATTTTTGGGAGAACTATCCCTTTAACAGTGATTCTTACATTGGCGGGATAGCACTGCATTTGTTCAAGCACATTAACCCCCCCCCAAAAAAAAACCTGTTTGTCAGTGCCCATGAGCATGACTGCCAAAGTTGACTGAACTATGACTGAACAATAATTGCTCACATCACTTCCTCCTTCATGACATGCCTTGTTCAAGTAATTGTGAAGGGTTTTTTGCACTTATTGGCAGATTCCATTCCATCGCTCTGTTTAGTCCTTTACTTGATTTAATGTTGCTTATGTATCCCAGACATAATAAAGCAGGACTTTTTTGATCTTCACAACACCAATGTAATTCTTACCATAAAATGTGCGTTTACACCATGTTGTAATTCCCATAATTATGAGATTTAAACTTGTCAAAAGCATTCACGTCCTCATAGAACTTGTAAACTGGGAATTTTCTGAAAGCTCCTACTTGTACAACCTTACCACTGCAAATTAATTTAGGCATTGATAGTGTTGACATACAGTAGAAACATAATTCCCGACGTCACATGTTGTTTCTTGAAATTACGGTAATTACGACATGTGTGAGCGCAGCATCAGATCAGCAAAAAAACACGTAAAAAAAAAAGTAAAACATGATTTGTTACCTTATTTTCAACCAGTAAAAACAAATAAAAATGTTTAGTAAAAAATCACAATGTTCATACAGTAAAAAAAGTGTCAAGCACAGCACATTGTTTCCTCCTCACAATAAATACACATCTTAAATAGTTCTGCAGTACCTGAGCGAGGACCAGCCAACACCTTTATTGAGGAGGCACAGCACCAAGGTGTCCGGTCAGCCCTCTTCTCTGTGAGACCCTCCGTAGAGTTTCTGCAGGGTGGTCACTTGGTCCACCAGAGTTTTTATAGTGCAAACAAGTGTGTTCAGATGCTGGTGAAATTCACCCAGTGCTGTGGTGTCCACATATGTCAGTGATTGTAAAATGGCTGTGGTAATCTGGGCAGAGGTCTACAAAGTATCCAAACAAATGCAGTTAGTTTTCATCCATAAATATGTGATTTTGCAAGCAATATTACAATGGGACTGACCTGTTCGGCAGTGGTATGGAAGGGGGTGGTCGTGGCACTGTTGGAATCGGGATGGCTAGAGGTCCAGGGCCTGGTATCCGGACTCCCACCGCTGACATGCTTCGACCCTCTCTGTGGCATCTGATTAAGGGGTCTGCAGGAAGTGGTTTCTGTGGTGGACTGGGCTTGTCGTGGTCCTAGCAACACATACGATTTCCTGGTTTAGCACACATTTAAACTATTATAGACCAGGGGGCCTCAGCAAACTTCCGATGGGCTCTATGATGACTTAAAAGTACTTTAAATGAATAAACTACAAAAGTGAAAAACACTGATTATCTCCCCATCACAGCACCTGTTGGTGGGTGGGATATATTTAGCAGCAAGTGAACATTTTGTCCTCAAAGTTGATGTGTTAGAAGCAGGAAAAATGGGCAAGCGTAAGGATTTGAGTTTGACTAGGGCTAAATTGTGATGGCTAGACATGTCTCCATCTAACACACCTGATTGAGCTCATGAGCTCATTATTAGAGACTGCAAGACCTGAAGTGGGTGTGTCAAATATGGGAGACATTCAAAATGTGCAGGGCTGGGTCCTCCAGGACCGGTTTGAAAACCCCTAGACGACTGAGTCAGAGCATCTCCAAAACAGCAGGTCTTGTGAGGTGTTCCCAGTCCTCCCTCAACCTCACTAATGAATATTTAACACACACTCAAGATATATTTAGGCCTTAATTTAGGATTTATTCATTTTGATTGCATATAAAATTTCCATCTATTTGGATTTTTAACATGAATAAATTTAATGTGATGCATATATGACGGTCATATACAAATTAAATTTGCAAGAAGCATGAGATTTCTGTAATAGTACTTATAAACTGAATGTTTTAAATACACAGTAACCAGAAAAATATATGTATCACATTAAGTTTATTTTTTATTTATGTTAAAACAGATGCAAATGGATGTTCATTTTATATGCAATTCAAATATATAAATCTTAAATTCACGCCTAAATTTTTCTTCCAGTCAAAAGGGTTGATAACCACTGTTATGGAGTATTAAAATAAAATAAAATATACATTTAAAGTGTGTAAACAGTGCTAGCATCCTATTGCCACTAGATGGAGCTGTAATTACACGCCTCGTCCAGGAAAAACAGGATAGCAACAATGCAGAACAAAACATGTATAGCACTCCCATTTCAAACACCCAGTTCACCCGATGTTGAGTCAAGAGGTCATCATGTGTTACCAATTTACTCAGAGGATGAGGTCATGGTTTACAGCTGTTACCTTTTCACAGCTGTTCTGCCTGGTTTTGTGGAAAACAAAGGAGAAACTGACTAATCCTAAACGCTGTCATCTATTTAAAATCCATTTGTGTCTTTCAGAAACTATATTTCTCCTAATTTACGGTTCAAGTCATTGTATGGAAGTGATTTGTTCCTGCAAACCATCATCCTAGTGAAAGCAATGTCATTAAGGCAATACAAGACCTTTTAATCATGAGCGCACAACGGTGTGTCGAGCTATGAGGCCAATTTGTGAGAACACCGTGAGAAAGTGTTTCATGGCTCCCTGAGTAAATGTGAACTCATTCAAGAAGAAAAGGACACTCAAGAGCACCAAAAAAAAAAAAAACTGATTTCATATGAAAAAGGGTTTTAATGTGAGCTCCGAAAGGCTTTTTGTTGAAACGCCACTGATGGAGAGAAAAAAAAAAAAAAAAAAAATATATATATATATATATATATATATATATATATATATATATATATATATATATATATATATATATATATATATATATATATATATATATATATATATATATATATATATATATATATATATATATATATATATATATATTTTTTTCATGTTTGCTTTAAAGTTTATATCGTGTTTTTAAAAGTGGGATCTTGTTGTGCATTTATTGATTTAATTCCTGTGTGTGGAGCTCCATGTCAACAGTATTTTGCTAGTTGTCACATCCCTTTTTGGTATCCCTGCACGTACCATGTGACATTTAGCAGGTTTACGAGCTTTATATGGTCATGGCAGGATGTTATATTGGAGATAACTGCCCAGACATGGTTATTAAATTATTTTATCAAGGCTAGTCTCATGCTAACACGTATAGCACATATTTTACCATCTTTTTTAGTCTTGCCCTATGTTGTAAGTGCTGTACAGTCAATGCTTACTTGAAATATATATATGTGTGTGTTTGATAATTTATTATATGTCTCAAGCAATATGTGCATCAGTAAGCCTTGGCCACCCATGACCCTGTCGCTGGTTCACCACTGTTTCTTCCTTGGACCACTTTTGATAGATACTGACCACTGCAGACCGGGAACACCCCACAAGAGCTGCAGTTTTGGAGATGCTCTGACCCAGTCGTCTAGCCATCACAATTTGGCCCTTGTCAAACTCGCTCAAATCCTTACGCTTGCCCATTTTTCCTGCTTCTAACACATCAACTTTGAGGACAAAAATTTCACTTGCTGCCTAATATATCCCACCCACTAACAGGTGCCGTGATGAAGAAATAATCAGTGTTATAGGCTATATAAAAGTATATTAAGAATAATTATTTCCTTTATATGATTGGTAAAAAGAGTTGTACTTAATAATATTTTTCCTTAATAAAGAACTTTTTAAAGAGAAATAAACAAAGATTTATCTATGGGATAGGCATACTACATTCAGAGTACAATGTGTTATCATACAAATACCCATCTTGAGATACATTTCTCCTTGAGGTGAGACTTTCTAGTGTGCTGGATCTAACCACAGTCAGTTCACAGCAGTGCCGAGAAGTGAGCTGAGATTCAATGCAACAGATGTTCTTCTTCATGCTGTCTGATAGTATATCCTGCCAGTGTCCCTGAGCAGCACTTATCATCCAACCACATACCTTCACACACGGACGTCTCTCATCCCATCTCACAGAAAAGATCTCATGCACCCGTCCAATCTCATTCTCTCCATATCACTTTCACTCCCCCGCCCACACTGTCTAAATTTTTTGTCTTCATTTTAGCTTCAACTGGAAACCTCATATAAGTCATTTATGTGGTTTGTCGAGCAAATGGAAAGTGTAACGTCCTCGCTAATGTCCTCTTATCTCCATCCACTTGGTTTTTTTCATCTGACTGTCACTTTGCAGCCAAAGAAACAGATCCTGTTGAACTTCTATCAGCAACAGCCTTATGGGTCATTCAAACAAGAAAGATGTTTTTTTTTAAAGTCAAACTTATTTTAACTTATGTTATTACTCAATTCAAGCTTGTAGAAATTATTGCATAAATATCAACGTTACAGAAATTAAGTAAATCCTACTCAACTTTACTGATACTGGTGTTCCCATCATGCACTGGGGCATGAATAATCAATAAGGTTGATTTTGATCGCTGTTTTCCATCTGTATTTACACTGTATATTATTATTTTTGTTGTTAGTTTAAGTAACTTGCTATTTTGTGACATCTGAAGTCTGAAGTTCATTTTCACATTCATACTCAAAAACAATCCATTGTTTACCAAGTATTAAGGTCTCTGTGTTCGGGTGGGTACTGTGTTACTTCTATTATTTAGATATGGTGTCTACTCAATATCTATTGTATTATTTACCTATGAGGGTGGATTAGAACCTGGAACCTTTGACACCATTTTCAAAAAATGTACCACCTGACCACTAGGGAATCCAAATTTGAACAGCGGATTTATGCATTTATTCAGTTACATCAAGATTTTTGTGACTAACAATATATTTGACGCAAATTAATTCAAATATTATTCGCAAATAGTCCTAAAACGATTATTTCCCAACTAGAATTGTATTTTTCTTTATGCTTTATAGTACAAAAAAATGATCCCTCCCTCAATGTTCAAGACATTGGTTACGGCCTTGCCTGGTAGTACATGGTGAAAGTCTGAGGCTGACAGCACTTACCTGGTTGTTTGTGTAGGGAAGCTGGCGTGGGAGTGTGTGGAAGCCTGCCGATCTGCCCGGCGAGTGTGTGTGTGAGACCAGAGTCCTATGAGGCGGGACGGAGGGCAGAGGCTGCAGACCTGAGCCCATGCTGACGCCCAGTGTGACGGGCATGGGGTGACTGATATGGATGGGTTGGCAGCGAGTGGCACATTCAGGCAGCCGACGCAAACTGTGGAAGTGATGTGGAGGGAGGAGAGGCTCCGAACAGGGATGGGATGTCTGTGGAAAGACACAAGAATTTAATACGAGCTCTACTGCTTGCTATTGCTAACCT
The DNA here is from genome assembly GCA_023029165.1 of Gobiocypris rarus. Classification (NCBI taxonomy): domain Eukaryota; kingdom Metazoa; phylum Chordata; class Actinopteri; order Cypriniformes; family Gobionidae; genus Gobiocypris; species Gobiocypris rarus. Next base: position 28,587,063 of record CM040925.1, read on the forward strand.
TTAAGACCTTTTGAGGAATCAATCTATACCTCTTTATAGATTGCTTTACGAGCCAATACCGTTGCAGGTGCTTTCATAAAGATATTCATACATTACTGCTAGTTGGTATGGCACACTGCACACAGACTAAAAATAACCAGATGAAGCAATCACTCAATGCTTTACCATTCAAACACTCTTTAATGGGGACTGTCCAATCACATGGTGAACTGACCTCTTGATCATATAAAGGCTTCCAGCTACAACAAACAATTTCAATCAATATATTGTTATGCTACTCAAGTGCATTACACTGAATTGAAACTGAAATGCTTCTAACTGAACATTTGAGGTTTTAAATGAAGATCTGGACTTCATTAATATACTTTGAGGGTCAATACTGGAGAATAAATCAATTATGCACTTAAGTCTCATGCTGTGTATACAGAAAGTCAGGAAATAATTGGCTTCGACAGGCATAGTAATTCTACAAAGGAACTGACCTTACTGGGGTATTGAACTATGGAATTTGAGATTTAATTCAAATTTGTGTTATTGCTTGTTAATGGGGGTGTAAATAATTATGACTTAATGGACCTGTGATAACTAACATACATACAGTATATGTGTGTGTGTTAGTTACTGCAGGTCCATTAATTAACAACAACTTTTGCCTCATACTCCTAATTTATTGCTTATTAATAGTTAGTAAGGTAGTTTTTAAGATTAGGTATTGGGTAGGATTAAGGGATATAGAAAATGGTCATGCAGAATAAGGCATTAATATGTGCTTTATAATAATAAACAGCCAATATCCTACTTAATAATGGGAATTGAACCCTAAATAAAGTGTTACTAATAAAAATACATTTATACAAAAAATATAAAAAATCCCAATCGCAGCTCTAGGTTTGCAGATTTTATCTTTACTAACAAAAAAAAAAGGTTAATAATTTTGGATAAGAAATTCTAAAAGTAGAAAGAAAAAAAATTCTTTACACAAATAAGATATTTATTATTTAAAATATAAATATTTTGGACATTTTGATGATGAGTAGAGCCCCACACTTACCTTGTCACACCGGGAGTGTAAAGGTAAAGAGGGGTGCTTGTGCTGAGGTGAGACCCTGAAGACTGACTGTGTCTGTGGGGGGCTGGGTGCTCGCTTTCGCCCAACTGATCTGTAGAATTAAAAAAAAGAGTTTTAATTTACTTCACAATTATTAGGGGTGGTGGAAATGATTACTACATTAGGGATGTCCATTTTTTTATCTGTGGCATAATATTGATTACCACAAAAAATTTGACTTGCTCCTTACTTTTAAAAAGGAAAAATCATGTTTATAGTAAAGCACTTACAATGTAAGTAGACGTGTAAATATTAAAATATACACGGTTTTAAAATGATAGCATGATGGTGATAGAATCCCATACTGACCAATACTACTGTTCAAATGTTTGGGGTCAGTAAAATTTTATTTTATTTTTGTAAAGATATTTATACTTTTATTTAGCAGATTCGTTAAATTGATCAAAAGTGACAGTAGAGATCTTTGTATTGTTACAAAAAGATTTCTATTTCAAATAATATCCTGAAGCAAAACAGCGTTGTGTACCGGTAAGAAAGCTGTTACCATAGTGTTCCATTTTTTCCATACTGATGTTTAAAGAGTACACAAATTACGATAAAATTTTCAGTGATAAACCAATAACCGTTCCGTTAATAACACTCTGTCGATCTGACTGCCCTTAAGCGGGAATATAAAAATGCGGAAGTATAATCCATTGTTTTAAGAAAGCTCAAAAGTGTGCCAGATGACGCAAAATGCTTTTACTGACAAATAAATGTGAATTTCTCGGTCCAGGTAACACAGAGAATGACTAAACAGTGAACATTGTTTATTTAAATACAACGATCAGGCATTACATAATGATCACCTTCCTAAAATTGTGCCAGTCTGCCTTTTGCTGCCAAAACAGCCCTGCCCTGTCAAGGCATGGACCTCACCAGAACCCTGAATTGCCTGGTGCCATGTGTCCTGGCCATCCACGTGATGTAAAAGAAAACGTGATTCATCAGACCAGGCCACCTTTTCCATTGCTCCGTGGTCCAGTTCTGATGCTCACGTGCCCACTGTTGCTGCTTTCGGCATTAACTTCTTGAGCAGTTTGAGCTACAGTAGCTTGTCTGTTTGATCAGACCACACAGGCCAGCCTTCGCTTCCCACGTGCATCAACAAGCTTTTGCAGCCCAAGACACTGTCGCCAGTTCACCACTGTTCCTTCCTTGAACCACTTTTGATAGATACTGACCACTGTATCTTTGAAGAGCTGCAGTTTTGGAGATGCTCTGATCAAGTCGTCTAGCTATTTGGCCATGTCTACAATTTGGCCCATGTCAAACTCATTTAAATCCTTACGCCTGCCCACTTTACCTCCTTTTAACATCAATTTTGAGGACAAAATGTTCACTTGCTGCCTAATATATCCCACCCAATGATGAAGAGATAATCAGTGTTATTCACTTCACCTGTCATAATGTTATGCCTGATTGGTGTATAATACCAACATTGTAACAATACGAAGTGGGTTGAAAATCAGCAGTTTTCAACATTGATAAGACTTTAAAAAAAAAAAATCTAATCAGCATATTAGAATGGTTTCTGAAGGATCATGTGAAACTTAAGACTGGAGTCATGATGCTGAAGATTCTGCTTAATAAATTACACTTTAAATATATTAAAATAGACAACTGTTATTTTAAATTGTAATAGAATTTCCCAAAAGCATTTCACCCATTTTATTCAAATGTATTTTTGATCAAATAAATGTAGCCTTGGAGAGCATAAGAGACTTCTTTCAAAAATTGTAACAAATCTTACCCAAACCGTTGAGCGGAAATTGTAAATCAATCAATTACTGCCCTAACCCTTTCTATTTAAACATCCATCAAAAAGCCACAAACCCCTTTAATTGTCACACAATACACTCGATACTAGCTAGGAATTACATTAGAAGTTCATTCACAAAGAAAACTATTCCCACCTCAAAAAGAGTGATTTAGACAACTTTAAGGCTTAAATTATAAACAGGGTTTTACTGAATAATTCAAGTGTTTTAACCAAAGTACAAGCTTCAAATTTAGACTTTTAAACCCTCTGGAAAGCTGGCCCAGTTTACCTCCATTGTAAGTGTGTTACTGTGACCATGAATTTTTTTTAAGGAATGTCAAAATAATTTTCTGTTCACAATTATATTGTGCCCCAAATATGAACATATACTCGATATGAACTTGTACTGAACTTGAAACTTAATTCCTTTAAGCTTCCGTACAAGGTTTTTCTGGGTGTCCCTAGATGGATACCAGCAGGAATCCAGGATCAAACACATTTGGGAAGACATTGCTGGAGGAATCGGCACCTTAGCTTTTGAATGGCGCTCTTCTTATTGATGCAGAGCATCTGGACCAGCGCTTTCCTCTTCAGGCACACAATCAGTCCCGCCGACAGCAAGCAAAGGAGGGTGACCAGCACGCCCACGGCCACAGCGCTGCTGTCAGCTGTTGTCACATAGGACAGCACGCACATTAATACACACACTCGCACATCTGTTGTACAGCACGGCACAGAATGGCACAGAGAGGGAAAACACAAGAAGTCAGAGTCAGGTTAGAGTGAAAAAGGAATCGATCAACATCCCTCTGTGTCTCCACCTGCACTGCTTTTTACAAGCTGTCCCAAAGTTCTTGAGTGTCTGCTGAGTGACATGTAAGCGCAGTGCTTCAGGTTTCCACAAGTAAATCAATGATGTTTTGTCAATGCTGTTATGCTTTTCCACTGGAAAATCGTTTAATGGGTTTTGTAAGTACATTGTACTCTCAGGCTGCACTGTTCTACCTGCAGTGTGGCTGTCACAGAGGGGATGAAAGTGGTTAGAGCTAGTGCACTTCCTGAAGCAGTATATTTGGAAAATATAAATGCATGAGGCCCAAATGGTCGAAACATACTCCATCTATGTTTGTAAGCATAAAGCTTCTAGCTATGCAAAACCAAGGATGGAAATGTCTTTGTGTCAAGTTGTTTATTCTTAAATAAAATACATATACCAGATAATGCATCTGGTTTAATGGCACTGGCACATGTAACTAGGGTTGGTCATTTTCGTAATTTAGTTTCATTTCTTTGTATACAGTCGTGCTGAAAAGTTTACAGAATCTGTGAAAATGGGAATAATTTTAACAAAATAATGGGGAATTTGCAGGACCTGAAGGATTTTTCTGAAGAACATTGGGCAGTTTAACTGCTCAGGACAAACAAGGGACTCATGAACAACCATCACAAAACAAATAAAACAAATGGCAGTGAATGGTAGCCTAAAATTTGAAGCCCAAAAAAGTGCATCCATCCATTATAAAAGTAATCTATGCGGCTCAGGGGGGCTCAATAAAGGCCTGCTGAAGTGAATCGATGGGTTTGTGTAAGAAAAATATCCATATTTAAAACATTATAAAGTAAAATATCCCGCTTCTGCTAGACTGCCTTCCGTATTCAACTTATGAAGAAAGTGTAACGCATCTCGTAGTTCAAAACGCTTATGCTTGAAAACAGAAGGTCTGGCGGGAGCTAGATATTTTACTTTATAATTTGTTCAATATGTATATTTATCTTACACAAACGCATCGTTTCGCTTCAGAAGTCCTTTGATAACCACCCGGAGCCGATTTATCGAATATTAGCGATACTATCGCAATAATTTTGACGACGATGTAAAATGTGAAAATATCGTGAATATCGAATATTTCAAATTCAACATGCAAACTTTCCCAAATAACATTACCAGATAACGCACATGTCTGCTTCCACCATTCACTAAACATCGGAAGCAGAAGAGTTAAATATATACGCACAGCGTATGACAAAGAAAGCAACAGAAACATGCACGCATGAGAGAAATAATAGCGCAGCGCGGGACGTGCTCGCGCTGCCGGACTCTGACCTGAAGCGCGCGCACACGCCTTTCAGACAACATACGTTCGGGATTCAGTTCTTTCATGGATTATTGGGTTTCAGTGGTCAAACAAATGTAAAAATGTACGTGCTGGCAAGTATTCAGGTAAACACAGTAGTGTATGTCTTTAGTGAACGTACCTCTGATCTATATAATTTATATAAATCAGTGGAACGTACAGAGAGTTGAGTGAGAAATCGTGTGTTACAATGAATTTGGTCCGTCGAGATCTTAAAGTGCCGGACCTCATATTCTGTGTGATTTAATGTTCATCAAACAACAACGAAAATTAGAAAACCACCCCATGCTTGGCTAAACAACTTTAATATATTTATTAAGAATCAGTGTAGCCTATAGTTAATTTATAGAGTGAAGACTTTTATATATATTTGATTTTTGATTTATTTCTTGACTTGCAGCTGTTAAATAGACCCACTGTAGCTGAAAATAAAGCACTGTTTTTGTCATATTGTTTGTAATTTGCATGTTTTACTTATGTTTTTTTTTAAAGATCAAATTAAAAATCTATATTGTAATTATAAAAGTACATTAAAAAAATATTAAATTACTCGTATCATGATTTAAGATTTTGGTCATCCCAAACTGTTCAGTAAACGTAAACATTTTGTATTTAATTTGGTTCTATCTAAATAGTTTTTGTTGTTTTTAATGGGGGCAAAAAAAATCTTTTTTTAAATTTAAAAGCAATAGCAAACATATCGAGATATATATCGAATATCGTAAAAATCTGGACAATATCGAGATATATCTTTTTTTTGATATCGCCCAGCCCTAGATGGATGCACTTTTTTGAGCTTCAAACTTTGGGCTGCCATTCACTGCCATTTTTGGGTGAAAACTATCCCTTTAAGAATCAAGGGTACATAAACTTTTGAACGGGGTAATTTTTATAAATTCAGCTACTTTTTTTGTCTTTTGGACTATAAACATATTTTATGTAAAATATAATTTATGTAAAATGTATTCAGGACATTACTAAATAAAAAAGAACTTTCCCAAACAGCTATATTACACACTGCATGAAAGGTAATATTTAAAAAAAACATAATAGGGGCACCTAAAAAAAATTATCTGTTTGCATACTTGCGTAGAGGAGTATGTTTCTGGCCATAGATTGGAAAGGAGAACATAATCACTGCAGGAAGTATTAAGCAAGCATGTTAAGTCATGTGGTGTTAGCAAAGTGCATATTGCTCTAGCAGGTAAGCCAAAAGTGCAGCTGTCCGTCACTTTACCCGCTTGTCTCATTGGTCCACTGTCAACGCTTCCACCAAACCCCGCCCTATCACAGAAAGGAGGTGCCCAGTGAGCTTCACAATGGCAGTTCTTCTTGTTGTTGCATTCCTGTAAACATGAAGCAACAGGCGTCAATTCCACACGCAGATTAAACCATCTGATCAAATTCCTTGCTGGACATTATCAACAACATCCTGCTGTTCAATGTTTAACGAATTCTGTGGGATAATAGTGTGAATCTCCTCATGAGCATTCAGTTCATGGATGCTCTGTTCAATGTTGCATTCAAGGGCAACAGTGTTCCATTTGCACAAACCTGCATTTATTTTTTCCCATCAGGGCATGTGTCAAGGGTCGCTGCGCAAGCTGATTGATGTCACTTGATGTTTAAATCACAGTCTGAATATTATAGGTCTGCCTTCTACAATGAAAGATATGTTTCCCATAATAAAACACGACCAAACTTTTCAGTCTCTCAAACTCTTCACTCTCTCATCCAACTTTCTGAGATGCTATAATTGTTTCAACATGCCTTGAAAAAAAATGCATGTTGTGATTCTTGATTACCTGGACTTGTGACCTCTCAATATTAGAAAAAAACCCATATTGGTCTAGTATTATCTAGATCTTAGGTCATGGGTTCTAGTTTTGGTCTGGGGCTTAAAGGAGTAGTTCACTTCAGAATTAAAGTTTCCTTATCATGTACTCACCCAAATTTTCATGTTTATGTCTTTCTTTCTTCAGTCGAAAAGAAAGGAAGGTTTTTGAGGAAAACATTCCAGGATTTTTCTCCATATAGTGGACCTCAATGTGATACAACGGTTTGAAGGTCCAAATTGCAGTTTCAATGCAGCTTCAAAGGGCTCTACACGACCCCAGCCGAGGAATAAGGGTCTTATCTAGCGAAGCGATCGTAATTTTCTAAAACGAAGAAAAGAAATGTATATACTTTTTAACCACAAATGCTCGACTACCACTCTCTGCGATGGGCCATGTGTCATGCCTGGCGTAGGCGGAGAAGTACCGACCTAGTTTGCAAAGCGAACGTGCAAAGACTAAGTCTAACGCATTTTACAAAATAAATAAATAAAAGGTAAAACAATGATGTCCGACGATTTTAAAGTTGGAGGAGAAAATTAGATGAAGGTTGTGTTTTTTCGCCCTATACCCTACCTTTTTGAACTACGTCATGAGTGACCTTTCCAACGTGTCTATGTAGTGCCTAGCGCATAGTAGATATAGTGCCAGTCAAACATTTGTACAAAATGTGTAATTTTTTAAAACTTTTTTTAAATTACTGTTTTGCTAGTGTAACAGGGATCCACTGGAGGTGAGATTAGATGAAGATGAACTTGACTTTGACAAAGAACTCACCAACAGCAGTTTACAGGAAACAATACTCAACCAACTGACAAGGCAAATATGAGGACTATATTTATATACAGAGACTAGGGGAGCACATGACTATGACAACCAATGAAAAACCAGAACAATCAGACAAGGGAACCAATCCGAACATGACACATGAAACTATAGGGAAGCACATGACATGTTCACATAAGGGCAAGGAGGTCACATGACAAGAACCAGGAAACACGACTAGGACAATAAACTTCAAAATAAAAGACATGTCATGAAACAAACAAAACCAAAAACCAACTGTGCCAGCTAGATAAGAAGCTTATTCCTTGGCTAGGATCATGTAGAACCCTATAAAGCTGCACTGAAGCTGCAATTTGGACCTTCAACCCATTGTACCCCATTGAAGTCCACTATATGGAGAAAAATCCTGGAATGTTTTCCTCAAAAACCCTTAATTTATTTTTGACTAAAAAAAAGAAAGACATGAACATCTTGGATGACATGGGGGTGAGTAAATGATCATGATATTAATTCTAAAGTGAACTAATCCTTTAAGGGGGTATAGTATTGGTCTGGGTCTCAACTGGTCTTCTTTTGTTGTAGGTCTGGGTCTTTGGGGATTGGGGGGGTTATAGCAGTCGGAGAGTCTAGGATCCCAGGATGCTGACAAAGCTCCCAACATCTTTATTAAAAATGATACATTTGTCTTGCAGCACAGATCCAGTAAGGAAATAGACATTGGATGAAAAAAAAATTATGTAATTGCGCGCACACACACACACACACACACACACACACACACACACACACACACACACACACACACACACACACACACACACACACACACACACACACACACACACACACACACACACACACACACAAACACACACACACACACACACAAGAAGAATTCCAATTTAGGAAGCGTGTAACAAGAGAAAATAAATAAAACATTACACGGTTGCACACGTGCCCTCCAGAGCTGACAGTGGGTGCAAATGCAAAAGACAGCGTGGGGGTGTTCTTGGCCACAACATTTAGCGATTACATTTCAGCAATCCTCTGGCAAAAAGTAAATGTGCATATGAGCCAAGAGATGATGAATGACACTTTAAATGGTACACAAATGAATTAAATATGACTCCTTTAACCTTATTGGAGCGACAGAGATTGATTGCGAAGTACTTCAACAGCTGAGACAAGCCTTAAGTTACCAAGCATGCTGGGAATGCTACAATATTGTGGCCGCTGAAGTGAACACGATGTGATTCAGTAAAAGAATAAAAAAATAGTTTACTTAAAAATGAAATTTCTGTCTTTATTTACTTGCTCTCATGTTGTTCCAAACCTGTATGGCTTTCTTTGTTGAAATACAAAAGGTGAGGTTAGGAAGAATATTTGAGCTGAATGAAGTAAATGTTGAATTGAATTGAATTGAAATTGAATGTTGACTAGGGGCTGTCAAGGTTAAAAAAAACAAACAACAACAAAAATAAAACATCATAAAAGTGATCCATACTAGTTGTACCTGTATTCCAAGACTTCTAAAGCCATATGATAGCTTTGCGTAAGGAACAGTTATTCACAGAAATCTTTTCTATTTTCAAGAATATGGTCACCATTCACTTTCAACTTTAGAAAAGGACAGCTTGAACATTCTGCTACATTCAACTCCTTTTATATTTCATGGATAAAAGAAAGGTATACAGATTTAGAAAAAAAAAAGTAATAGGACAAGTAAATGATGACAAATTTTCATTTTGTGTGACCTAGAGTATTGGAGACCAGTCTCAAGACCATTTTTTGACCATTTGTTTCGGTCTCGACTGCATTTGTGCTCTGTCCTGTCACAGACTTTGGATTTAATGTCAAGACCAGTCAAAACCTGTGGGGATATTACAAAATTGCTGGTGCATTATCTGATTTATTTGTTATGTGATTGGACTTTGTTTCAAATGCAGTCAATAACTTATTTCTAATTTTATTTATTTTGTTACTTGCGCCAGGTCAGAAATCAATGATTGTGTTAAATAAATTTAAGATATGATTGCAAAAAAACTACTTGTATGAGATCTCGATTTTTATATTATAACATACATACACCGATCAAGTATAACATTATGACCACCTTCCTAATATTGTGTTGGTACCCCTTTTGCTGCCTAATAGTCCTGACTAGCACATCCCACAGATGGCTTGATTGGATTAAGAACTGGGGTATTTGGAGGCCAAGTCAACACCTCAAACTTCTTGTTGTGCTCCTCAAACCATTCCTGAACCATTTTTGCTTTGTGGCAGGGAGCATTACCCTGCTGAAAGAGGCCACAGCCACCAGAGAATACCATTTCGATGAAAGGGTGTACATGTTCTGCAACAATGCTTAGGTTGGTGGTACGTGTCAAAGTAACATCCTCATGGATGGCAGGACCCAAGGTTTCCCAGAAGAACACTGCCCAAAGCATCACACTGCCTCCACCGGCTTGCCTTCTTCCCATAGTGCATCCTGGTGCCATGTGTTCCCCAGGTAAGTGACGCACACACACTTGGCCATCCATGTGATATAAAAGAAAACTTCATCAGACCAGGCCACCGTCTTCCGTTGCTCCGTGGTCCAGTTCTGATGCTTACTGTTGGTGCTTTCGGCAGTGGACAGGGGAACACCTCACAAGAGCTGCAGTTTTGGAGATGCTCTGACCCAATAATCACAATTTGGCCCTTGTCAAACTCGCTCAAATCCTTACGCTTGCCAATTTTTCCTGCTTCTAACACATCAACTTTGAGGACAAAATGGTCACTTGCTGCCTAATATATACCACCCACCAACAGGTGCTGTGATGGGGAGATAATCAGTGTTATTCACTTCACCTGTCAGTGGTCATAATGTTATGTTATTTTTAAAACATTAATCTAAATATTATTTATGCAGTTGTAATTGTATAAACTCAAATACAACTTCTGTGCCACCTCTGCATTGCAAAGATGATTTTGTTGTTAGTGATTTCATTTTGATGAGCTCTATATAGTGTCTTATTATTCTAATTGTATTAATTGATTTTAAATAAGACATTTCTCAGGCAATAAATATGGATCTTTTAGATGAATTTAAGGAATGCTGGTCTGTTCTTGGTCTCACTCCTATTTGTTACATATTGACACTTGGTCAGGACCCCTTGGCAACACTTTTTAATGCACAAGGTACTCCGTTTGATTTCAGTTTTTTAAAGACACATTTAATTCTTTGCATTTGTAAATGTAGACATGATTTTATGAATCCATGTGAAAATATGTTCATGATCTTCGGCGGATGGACTTGACGCTGATCTTTTTTGGGGATTTTGCCGAGAGAATTTTCTTGTGGTGCCCCCCTCAGCACCAGCGTGTGATGTGCATGGTGGGAGCAGCCGGGACTGGCTGAAGGGAACTGACCAAGCGTCAATGTGTGACAAAAACGAGTGAACTATCCCTTTAAATATCCACATTATGTATCAAGCTTCCATGAAAAACCAAAACTGACACAAGGTTACACTGTGATTTAATTTTGTCCAGAATGCACGTCTTATCTTTGCTTTTAACTGCTATTTCAATTGTTGGCTTAATCTAGTTCAAGTGAAGCTAATAGTTAGCTAAGTGCTATTATGGGCAAATGCTGTCCCCTTTGGCAAACCACAATACTGTAATGAAACAGACAATTCTGTGGAGGGCAGGGTTTTCAGTAACGCTTAATAATTTGTGATGATTTACTATCAGCATTCCTGACTCAAATCTGAGCCTAATGCTTGATAACTAATGTCCGAAAAAAAAAATCCTGCAGATTTAAGAAAAATTCAACTGACAGCGGAAGCAACCTTACCCCTCTTCCATTACACTTCCCAGAGCACTTGTGCACTCCAAACACACTGACATTCTGACACTGCCTGTTCAAACAGATCTGTTATGATGAGAGAGAGAGAGAGAGAGAGAGAGAGAGAGAGAGAGAGAGAGAGAGAGAGAGAGAGAGAGAGAGAGAGAGAGAGAGAGAGAGAGAGAGAGAGAACTGCAGGTTAAGAAAAAAACAAGTCACTGAATAGGTATTCACTAAAATTAAACATTTATATTACTGCCCTTGACTAGTGGTCAGCCGATTTGGGTTTCTAACTGCAAGGCTGACCAAAACTGACAAATTATAGAAATATTTTAACAGAAAATGAGACATTCAATCTAAATTAAACCAAATAAAATATGCAGGTATGGGTTTAATTTCTCACTGTTAAAAACTAGGACTATCAAAAGAATAAAATAACCACTATTCATTTATCTAAAAACTAATTAGCAGAATAATTTCAAAATTAGATAAATGTGTTCATGGAACACAAATGATCATGGAACATTTGATTATTCAAATTACTTTTTTATAATTGATTTTACATTATATGATTTGATTGATAAGATTTTGATATAATAAATATATAATATTTTTTATTTTGATATATATGATATGATTGATATTTGATATGATTGATGTGATTTATATATAATATGATATATGTGAGATATGATATGACACATCACAACCATATCATATATATCATAGCATACATCATGTGGATATTGGAACTTAATCTTTGGGGAAGTTAATCAGCAAAATAGACAGCAAATGGTCAATGGCAAAAAACAAAAAACAAAAAGGCCAAATATCATCGCATTCATCTGCCTGACTTAAATATATCTACCACTTCTATCATAATTTCATGACCACACAAATATTCTCTAGCAGATACATTGTTTAATGATTAATTCTTGTACCATTCCTTCAGCACACTTAGTGCCTGCCAATACCAGTCCCGGATCAGGCATATCGTCACCCAGGTACACGTGTGTTCCACGGCACAGAATACGCCCGCCCTCCTGCAGAGGTATGTTTGTCTCTATAGAAACTGCATTGGTTCCGATCACTGGCCTGTTGGCACCTCCTTGGCACTGAATCTTTCCACACCTAGCATCCCTGTTTCATAATCATACACACACACACGTACAAAACACAGTGAGACATACAACAACGATGCTAATGTTGTTACACAGAATAAATGGGATAAGGTGATAAAAAGAATGAAAAACAGAGGATATTGCATTGTCTTGAGGTACTCTCGCCTTTTACACCCTCTCACTCATGTATGAGGAACAGAGAGTGTAATTAATAGTGACAAGAGATCACACGCAAAACCATAGGGCTGCCTCTGATGCTGAATAATAATGTCACGGCTGCAAAGAAATTAATAAAATTACATTCATTACAACATGTTTGATGGGCCATCTTATAGTAATTGGACAGCAAGTGACATGAATGAATCAGGACAACCTTAACCAATACTATTCATAATATTAATATATTAATATTCTTTTGTTTCAAGAATGTGTCATGGAAAACTAATTTCTGTGTCAGTCACCAGTCCTCAATTTGAATTTTTTGTGCTTTGTTGGTAGAATTAAAGCCACGCATTCGTAAAAGTCGCTAAAGTGCCACATTGTAAGTAAAATAACGAGTGAAAATTGAGCAAGAAGTAGTTTAACAAACTAAAGAAAAAAAATATTGCATTAAACAAATAAGAAAACAAGCTAGATTAAATAAAGCAAAAGGAAACAAAAAAAAGGAAAAGCAATGCATAAGAAGCAAAATATGATAAAACTAAATGAACTAAACTGAAGCAAATCAAAACAGTTTAAAAAAAAGTATACAATCGGAAATGTTCAATCAGCAAATTCAACAATTGTACTTTATGCCAAAGGTTAAAGCTGCAGTCTGTAAGTTTTGCCTCTTTGTCGCCATCCTTTGGAAGTATGACCAAAATAAGAATTTTCCGCACAAAATGTCATCTGAACAAGCAAGTAACATGTTTACCACTTTAGTTCTGACCAACTGAGAAAAAAAGCATTACAATAAACCGCACTACCACTAACAATGGTGATTAAACCTAACAATCGCTTAGCTCATATCACATCAAACTGTGCAAATTACAACCCAAAAGTTGGGACAGTATGGAAAACGCAAAAAAATGATTTCTAAATTTACTTTGACTTGTATTTCATTGCAGACAATATGAACAAAAATATTTAATGTTTTGTCTGGTCAACTTCATGTCATTTGTAAATATGCATCCTTTCCTGTCATTCAGACCTGCAACACATTTCAAAAAAAGTTGGGACAGTAAAGCATTTACCACTTTGTAATGTTGCCATTCCTTTTCACAACACTTAAAAGACGTTTAGGGACTGAAGACACCAAGTGATGAAGTGTTTCAGGTGTAATTTTGTCCCATTCTTCCTGCAAACAAGTCTTAAGGTGGGCAACAGTACGGGGTCTTCGTTGTCGCATTTTGCGCTCCAAAATGCGCTATACATTCTCTATTGGAGACAGGTCGGGCCAGTCAAGTACCCATACCCTCTTCCTCCGCAGCCAGGACTTTGCAAAACCACATTCTGCACACATTACATTGTCTTGTTGAAATATGCATGGATGTCCCTGGAAAAGATGTCTTCTTGAAGGCAGCATATTATGCTCCAAAATCTCAATGTACTTTTCAGCATTAATGGTGCCTTCACAGAGGTGCAAGTTACCTTTGCCAAGGGCACTGACACAACCCCATACCATGACAGAGCCTGGCTTTTGGACCTGTTGCTGGTAACAGTCTGGATGATCCTTTTCTTCTTTGGTCCAAAGCACACGGCATCCATTCCTCCCAAAAAATACCTGAAATACTGATTCATCTGGCCACAGTACACGTTTCCACTGTGTGATGGTCCATCCCAGATGCCTGAGAGCCCAGAGAAGTTGATGGCTCTTCTGGACACTGTTAACATAGGGCTTCCTTTTGGCACAGTACAGTTTTAACTGGCATTTGTGGATGTAACTACGTATTGTGGTACTTGACAAAGGTTTGCCAAAGTAGTCCTGAGCCCATGTGGTGATATCGCTTTTAGATGAATGACGATTCTTGATGCAGTGCCGCCTGAGGGATCGGAGATCACGGTTGTTCAGCTTAGGCTTGCGCCCTTCTCCTTTACGCACTGAAATTCCTCCAGATTCCTTGAATCTTTTAATTATGTTATGCACTGTTGAATGTGAAATATCCAAATCTCTTCCTATCTTTCTTTGAGGAACATTGTTTTTAAACATTTCAATAATTTTCTCACGTATTTGTTGGCAAACTGGCGATCCTCGGCCCATCTTTGCTCCTAAAGGATTATACCTTTCTTGGATGCTGCTTTTGTACCAAATCATAATTACAATCACCTGTTGACATCACCTGTTTCAAATCACATATTTATTTAACCATTTTACCTCATTACTAGCCCTAAATTGCTCCTGTCCCAACTTTTTTTTTTAAAAATGTGTTGCAGGTCTGAATGACAGGAAAGGATGCATATTAACAAATGACATGAAGTTGACCAGACAAAACATGAAATATTTTGTGTTCATATTGTCTGCAATGAAATACAAGTCAAAGTAAATTTAGAAATCACTACTTTCTTTTTTATTTGCGTTTTCCATACTGTCCCAACTTTTTCTGATTTGGGGTTGTATTATTATTGTTATACTTTGTTCTCAAATAGTTCATGTTAACAATATCAGCATTGCGTGACTATGTGCATTTAGTGTGTATTAGTGCTACCTGTAGATTTCAATTTCTGTACAGTCTAATCTTTTGCTTTTGACTACAGGTGAATCTCCAGTTGTCACTGATGATTGTCGTTTGGACCTTTCTAGATTACAATCCACCATCAAATGATACATTTAATTATTCCAGCTGCTGTGAGAAAAGGCTATAAATGATCCGTCACCTACAGCATCCTCACATGCAATACCCTATAGCTGGACTCCTTCTTTATTTATACAGACATGGCAATGACACAAAGACGAATTGTGCATTTCCTGGGGAAACCCACCAGTAAGGCAAGGCAAGGCAAGGCAAGGCAAGTTGATTTTGGATAATTTTTAAAAACAACAAAAAAAAAGTTACGGACTGCAGCTTTAAAATGCAAAGTGCTGTTGTATTATGCCCTGACTGTACCTTGCTTCACATTTAGCAAAGGAGCCTTTGGAATCTTTTCCACAATTTCCATAGGGATCGCCTGCAGAGTTTACTCTTTCAAAACAGATCCCCGGGGCAGGTTTCGCTCCTGCAAAAAAA
This sequence comes from Gobiocypris rarus, assembly GCA_023029165.1. Taxonomy (NCBI): domain Eukaryota; kingdom Metazoa; phylum Chordata; class Actinopteri; order Cypriniformes; family Gobionidae; genus Gobiocypris; species Gobiocypris rarus. Next base: position 28,602,839 of record CM040925.1, read on the forward strand.
AGAGAGAGAATGAAAATAAGACAGCATATGCCCACTGTCAGAGATGGAAATATGACACTGTACAATTCTTCCATCTTGTTTGAGCTTGTATATAAACCAAAAACAGATGAAATGATAATATATGTCAGACTGTGGCCTGAATCCTTTTAAAAAGGAGTATGAACAGACATATGGAATAAATAACAGCAATCAGTGTGAGCTTTCATACAGTTTAAGCTCGCTGTCTGAATGCACGCAGGACTGAACAGAACGTTCTGCCAAGACAATGGTAACGTATAGAATTACAGTGTCAAAAATTTATGATTAATGAAAAGTATATCTGCAGTACACTACAATCAAATTTTGGTCAACCAAATAAGCCCGGGAACCCTGCAGCGATCCAAATTTTAAATCCACAGTGATACCAACCTGGACCCCACAGAGTGATGCATTGCTGCTCATGATTCTGACAGATGCCATTGTAGCAGTAACCATCCATATTGTGGCAGGCATGCCCGTCGTGCAGGTACACATTGGCAGGGCAGTGGGGGTTGGTACCGGTGCAGAATTCAGGTAAGTCACAGGAGTTACTGGACTCTCTACAAGGAGTCCCAGCTGGTTTTAACTGCACACACAAGAACAAAAGGCTTCAACAAAAACTGAGAGCAAACTTAAAGTGCAGTTTCACCTAAGGGTGATTTCTTTCAAAATAAAGCAAAGAGAAGGTATACTCAACTCCAATGCAGGCACTATGGGATAAACCTAAAGTCATGCAGAGACAAGCGTTGCATGAATTACAAAAACTACCAGGCAATTTTTTTTAATAAATTCTGCCCCACACTTGACACAAGGCCAAAAAAGCCATTTAGTAAATCATGGCCACGTTGTACAGTACTAATTTGACCCCTCATTTTGATTTTATTAAAACAAGGGAATTAATTACTGCAATGTGGCCATGATTTAGTAAAATGAGGGAGGAAATTATTATATTGTGCGCATAATTTAATAAAATTAGGGAACATAGTAAGTTGTGGGATCGAGTTGTTAATTCCTGGCCACGATATAATTTTTTCCGATTTTATGTGTGAGGTTAAGTACTGTTGTTTCTAAATTCATGGCAAAAGTTGCAGAGAGAAACCAAATATAGTAGAAATTTTTTTTTAATTAATATTTTCACTTAATGAAACACTAGATTGAAAACCTGTAGTTTGTTATAAAGTCTGTGTGACCATGTAACCCTGTTCTGTGGTCTATCCCAAAGGGCCCCGGTCTGGCTTCTTTCCTCAGTAAGTAAGTGAGCTGAGAGCTCTGATTTATGTGTCTGGAGGCCTGAGAGGAAACTGAGTGTCTATGTTTGGAGCACAAATGTCGGTTCATGTTGCACTTATTAATGGGGCAAGGAGAATATGATTTACACGTCTTTATTTTACACACAATGACAAAAAAAATGAATGAGGAGGAAAGAGGGCTAGGAGAGATTTGCGAAAGTACCTGGCAGTCTTCACAGCACTGTCCATGGGCACAAACGGCATCTCCCTTGAGAGTGCAGGTTGTAGCATTACAGCAGGGATTCAGACACTCCTAACGGAAACAAGGATGATGGGATTAGAATGGATGTGTCACTGTATCACATGCAGAAAAGTTAAGACATATGCCATTTAACCAAGTCTTGAAGGTACAGTAGCAAACAGGTTTTTTTTATTTTAAGGATCAGAAAGTTGTTAGAAATGTCTCATTCAAAAAACAAGAATCAAAGGAAAAACCAAACCAAAACAAGTAAAAAAATAAATAAACTAAGAGCTCAAAACAAAACAAGCAAAGTAAACAAAAAAGAAACAAAAGAAGCAAATTAAACAAAAACTAAAGATCTCAAAACAACAAGCAAAGTAAACAAAAACTAAAAAACAAGCAAAGTAAACAAAAAAGAAACAAAAGCAAATAAACAAAAACTAAAGATATCAAAACAGAACAAGCAAAGTAAACAAAAACTAAAAACAAGCAAAGTAAACAAAAACAACCCCCCAAAAAACCCCAGCAAAGTAAACAGAAAAATAACATTAAAAATAAAAAAAAGTGAACAAAACAATTAAGAAATGTTTAACAGAGGGCATTTACATATTTAAGTCTGTTTAATTCTGTGAATAATTGTCAAAAAAAAGGGCTAAAAATAATCGTTTTTTGTGCAACAAACCATCACTGACATTATGAGTAGACTTTAGGGGAAAAATAAAACACAATTGCACAGGATATGACCCCTTGAATTTGACAGACAATTAGGGGCTACAGAAAAACAATGGAAAGCAAAAAAAAGACTCCGAACAATCGTCCCGTATGATCACTGCACTGGATATTAGTTCCAGGTGTGGAGTTTGTATTCTTTTAGGAAATTCCCTTCTGTCAACCAGTTCTTTGCACCCATGGTAACAAAAAATGTTTGGAAATGTTACTGTAGGTTTGTGTATGTGAGTGTGTTGACATGTCTGGTTTAAATTAGTGGTCCATGCATTGTTCAGATTTTTTTTTAAAAAGAGGTTGTTTTCTCAAACTCTGAACTCTTGGTATCAGTGAACCATGTTCGTGTGTGCATGTGTGTACGTGAGTGACATCATCACTGACCCAAGACTGGAAGTGATGGGAACGTCAGAGTCCTAGCACAATTGAAGGAAAGAGGACATTTATCTTAGAAGAAAAAGGGTGAGGAACAGAAAGAGAGGTGAATTTTGAAGACTAAAGATCATTTGTATTTTTGTTGCAATGAAGCAGAAGAAATTAGTTCTTCTCCTAAAGTAAACAAGAAGCTCATTAAGACCTCAATCACAAACATTTTATTTCATAAAATACTTTTTATTCCCCTCTTTCGATCCTTTTCTCCTCCTCTTTCCCTCTTTAACAAGGTTCTGGTGTAGACTGGGATAGGTGCTGAAGGGCTGGGTTGGATTAGGTCAGTCCACTGGCTGTAAGTGCTCCTCAGAGGTACACCAATCTCTTTACAGACCTTCTGTTTTCTCTAAACTATCGTCAGGCAGTGTGAAATGATTTGGGGTGGGGGGGTTCTCTCACCCTTCTACCCAACAACACTCAAGACCTGCAGCTGGGCTTCCTCTCTGCTTTTACCCACTTCCTCCCTCACCCAGCCCCCGGTGAGATCACTGGAGCCCACGGGTGCCATTCTGAAACAAACTTTCCCCATAACAAGATCCTAGACTTTAAAGTTCAGGCCAGGCTATTTTCCGCAGGTCTCCACTGATATAATATGTCTCCATGACATCTAAATTACATAGATAATTTCTGAAGTATCCAGTTCCATTACTACATGATATTTAGGGACAATTTAGCATTTATTTATAGAACAGTGGACATGACGCAGTCTGCACTTAAACCTGGGTCCTAACAGCTCTTTTATGTCACAAACACACGAGTAACCGACTACCCCATTACCCAAGAACAACAATTATTTGACCAGGGGTCAAATTCATTAGGTCGCTAACTCAGTTAGCTGAATTGGATTGTTGATGATTTGGCATGATCTTGGATTGTTTGGTTCTTCGAAGCTCATCCTGGACTTGCTGTCATAGCAACAGGTCCGTAAGCTTAAACCTGCTCGGGAGCAGGCTTATTTCATGTAAACAGGCTTAGATTGCATCTTGTGATACTTAAAATCTGTCCCAGTCACTGCTACTTCATTAAAAGAGATCATTTCTGAACCAGGGCACTAATAATTTATAATAATAATAGTATAAAAATGCATTTGAAAATAATATTATAATGTTGTGTAAAAGGTGTATATTAGACAGAGCCACTTGACTGAGAGATTTATTTGTGATGGAATAATTACTTTATAATTGGAGTCTGACATACATGGATAACGTTACTCTAAGCCATGCATTAATTTGAGTGATGACTGATATTATGGGTGTGGCTTGATGCAGCGCAGGAAATGCTTAAAAAAATCCTCAAGAAACTTTAATTAATACTGTCATGTAACAAATCTGCTTCAAATTGACTTAAAAAGTTAAAAGAATTGCTAATTACAACATTGATATAAAAATGTAAAGGGTGTAGAAATACTAAAAAAATCAATATAAATAATTGGGAATCATGTTTAAAAATTTTTTTATCATTCATCTATTATAACTTTTATGTTGGTTTTTTTTGTGTGTAATTTGTCAAGTTTTTTGCCAGGTGGCTTTTTTAATAATATGATGTCATTACGATGCCAGCCAATCGCTGCTTTACTGATCGTGGTTTTGAGTATCGATGCATCTGCCCTCTTCAGTGATCACAAGAACACGTTATAATCTTAGATAACTTAATCCAGATATTTTAATCCAATCGTTAAATTCGTTAGCCAGAGATCAGTTATCATGATTAAAAGATCTGGGATCTGATTCAAACAAATCATACATCACCACACATCAGTAACTAATTTTTGCTCATTGAAACTCATTTCGCCAGCACGGGTCACATGTGATTAGAACAGTTTGCAGTTTTATTTTAGGGCAAAAATTATTCAGAAGTATATGGAATTTCACACTGAATCAGTGATTCAGTAATATAGTGCATAATGATATAAGTATTTCATATTTTTTGAATTTTCATTGATAATTGGAAATGAGAACTGGCGTAAAAAAATAAACTGGCATAAAATAAACAAAACACATTTATAATGTCTCAGATCAGTCATTTGGTATTTAGCATGTTTCCCCACATGTGAGAATGTGTAGCTTCTGAATGAGTCAATTATTCAGGAACAGGTTGTGAGAACAACAAGAAGCCAGTCTTTGGCCTGTGAATATTAAATTGACAAAATTAAAATCCCAAACATCACCAAAGACCTGCTAATCCTAACATTTAGAAGATCAGCGGCCTGCTTTGTTGTGACGCACAAAGGTCTTTGATGTGTATGAGTCTTTCATACCTCTGGCTCTCCACAGTCGCACTCCTCTCCTTCCTCAATGTATCCGTTGCCGCATTTCTGTCCCCCGTAGAGTAATTTGACTTCAGGCATATTATACAAACACATGCCCACTCCCTTCTCCAGACTAGCCACCAGATCCTTCTTACTACACGTACTGAACACAGTGGGAAATGGGTACCTGTCGACAAAAAGAGATCAAAAAGGAAAAACAAAAATTAAATATTTTAAATATAATTTTTATTTTATTTTATTTTTAAATTTTCCTATCAGGCTTCTTAGTTAACCAGCAATACTTCCTTGTAGGGTTGTAACGATATACCGTTAAACGATATATCGCGATATAAAATGTGACGATATGTATCGTTGATGGAAACAATATGATTCGCGATATATAAATATATAGTTGTTTTATCCGAGGCTCAACTTGCTGTTGTAGGCCTATTTATAAGGTATAATTCACCCAAACACCCTAAATGTAAATTGTCATCATGTACTCACCATCAAGTCGTTTTTCATTTAACTTCCAAATACAAATTAAGATTTTCTTTATGAAACCTGAGGGATTTCTGTCCCTCCATTTTTAAAGTCCATTCCTCTCAAACTTAAAAGATGCAAAAATGTCATAAAGGCATCATAATAATAACTAATTGAGTGGTCTAATTCAAAGTCTTAAGTCTTCAAGTCTTCTGAAGAGACACAATGGCTTTATAATATGATGAATATATTTAACACGACGCGCATACTGTAGTAAACACGGGTGTTCAAATGACTGAGTGACGCGCAAAAACAACATGAATAAATGCAGATGCAGTTTAATTCTGAGCAAAACATTTACAGTTTGAGAGCGGTCATTTTGACACGCTTTCTTACGATTAGAACTGTGATTGATTGCATCTTCTGAAGTCCACGCGCTGCCGGAACGGCACTCTTCAAAGTGAAAGCGCAAACATTTAAAAGGGCACTCCTTCAAGTCAAAGCGCAAACATAATTTAAATCACTATATATCACATTTAGTTTTAGTAGTATGATTATTCAAAGCAATTTAGATGGTTCATTCATACATACTGTATTAATAGAGAGATAGGCGGGACATAGCAAGCACGGTAGAGTTGCGAGCATGGGGTAAGAATGCTCCATGAATTGAAAGCGCAATTTATACGTGAGGAGTTTCAGTAACATTGTTACATTAATAATCTTATTACATAGAATCATACAACAACTATAGGCCTACATAATGTTGAATATAATATAATAATCCATAGGGAGAATATTTGCTGAATCTGATAATAATGCACAAATAATAATTAAATTATTATTTATTTAATAACACATTATTATAAATATTAACTAAAATATAAAAATAGTAAAAAAACAACAACTCTATTTTGGCTTAAAATATCGTGATACATATCATATCATGAGTTCAGTATCGACATACATATTGAATTGTGACACGAGTGTATCGTTACACCCAAATGCCGGAATGTCTGATTGAGGAACGAGGACTCTCTGAGAAAATAAAGGAAATTAATTAGCATCTGAACTCACTCATGCAGTAAGCGTCTCCATCCGAGACGACATCACATCACTGAAAGAGTTCATTATCGAAAGATCACCTTAATTTACATGTCTTTCCCTTCACTGCCTATACCCTCCATCTCTCCTCCATAATTCACCCAAAATCTATATGATTTAATGTGAATTTTCACTATACAGTATTATTCATGTTTGATATCATTGGAAATGTCTGTTAAATAGGTCTAATCCCCACCGAAGTAAACCAAAAAGTAATAAAGGTTTTAAGAGAGTTTAGAGATATTTTGCTTATTACGTTGGGTGTGGTTTCAGCATTTGGTGTTTTGTCAATACAGGTCTATGGGACAGTGATTAATGCAAATTCTCATTGTTAACATGTTTCCATTTCAAAGAGTTTTGCATCTTGGTCTGGTATTTAAGAAGATGTTGCAAAGAAGTTGGGGCTGGAATCTTTATATAGGAGTGTCTCCAGACACTCAATGTTATGTAATTTTAAGAAGTCAGGTCCATATTTTATTCTTGACTTCAGAGTATTTGATGTTATGAATGGATTATCTTTGAATTGATTATGTAATTGGCATTATATATTTACCTGACTGTTAATTAATTGTTACACTTTGATTTATTCTGACTTACTCTGGAATTATTAACGATCTCTAGGAGGCTATGAACAGGTATAATTTCAACAAAGGGTTAAACAGAATAATTAAATGTGTGGTTAACTATTAAATATAAATGACCAAACAACCAATTGCCATTCTAACCTAAATTCGATATTATGATAAATGGAGTCAGATAAAGAGGAATTGGAATTAAATCCTTTTGCCTAGCTGAAAATACCGACCGTGCAGCGATCTTCACCTGCGGATCGTTAGCCTCCAAACGATTTTAGCGGGCCTTACAAACTCTCATCTGAAAAATAATGCTGGTCAATTAGCTTTGCCAAATTAGTTTAGCTGGTTAACAGCATGCACTGTAAAAAAATATCGTAATTTTTTGGAAGTGAAAAAGTGAAAAGCTGTAAATTTTCATTCCCAGAATTCCCTGTGTGACATATCTTTTGATGTATTTTCATTGAAATAACGTAGTTTCTACTTAGTTTTTACTAATCAGTTATGTAGGTGACATGGTTTTATGTTACATCTGATGTTGCAAAATGAATGTTTATTGCAAGTACAAAACAGATAATTTGTGAAACCTAAAATATTGCTACCTTATGTTTTACGGTAAATTTCTGGGACCCAAAGCTGTTCCACCAGCAACAAACCAGTATAAACCAGCCTTATGTAAGTGATGTAACTCTTTCCCCTCCAGCGTTTTTTTTTTTTTTTTTTTTTACAATTTTCACCTAAATGTAATAGCACATAGAATATTTTGTTTTATGAATAGCTGAGCATGCAATATGTCAAAAGAAAGAGCTTACCCTCTTCTTTTAAACCAAAAAGCTTCATGCATTCTTTTTTATCAACACTAAGCTGAGAAAATCAAGTTTTTGTGAAAGACTACATCCAGATCAGATTCAGAGCAATGATCAAACACAGATGGAGTAGATTGAATCCATCAACACCCTTAATGCTTGCACAGTCCTGTAGCTCGTCCTGGGTCCACATTTCATTCAGTAACATTAGATAGTTTTGATTTATATGATGTTTAATGTTGACGATCCCATTATTTTGCATATGCATCTGCTTACATGCGATAGCTTGTTTTACTGCGTCTTCCTCACGTGTGTTTTGATCTGGAGATTCAGTACTCATTCAGAAGATGCGCAATAGCGCCCCCCTAGCGTCTAACAGTGAAAACACAGAAACCTGGAAAATTCTGTGTTTGGCCTGGAAGCGTTTTTCTGTGTTTGGCGGGAAAGAGTTAAAGGGGACATATTATGCCCATTTTTTACAAGATGTAATTTAAGTCTCAGGTGTCCCCAGAATGTGTCTGTGAAGTTCAAATCTTAAAATACCTCACAGATCATTCATAAATTCATGTTGTGAAAACCATTTCTGACTACAGTCCAGAACAGGCTGTTTTGTGCATGTGCCTTTAAATGCAAATGAACTGCTGCATGCTTTGTGTTGTGTTTAAACTGTCAAATACTCTTGTTCACCGTTGTCCAAGTGAAAATAAAACAACCACGGTGGAAACGTGCAGATTAAGGGGGAGGAATATTATAATAAGATCCCCTTCCTACATCAGAAGGGGAGAGACATCTGAGACCACATAAACTATATATATATATATATATATATATATATATATATATATATAGTGGTACATAATGGTACATAATCTCAAAGACACAAACAAGCGCTCTCAATGACCCATAAATGTGCAAGTATTCAAATTCCCAAAGTCATTAATGGCATTATTTCTACAAGCATAAAACTGACAACAAAACAAAGTGAATTAGCATATGACCTTCCACTGTGGCATTCACGCCCGAGTCCTCTACGTGATAGAACACTAAGCCAGCTGAGCATAAACCCATATGGTACTTTTCATGTTAATTCAGCACTACCAATACATGATTATAAACAAAACCGCGCCGGTCCTGACCTCAGCCTGACCGCAGTCACTGTAGCTCTTTCAGTTGAAGCAGAGCAGTGGATGATCATATCACAGCCTTGGTCTAGGGAGGCTGCCTCAGGCAGGAAACGAGACGAGGTGAGATATCTGAGAGGAGAGCAAATGAAGCTAGTTTGGTTCTGAGCTTTGCTCAGTACTGCAGAAGACCCTTCATGCTCTGTTGTCAGTATCTTCACTTCACTAACTCACTCCAACAAACAAGAGGAACAACAAAGTGCGTATTTGCTATGCGCTCATAAATATGCAAAACACTAAATAAATGGATGTCCTTGAATTTGTGTTCAAAACGAGTGACTCTTCCTGCTGATTAATAGTGTATGCATCCGAAGAAGGGATTAAAACATTAATAATCATAAGGTTAATGGGTGTAACACTTCTGTGCTGAATAATTGGAGCATATGGTTACTTTCAGTAATCATAACATGGCATGTAGCATGTTTGTTTTTTAAAATAAACTTAAATTATACTAAACAAAAAAATTATATTTTTTAAAAAGTGTGGAATTTCCAGTTTAAACCTGCAAATAAAAAATAATTAGCTGCAATAGGATTCTGCAATATTTTAAATGTCATCTATGTCAAAATGTAATTTTAAACGTCACTGACCATGTTAAGTTCAAGGATTATTATTGTCCTTGCTGCTAAAACCACAGTCTCAAATAGTGTTGGATAATATGATAAAAGATTACAAATGTATGCACACTGCCGTTATTCAGATTATTTGATTTGTAATTACTACTGAGCCTGCTAACCAGGGATGCAAGAATATGTTTAGCCTTCAAAACAGTGTGGGCAAATTTGAAATGATCCAGTATTTTGCTTAAGATTGAGTGTCTCGGCCCACCTGAAATAGGAAAAATAATTAAACATCTAACAACTAATTGATACATTTCGATTTGAGCTGTACTTTTTACTAAAGTGTCTTGCTTTGTTGAAAAGACCTGAATTTGCATGCTGGTCCAAAGTGATTTATGCTGGTTTGCTGCTGGTGGACCAGTAAAAACAGATTAAGCAGATTAAGCATGGCCTTGAAAGATGAAGCTGGTTAGCCAAGGATTTATTTCTGGTTAAACTAGTTAAAGGGATAGTTCACCCAAAAATGAAAATGTGATGTTTATCTGCTCACCCCCAGATCCAAGATGTAAGTGTCTTGTTTCTTCAGTAGAACACAAATAAAGATTTTTAACTTCAACCGTTGCAGTTTGCCTGTCGTATAATGCATGTCAATAGGAACAGTTTAGAGTATGAGAGCTATGAGAGTAAAAATAAAAAAAACATACGGCTCGTGACGATACATTGATGTCTTAAGAGAAACCGAACAGTATTTATATAATTTTTTTACCTCAAATACAACACTGTACAAATATGCAATTCTGAATAGGTGAGTTTTTAGTGAGGTCAAATTACATGATATGGCGTAGAGATACGCGCAAGAGATCACTTCCGCCACTTGTATCCCATTGAGATACGCTGTATTGTGCAAATTTGACCTCCCTCGCCGGAAGCGATGCATTATATGACAGGCAAACTGCAACGGTTGAAGTAAAAAATCTTTATTTGTGTTCTACTGAAGAAACAAAGACACCTACATCTTGGATGCCCTGGGGGTAAGCAGATAAACATCAAATTTTCATTTTTGGGTGAACTATCCCTTTAAGCAGCATTATAGGGACTCCAACATACTAGCATCCAAAACAAAAAAGTACTAATACTGTTATATTCAGCAGAGTGGTTAATAATCCCTACCAAGCTGATGAATAATATTTCCCGCCTAGCACCATAATCTTTCATCCACATCAAAAATGCTTCGAAAAAAGACGTGTGCAGCTACACGCATGTCACATTCATCTCACTTTCATGCACCTTTGACTGAGAGCCTTTGAACAGTTCGCAGATGAACTCTGGCGCTTTTATCGGCTCTGTTTTACCCGCCCATCCTCTGTCCACCGGGACCGATTGTTTCCCAGCCACCCGTGCTCATCAAAGACAACCTCAGCGCTCACCTTTAGAGAGCAAACACAGAAACACAGAACTGAATCAAACATCCATGACTCAGACAAGTAGCGATTCTGTCATCTGTGCCAGTAAAGCAAAATAAACTCTGCAGATGAAAGAGGAAAATAGGAGGGAAGGATAGAGGGAGGTGTGGGGAGGAGAAATGTTTCCCAGGAACATCTGTGCTCCCTGGGGGGAAGTGACCGCTTGTATGGGGTTTTTGTGGTGGGAGCCAAGTACATGGAGGTAGGGCGGACGACCAGCCGGACTCCTGCAAGGGGTTTTCTGGGTCTGTCCTCATACTTCACCCTGTGTCCTCAATGCACCCTGCACAATAACACAACACCCCAGACTAAAATGCATTTCTCAGAGGTGCTTTCATAATTCCAGTACCTCAGATGAGTTTTATTTAATTTTGTCTTAAATGTTTCTTTTAAAATTCCTTGGACACAAATGAGACAACTGATGACATAAAATGAATGGGATAGGTAATGTGGAAATGTTTGAATTCATAATTAAATCTCTGCCTTCTGATATTTTCTGACTTCTGATACTTTGGTATCTTGCCAAATCTGATCTGATTCTCCTGCATATTTTCTCCTTATATACAGGTCCTTCTAAAAAAATTAGCATATTGTGATAAAAGTTAATTATTTTCCATAATGTAATGATAAAAATTAAACTTTCATATATTTTAGATTCATTGCACACCAACTGAAATATTTCAGGTCTTTTATTGTTTTTATACTGATGATTTTGGCATACAGCTCATGAAAACCCAAAAATCTCAAAAAATTTGTATATCATGAAAAGTTCTCTAAACGAGCTATTAACCTAATCATCTGAATCAACTTATTAACTCTAAACACCTGCAAAAGATTCCTGAGGCTTTTAAAAACTCCCAGCCTGGTTCATTACTCAAAACCGCAATCATGGGTAAGACTGCCGACCTGACTGCTGTCCAGAAGGCCATCATTGACACCCTCAAGCGAGAGGGTAAGACACAGAAAGAGATTTCTGAACGAATAGGCTGTTCCCAGAGTGCTGTATCAAGGCACCTCAGTGGGAAGTCTGTGGGAAGGAAAAAGTGTGGTAAAAAACGCTGCACAATGAGAAGAGGTGACCGGACCCTGAGGAAGATTGTGGAGAAGGACCGATTCCAGACCTTGAGGGACCTGCGGAAGCAGTGGACTGAGTCTGGAGTAGAAACAGCCAGAGCCACCGTGCACAGGTGTGTGCAGGAAATGGGCTACAGGTGCCGCATTCCCCAGGTCAAGCCACTTTTGAACCAGAAACAGCGGCAGAATCACCTGACCTGGGCTACAGAGAAGCAGCACTGGACTGTCGCTCAAATTTTGCATGTCATTTGGAAATCAAGGTGCCAGAGTCTGGAGGAAGACTGGGGAGAAGGAAATGCCAAAATGCCTGAAGTCCAGTGTCAAGTATCCACAGTCAGTGATGGTCTGGGGTGCCATGTCAGCTGCTGGTGTTGGTCCACTGTGTTTTATCAAGGGCAGGGTCAATGCAGCTAGCTATCAGGAGATTTTAGGGCACTTCATGCTTCCATCTGCTGAAAAGCTTCATGGAGATGAAGATTTCGTTTTTCAGCATGACCTGGCACCTGCTCACAGTGCCAAAACCACTGGTAAATGGTTTACTGACCATGGTATTACTGTGCTCAATTGGCCTGCCAACTCTCCTGACCTGAACCCCATAGAGAATCTGTGGGATATTGTGAAGAGAAAGTTGAGAGACGCAAGACCCAACACTCTGGATGAGCTTAAGGCCGCTATCGAAGCATCCTGGGCCTCCATAACACCTCAGCAGTGCCACAGGCTGATTTTCTGTCATTTCTGCAAAAGGATTCCCAACCAAGTATTGAGTGCATAACTGAAAACAATTATTTGAAGCTTTTTTTGTATTAAAAACACTTTTCTTTTATTGGTCAGATGAAATTTGCAAATTTTTTGAGATAGGAATTTTGGGTTTTCATGAGCTGTATGTCAAAATCATCAGTATTAAAACAATAAAAGACCTGAAATATTTCAGTTGGTGTGCAATGAATCTAAAATATATGAAAGATTAATTTTTATCATTACATTATGGAAAATAATGAACTTTTATCACAATATGCTAATTTTTGAGAAGGACCTGTAATGTTAAAATATTATTTTATTTATTATTATAAAATATTATATCATGTCGAGAAGATGCTGTTTTCTGTGCTGTGAAAGTAAATAGATTTTCACTTCCAAAGCATGAAGAAGAGTGGTTAAAATTTATTTTTACAACAATACCACGGCAGTATAATGGCCAATGATTGGATAATAGCCAACCTTTTGACTGCTTCTCAAAACTTGGCGAGATTCGTGAAACGCTTGTCCAGTAAAGATGGGTCAGTAAACAGTTAATTTGGAACTCTGAATCGCAACCTGTATTTTCTATGGAATATTCAAAATACATAGTTTTGTGTTTTTATATTTTGTACACCCAGTGCAGGTCTCAGGCTAACCTCACATTATCTTACTGAAATAGTTCTGCTAATCAGCTGTAGGCCCACTATTGCCTGAAATTGTGTCAATTAATGCAGATGTTGTCTGTTGTTCTTTGATATTGTTAGAGACTTTGCAGTTAACTTTAACGTAACGTTACCTTTTTATATCACGGAATGTAAATATATCCGTGTATCTCTACTAAAAGTTATTGACATTTTGACAAAGAAACATGCATGTATGAAGAATAAAGAGAGGGACATGCATGTGTTCAAATAAGCCGCAATCAATTATCCTTTGGTAAAATGCACAGAATTATCTTAAAGTCATGTGAGGTATTCACTTGATTTCAACAGTCAGTTATGTCTGATGTAAAGTTAAACAGTTAAAGTGGGAAACCCGGATGAGTGTCATTCTGTGCATTCGTTCTTAAAGGGACAGCAGCTTAATAAACTGCGGTTTCATATTTTTAATCAAACAACAAAAGTCTAGAGAAGACCTTTGGCTCTTTTATAATCAATTGAATTTAATTAATAGAATATGCTACATTGAAGACTAAACAGTATTATTCTGTAATATTTTTTGATGAAATATCCATAAAAAATTAAATAACTACATTGTGATATCGTTATTGAAATAAAATTTCTCATGTATGTAGAATAATATGGTCATAATGCCCATCCTTACTGTCAGCTAGATCAAGGTTGTCATAAAAAGTAAAGGAGCTTTGGCACGAGTAATCTGAGAACACTGTCATGTACACTCATTCGACAGAAAGGACATGAAACCACCATTCTTGGACTCCATTCTTGGAAGAATTATAGGCAAACCAGGATTTTCGATCTTCTGTTTTTGCATGGACCTGGTGAGTACAATTCACAAGTCCATGTCTCTGTCAGTAAGTTGATAATTAATATGAATGTTTTATTAAACAAATTAATATAAATGTGTGTGTGTGTGTGTGTGTATTTCTCCCCTCATGATCCAGAAGTTTTGGGAATGAAAATCTTCTGCCACATGATCTTCAGAGGAAAGTGAGTATTCATTTTGTACATTAATACTGTTACTGTACCCTTATGTGTGAGGAAATGTGAACACAGGCCCAACTCTGGTTCAAACGTACCCTCTTGAGTTTAAAAGCATTATAGCTCACTCAAAATTAAAACTCCTCATCGTTTTCTCACCCTCATGTCTTATCAAACTTGTTTGACTTTCTTCTGTGAAACATTTTGAATAATGTTGGTATAACCAAACTACATTGGACCAAATGTTTTGGTCAATAATGACCAAGACACCTCTCAAAATATATTTTCTTCCTTATTTTTATTTTGTGTTTTCTACAGAAGAAAGTCTGTAGAAAAGTTGGTTAAGAAAACTTAAGGGTGAGTTAATGATGACTGATTAAATCTGAAGTCTTAATTATGATCTCAACAAGTACCATTTGTAATAAAAAAACAGTGTAAACTGCTGCAATTAATAAAAATATTAGTTGGTTGGTTTTATTTTAATAACAGTGTTATTCTACAGAATATTTTGTACTATAGTTGGCATTCTGTGTACAAAAATTGGTGCAACTGTGTTACCTTGCTATGATACATCTGGAGAAGGTGTCAGTTGCTGTAAATCCTCATATTCCTAACTCCCATCTCAAAGCTGAGAGGACTCTGTGTTCATATAGCCAACATATCTCAATATCAATTGTTGTTTAAAGGAAAGGTACAAAAACTAAATCCTCAATTTTTAAGGACTTTTGAATAAATCAATGTCTTTTTCTTTCTTTCTTTTAAGGATCAGCTGATTATTGGAGATTTGGAAGAGGATTGCTCTTTATCTGTCCCTTCTGAAGCAGAATCATGGACATTCTGTTGTATGTTTTGTTTATATTTCTTATTACACTATATAGCTTGGATTCTGAATTAAAAGGTAAATGTTTGTCCACAGCTATGGAGCCCACGGGGTCAGTTGAATATTAACGAAAACAATTTAAAACTGATTTGGTAAATACAAAGCGGTAAACGGCACAATTTGTTGTTTTGTTTTAAGGTGAAATCATGACCTCATTATGATATTAGTAACCCTAACTTACAAGATAAATGCAATTTTTAGTTTTTTAATTCCTCCTGGGGGGCTCTAAAGAACTGTTTGAGAAGAATTTGTTTACATTTTATATCTGAATAATACAAGTTTTAGAATCAATAGTGAAACATTGTAGATGTATCAGTTTTGTATTTTTTTTTTTTTCAGTTTAAAATTAAGAATATTTTTATTCAACTTTAAAAATTTTATGAAACTCTTCCACTGTTATCTGTGTTTTAAATGTTAAATGTATTATGAATTGTATTATTGTACAGACTGTATTTTGTCTTCCAAAATAAAATGTAAATTTACAATCTTGAGCATGCTTTAACACTTTATTGGATTTTTTTTATTGTAATAATCTGTAAAATAACAGTGTTATTGAAGGTGTTTGATCATAATAATCTAGGAAAAATCTGTAAAATAACAATTTTACACTTTTTAAAAAACAGTAAACGACTGTCAGCTATGGCTGCCAAACAAAAACTGTAAAATTAAAATAAAATATCTTATTTTTTAACAAGGAAAATCTGTAAAATAACCGTTTAACACTGTATAAAAACGATAAATGACTGTCAGCTATGGCTGCCAAACAAAAACCGTAAAATTAAAGTAAAATATCTTAATTTAAACCAGGAAAAAATCTGTAAAATAACAGTTTAACACTGTATAAAAATGGTAAATGACTGGCAGCTATGGCTGCCAAACAAAAACCGTAAAATTAAAGTAAAATATCTTAATTTAAACCAGGAAAAATCTGTAAAATAACAGTTTAACACTGTATAAAAATGGTAAATGACTGTCAGCTATGGCTGCCAAACAAAAACTGTAAAATTAAAGTAAAATATCTTAATTTAAACCAGGAAAAATCTGTAAAATAACAGTTTAACACTGTATAAAAATGGTAAATGACTGGCAGCTATGGCTGCCAAACAAAAACCGTAAAATTAAAGTTAAATATCTTAATTTAAACCAGGAAAAATCTGTAAAATAACAGTTTAACACTGTATAAAAATGGTAAATGACTGTCAGCTATGGCTGCCAAACAAAAACTGTAAAATTAAAGTAAAATATCTTAATTTAAAGCAGGAAAAATCTGTAAAATAACAGTTTAACACTGTATAAAAATGGTAAATGACTGTCAGCTATGGCTGCCAAACAAAACCGTAAAATTAAAGTAAAATATCTTAATTTAAACCAGGAAAAATCTGTAAAATAACAGTTTAACACTGTATAAAAATGATAAATGACTGTCAGCTATGGCTGCCAAACAAAAACTGTAAAATTAAAGTAAAATATCTTAATTTAAACCAGGAAAAATCTGTAAAATAACAGTTTAACACTGTATAAAAATGGTAAATGACTGGCAGCTATGGCTGCCAAACAAAAAAAATGAAAGTAAAATATCTTAATTTAAACCAGGAAAAAATCTGTAAAATAGCAGTATTTTTCAGTAAAACCTTTAATGTAAATTTCTGTAAAATTATTGTTTTTGCACTTTATTTGAATTAACATATTTTACTTTAATTTTAGGGGTTTTGTTTGGCAGCCGTAGCTGCCAGTAATTTACCATTTTTTTACGATTTTTTTTTTTACAGTGTATGATAAAGAATGGAGCAAGATTTTGGTTTACAAATTGTAATGTTTTATCAGTCATTCACAGTTTGGGTAAAAGTTTACCATTTAGCAGTGGGCCTGGTTCGCTCACATAAGTATAATACAAACCGTTCTTACTCTGAGTCTTTATTATTATAACAGAGTGGAGCACTATCTATATCTTAATAGGATGTAAAAATGCAAGCATTGTCCTCGGTATTCCTCGCTAACTTGCTCAAATATTCTCTCTGTAAACACCCCCTCTAATGTCAAACTGTGATACAATTCCCACACGTGCACCTCAATAAATTAGAAAGAGAATGACACTGCTATCACACCTCATAATGTACCACAAACTAAACAGAAAATTACCACTGAGAAAACGTCCCGTTCAAGTCGTGCTTGAGATAGAGTTTCTGGTTGATCGACTAGTTCTTCCAATGTTTCATCATCAGACTCTGGCTTGAATTGATAAGGTAAAATCGACTTAATTTTTTCTGTTTTTACAATCCCTGAGGATTGAGGGAGCCTCCAGAGCTGAAATTCAGTTACGTAATAGGCGTTTCATTTCCAGACATGAGCTAATCATGGTAGACCAATCACAACAGACTGGGCGAACTGCTTCGAACAAATAATTTCAGACTCTTTGAGAAATCAGGTGATATTAAATGCATATTAAGAAAATGTAAGTGTTTTTTGACCTCGGATGCATGTAAACCTGTTGTAGGAGACCCTAAACACTAAATTAGGAAGCTTTAAAACAGCATAATAGAGGCACTTTAGTCTTGTTTAGACTTTTCTTACATAGGAGAAACACAAACAAATGCATCATAATTCAGCCACTAAAGAAACCGACAGGACATAGTGACACGTCAGCGTAATCTCAAACAGACAAACCAATATGGTCAGCTTAGTGACAATAAATCAGAAACAAGCAATTTAGCTCCAAAACACTGATTTGCAATGAGGCGATGGTCTTCTGCAAATCTCACAGATGCCAGCAGTGTGGCAGTAAGCTGGGGCACAATCAAGCACATGTGCGTTTTAATGCCGCCTTTAAAGGGATTACAGTTGAAAGAGACCAATCAGTAGGGGCGTCTGGAAGTAAAAGTCATGACATTTGCAAATGGAAGCGACACATACTGTATCTTAAACATTCTAAGAAAAAGCTAATGATCCAAAAATGGCATTTAAGCGGCGCTGTAGTTTGTGCAATGAGCCGTTTGCAGCAGCGAGGGCTAGAATAGTAATGTGATAGAGGAAAGGACTTTGGTTTAAAAAAGAATTGGCAGTGGGGATGGAGAGCTTTGAATGGCAGTGGGTAAGCTGGCAGAGGTTGGCATCAGGTCAAGTAGGTTAAGCGGACTTGGCGAAGAATGGTGCTAGCAAAAGCCAGATTGGGTTGTATGGCCTGGCATGCAGACATGGTTTGAGGCACATATGAGCATGAGCTTGGGATCTGTGTGCCAGTCCACTCTCAAAAAGTGCTGCGGGGGTTGGGGTTTGGGATTAGACCACAGACATTGCCAAGTATAAAACACACGCAAACACATGTACATATTTACAGAGTTAAGTGTGTGCACTTAAACCCTCACATCATTTTTCTCTTCACTCAACTTTCATGATTGCCAACCGAATCACTCTTTTCCCAGCATCTGTACAACCCCTAAAGCCCTCCTTATGAATTCAAATTCGAGCAAACAACAAATCCTCCCTGCTTGAACTTCGTTTTACTTCTTTACCCCAGTAAATCACTGCCACAGACGCAAAAAAATCCAGAGAGAACTCCTGCAATCTACCCTGTCAAAGCCTCTTTTCTCAACTCAAAGATCTGCTTGCATCTGAAACTGCTAAACTGCTATCATTAAGCATCTGCTTTATAATTCTCGCTAAGCGAAACCACATCTTTTCCAAGACTATTGAGCACAACAATGAACCCAGATGCTGATTACGATGTAAATTATTCTGAAATTACACGCCTGCTGTCCTCTCCAAAATGAGTGTGCTTAAACATTTTGATATATTTACGCAACAGTGCAATGTTGAAGTGTTTGCAGAAAACCAATAACTCCAATCAATCTCGCTTGTGCTGTTGACACCTCAGATCTGAGGCCAGTGCACCTGCTGTGTTTTAGAGATCTTTAAATTACAGGGCAGAAGTTAGATAAGACCCAACGCAAGCCAGCTACATCTGAAAAAATGCAAGCCATGTTAAAAAAGCCAAACAGCAGGCTGATTTATGCTGGTCAGAGCTAGTCTAGCTGGTGAAACTTAACGTATTGGAACTTAAGGGATAGTTCACCCAGGAGCAAAAATTCTGTCATCATTTACTCCTGTCGTTCCAAACCTGTATGACCTTCTTTCTTCCATGGAACACAAAAGGAAGAGTTCTGAAAAATATAGATCCTTTTCCATGCAATTACAGTAAATTGCTTTAGACAGGTTTTCAAGTTTCAAGCTTCAAAAACCCACCATATAGTAGTATCACAAATGCTATATTCTAAACCAGTGTTTCCCAACCTTTTTTCAGTCATGGCACCCTTTTAAATTCTCTACATTTTGTGGCACCCCATCGCATATGTTATGATTGCTCACGGTT
Source organism: Gobiocypris rarus (assembly GCA_023029165.1). NCBI lineage: Eukaryota > Metazoa > Chordata > Actinopteri > Cypriniformes > Gobionidae > Gobiocypris > Gobiocypris rarus. Next base: position 28,622,612 of record CM040925.1, read on the forward strand.
TGGTTTGTATCACGGTTTTAGGTTCAAGGTTTTGGTATGGTTAGGTATTTATAGGGAAAAAAGGACTACAGTCAAATAAAAATAAAGAAAATAATAAGAAAAAATAATTTAAATACAAGCAGCAGCACAAATAACTACTATCGAGCAAACTAATAAAATAAACAATGCTTTTCAGGTTTTTCAGGTAGGTCTAACATTAGTTTTCAGGTACAGAAACTGATGAAATGTAAAATAACATTGCATATTTGACTGAATAAATTAAAGATTAATCCTATTAAACTTACAAAAGCTATTTAATCAAGAGCAGTGAGTGATGTCCTTGTCTTTTGTTGTTTGACATTAAAAAGACCGCAGTAAAGGCTACTGCCCCTTTAAGACCTAATGCACAGATATGCGTCGTCTTTCTCGACTGTATAAAGTTCACTTAAGGCATATACGGACTATGTTTGCTTGGATGCTTATCAAGATGGACATGTTGACATACTGTTTGTGTGAGTTTGTCCGTTCAAGCGCAAGACTTGAAAGAGAACTCAATATTTGTGCGAGCTTTCAGATGAGTGCACCGAGACAAATCTTCTCACAGCGCGCGAGTTCTCATTCGCGTCTTCTGAAACTACACCCGGGTGAATGACGGAAAATGACATGACTGGCCGCGGAATCCCTTTTGTGTGACTGTTCTACACTACATATAAGTCACAAATTACATTAATGAAGTGTTTTAAACAAACCGTTTTTAGACAATAAATGCATTCATATTCAGTGTTTATTACACTATGTTTATAATAGTTTTTAGTTATAAAAGTTTTTTCCAATTTTGTTTTTTGGGTGAACTAACCCTTTAAAAACCATTTTGAGGATACCATTACCAACACACAACATCCTGGTTACCAGCTTAAAATATCTAACCTGGCTTTGCACTTGAGGTGCACTAGGCACGAGTGTCTCACTTGTTGTTTTTTTAGGGTGTTCACACACAGAAACACACCCTGATGAGTATTGTTTCAGCTGAGCTTGCATATTACCAAATAATTTCTGTTTCCCAAGCGTTTCTCTGGTCAATGTTAGCAGAAATCCTTCTACAGTACGTCACAGAATTCCAAACATGTTCAAATTTCACTTTGGGAGATGTCAGAACAGCCTAGTTTTCGGTCAAACCATGACAACATCTGATATCATAATACACACACCCATGCGACAATTTGTTAAAAGTAAAAACTTGTTGGAAGAACCTGCTAAACTCCAGAAAGGTACCTATATATATATATATATATATATGTATATATATATAATTTTCTAGTTTCCAGCTGAAATGAACACTATAGCAGTAAAATACAACAACTATTATCGCTGTTCAAAATATGATTACAGGGGCAGATTATTGATTAAAAATGGTTTCCGGCATGGAAACATGGTCACAAAACACTTTTATCATAGTGCATCATTTGTAAAGTAAAACATTTTGACATTTGCATCACATAACCAGCTTCATATGCGTGGCTTTTCAGTAGCTCACCTTACACTTGCGGTGTAGAGGTTTTGTGTACAAGTCCCTTGAAGCGTTGCGATAAATTAGCTCAAAGACTAGAAGCAAACTAAAATGGCATGGCGGCTTCAGCAAATGCCTTTTTTTTATCTCACATTTACCTTTTTGTTAACATCAGTGACACCACAGGCAAGTTATTCCAATTAGCCTGAATTTAATCCATTACTTATGCACATTCTTATTATTTTTGCACACATACTGTACACACACACACACACACACACACACACACACACACACACACACACACACACACACACACACACACACACACAGAAACTGCCTGGGCAGGTTAATGCAGATGACTACTAAGTGGTAGAAAAAACGCTGCAATTCAAAGTCATTTGAATCTAGACTTTATCAAAACCCCATTCTGAGCTTGACCTATTAAAGCGGTTATGTTATCAGTGATAGGTGCGGAATGAGGAAATTAATGTCTGTTTAATCAGCCTCCTCAGGCGACGCAAACTGATTCGAAGTCAGGATCTTTTGTGCTGCCTGTCATTTGGAAGATAACACCGCCATTTGGGATTCAGTGTGCGGCCACCACAATAAAAGGTGAACGCGATACCCATTAAGCGATAGCATCTGATGTGCTCTTTCCAAAAGGCCATCTGACATGCTTGATATTATGAGCAAACGTTCTTCCCTCATTTGCTCTGTAGTGAAGATACAGGCCGAGATTGTGAGGTAAGTACTGTCTAAAGAAGTCAAATCACAAGGTTTAACACCCTGCTGATAGCCTCATATCTCAAGCTAAGCTATATGGTGTGTTTGTTCTGTGGTGCCTTTGTAGAGTAAGTCAGTCCACCTTGCGGCCACCTTGGTAACGTCCCTGACAGCCATTTCCAGTTTTGCATGTACTGTTCCTGTCTAACTGAATGGGTCAAAAGTTCGACTCCATAGGAATTTATACATGGAAATAAGCAAAATAAGCCGCTGTGTACAGCATTGCAATTTCCTCCCTTCTTTTTCAAACGACTGCCTTATTTCTTCCTTATACTGTTGTTTGGCATGTATGTTGGCTATTGTATTTGGCTGAAAAACATTAAGAAGCCGACAATAACTTCCTGTTTATGCTTCAGGCTGAATTGAAACAGCTCTACGGTAGTTCTTAATTTCTATTTTCGTTCTTCTGTTTTTCTTTGTTTTGTCTGTTTGTCCTGTCTGTCAGATCTTATTCAGTCTCGTTTGCAATTGTCTTTCTGCTGAGTTTCCAGCTCTGAATCTTCCAGACTGTATGTTATTGTTCGTTCGACGCTACAGTTAGGACACTGGGACTGAGAGCTCGCAAAAGCTGTCAGAGAGAGAGAGAGAGAGCGAGAGAGAGAGCGAGAGAGAGAGAGAGAGAGAGATAGAGAGAGAGAGATGCTGCATACAAAATCATGAATTTCTCATGTTTAAACTTTAAAATAGATCTTTGCAGAATAAGAACAGCGTAACAAATCAGGGTTTTGAGGAACTGAATAAATCAAAGCCAGAATGTGTGCTTTGTAGGGGTGTAACGATACACCTAAGCCACGGTTCGGTTCGGTTTGCGGCACCAGCAATAATAACACTATTCACTTTTAACTTAATAATAACAACAGCAATAATGTAACTTTACTGAGTAAATTCAAATGAAATAAATGTCTGCACTGTATACTTTAATCTACTCATTTTACCATGTACCATAATGTTAAAAAAAGCATATTTATTTAATAAAAATTGATGATACACAAAAGTAATGTCCCACTGTAGCCTACTTAATCAAACACAATAATTGTATGAATATGACTAATACTGATTAATAAATAGGCCTAAGTAATAAGGTGGGGGGTTTTTTATTATCACTTTAACTAGGGACATGCTAGCTGGCAACATCGGATTCCATTCATTATGCTAAGCTAAGCTAGCGGCGACCCTGCCAAACGAAAACAATGCATGCACTGCGACAAAAATGCATTTTCCCACATATCTAAATAGGAAAGAAGTTGAATAAGTCCTATTTCTAAAAAAGGTTGAGTGTTCCTTTAAGCATGTTTACGTTTCTTGTTTCTACACAATATATCTTAAATTAAGCTTATGGTAAATAGTTTTTAACGATTCTTATAGTAGTTAAATTGTGTGAGCATAAATTAAGTTTACATTTATGCATTTAGCAAAAACGTTGCCGATAGGATAAAATATAGGATAAAATATATAAAAAATTATCTCAACATGGCTGCATTTATTTGATCAAAATAAAGTAAAAACAGTAATATTGTGAAATATTATTACATTTTAAAATAACTTCTTTCTATTTTAAAAATGTAATGTATTACTTTATGATCCTTAAAAAAACCTTTTAAAAAAACTCTAATGTGCTGATTTTGTGCTAAAAAAAGCATTTCTTATTATCATCAACAATGTTGAAAACTGTGGTGCAGGTTTTTTGTTTTGCGGAAAATTCTGCGATGTCCAGAGAGTTCAAAAGGACAGCATTTATTTAAAACAGAACTCTTTTGAGCATTATAAATATCTTTACTGTCACTTTTGATCAAATGAATGCATCCTTGCAGAGTAAAACTTTTGAATTTTAATATATTTAGCAGTTCTTATTCCAAAAGTGAACTGATCTTTACAGGAAGAAAATGTAAAAATAAGACAAAACATTGATTAAGAACGTTTTTTTTTGTCTATGCATGTGTTTTTTGTGTCTCTGAGACCATGTGTGTCCGTGAGTTTCGGCCTTTAGATTGAATAAACTAAGGAAGCCTGTGTTCCTCCCATGGGAAGAAAAAAATAGGGCAGCATTTTCCTGACTCTGCAATAGTACATACACAGCTTCTCTGATACAACAAATTCATGTGCACTGCCACTACAACAATAAAAAACAAACAAACGCTTTGACTTACAAACCCTACATGAACCTATCAGAAGAAGACAGCAAACTCTAAATGACTCTGCACCGAGCGATGTGTGAGGAGTTATTTTGAAAGGTGGGGACAAGCTTTGGCACTCCAGCATTCTTTTAAAAGCACCTTCTTTTTACAGAAGCGCCACGTCCTTTTTAAGTATTCATCCAGTGCGCTGCTGAAGAATTTGGAGCTATGAATATTTAAAGGAAAAAAGTAAAAATGATGTCAACCTCTCCTCGCTACCTGCGGCTAAAATAGCCGACAAAAACACCCCTCGCGACCTCCCCCCTCCCTCCTGAGGTAGCTTTAAAAAGCCCAGAGAGATTTCTTCCCAGCATGTTGTCTTGTTGTCATATGAACACATAATGGGAGAATAGGGTTGTGCTGTTTGTTATGGCCATGACCCAGGGTCGAGCAGCGGTCCAACAAAAAAATCCCCACTATGAGATAAGACAGCCGCAGCAGAGAGATTGAAAACCGGTCACAGCTGAGAGAGGACAGATGATTACTAGTGACTTGCATGCAATATTTCAGAAACGGCAAACTGCAGCCATACTTTAGACCGAAGTGCCACAAGTCTGATCCTGGAATATCTCAAAAACACTAAAAGGTAATGTGTGTGTCTCACACACAGAGAAAGTTGCATTTAAAGCTGAAAAAGATAAAAATGGTTTAATTATGATAATGATGTATTTTTAAACAGAATTTTGAGGAACAGTCTTAATAATTCATATCTAATAATAAACAAAAAAAAATTTTTTTTTAATTAAAATAAACGCAGCCTTGCAATGTGCACATAGTGTAGAAATGCATATGAATGAACCAGTTTAATTATATAGAGGGGTCAAGGTTTTGCAGGTTAGCATGGTTTCCCTTGCTGGTATAAGTTGTTTTGTGTGTAAAATTAAGTCACAAATATATATATATGTATAAAAAAAGTGAAATGGACTTTAACATCGCATCTTCATTGCCATTGCCCAGACATTCCAAATTGTTTCGTCACATGACATTTATGTCTCAAGTGATTGGCTAAAAACAACCTGGCCACAGACCCAAAGATGGCAGATTTCACACTCAGTCCATTCCAGTACTCCAGTACTACATCTAAAGACCTCATCCCAACTGACTCACTGGTTCATCGTCTGATAAGGCAAACTGGCGTAAGTGTAAGGAGAGAAATTTTCCATTATGAGCCAGCCTCACCTTATCAACCTGGTGTTTACCCACGTTCGAGACCAGTCACTTGCGAAAACTATTACAGACAAGCGTGTTATCACGAGAAGCCAGGCGACGAATGAATGTCTGAAATCCAAATTTCAGAGTGGACAAAGCAAGCCTTCCTCCTATCTACAAGTTTTTAAGTTTCAATCCGAGACCAGCCTCACGTCAGCGATGACGTATGGGTATGGTGTGCAAATTCATCACTGAGAGACGGCTAATTAACCCCTGGTCAATAAGATGCAGGTAAACGGCTGATTATTCTCTTGTGTACATGAATGATGAGTGCTTGATTTGCCCGTTCCCCAGATAATGGGGCTCGTTGGAGACTAATTGAGCTATAGAGTGATGCGTCTGCAGTGCATTTATACATCAAATCCAGACAGGTTACTCCACTCAGGAGTACAAGAGAAGGTTATCAAAGACTTGTTAGATATTGAGCCTTGTCAAACATTCCTATTTACTGACAGTCGTTTGTCAAGTGGCAAAACCTAGTTTAGTCATAACTCCGTAATCAGCAAGTTTCTTAAAGTCCCCCTGTAATCAATGTTATACCATAAAATTCATCTTTGATCACCAAAATGACATATTTGAAAAAAATTCCTGTGAAAAAAAAACTTCATACCTTAAAATAGCTTGAATGTAACTCTACACACTTGCTTCATTTAGTATACACTGAACCATGAATATATGCAAATTACCCTCGCCTCCACTCAATCGCACCAGTTCAGAGATCCACTCGGCCAACTCTACTGAGGTAAACGCTGCACAATGGTATCGCTCTTCACAACGTCAGACATATAACAGTAATTCACATGATTAGCCTTTTGCTTGATTATGTTATCAAACAACTAATAATGTGTTGCTAATGTTACACAAACCATGTTCCCGTTTGCCATCTCTGTCTGCCTTCTAAAAATGTGTATCCTTAGAAATGCTTTGAACATATATGATATACATAATTCACCCGCTACATTGGTAAAAGTACCGGTTTTTCATATCAACAGAAAAATATGCCGGGATAACCTGGCTTTTCTTGAGACTCAGCTGCTTCACAGCATAGTAACGATAAGTTAAAGCCCACCCACACGTTGACGTGATTGGTTACAAGGTAGTTTGTGGCATAAGAAACACAAGCGATTTGCAAATTGCGTTTTTGAGACCGTCTTTGGTTCACTGGAGTTTTAAATACTCAGCAATGGTGTTGACTTATGAATATGCCCATGATTTGTCTTGAAGCATATTTAAAACACCACAAAAACATATACAACATTAAAATTAGATTTTCTTTAAAACACACTCACCCTGTAGAGGGGGTCATGATGCAGCCGCCACGATCTACAGTCATCCTACAGCCGCATCCTCGCTCTGGTGTGTCATGGTTCATTCCAAAGTTATGGCCCAACTCATGGGCCAAAGTTACAGCAGCTCCCAGAGGATTGTCCGAGTGATCCTAGGAAACCACACAATTTCATATATCTCAAACCAGTTTGTGCTGTATGTATTTTCTGGATGTATATTACTTTGTAAATCGTCAACTGCCATTGAAAGAGATACCGGTCCCAGGGGATGAATCAAAATCAAAATAATGTTTGACTTATCTGATATCTCCTCTTTAAAAAAACTACAAAAAACGGTGCGGTAACAGTAGCATGAGCAACATGTTCAATGGCCGTTTTAAATAGTGTAGCGATGCATGAAGCACAGGTTACTTTCAAACCAAGCAGCTTTACGGGTCAGTGGGGCGAATTCGCTTGACCAACTTGAACCTGCTGTGAAATCTGTGTGGGGAAATCTTTCGCTCTCATGCAAAATTCCAGATCGCATAATTTCTATTGAAATGCATGGATTTCGCCCATAAAAATTGGCCAAACAAAAGTAAATGTGACTGCAGATTTATGCTGAAGGAGGGAATGGAGCCATATCTGGTGACCGGAATATCAGGCCAACAGGGAACACCCTAGATTAGAACAACTCGGAACACCCTAGATTAGAACATCTTAGTAACTACAGTATATGGCAACAGTAAAATTTTCTTGCAAAAAATATTTTAAATAAAATAAGGTTGTCAAATAAGCCCTTTTATAAAAGTCAGATTTGCAAGAAAAATTAACAGTGCCAAAGTTCTAATGTTTATTCAGTGCTGAACATACTGAGTACTTATTGTGGTAATGACTACCTGGGTAATAACTATGTGCTAAACCTACCCATAAACCTCAACTTAACCCATGTATTTACCTTACACTACTCAGAACAATTGTGGGTAAGTACACTGTAAGTACATTAAAAGTGCATGTACATTAAAATAAAGTGCAACCATAATGTTTTATGGTCAAATAATCTTAACATAGGGGCTTTCTTCATACGAGACTGGGAAAAAAAACGTAATAGCTGATTAATAATGTATGACACGTGAAAGGACCAGCAGACAGCTGTTATTAAATGTCTTGGGCTGTAGATGCTCCTATGCATTTTTATCCTTTCTCTTTCAAACTCACTCTTTTTAAATCTCTTACAATCTTGCCATAAAACACACATACAAGGCACCACTGCTCTTATTCTCCTTCCCTTGTTCTTCTGCTCTCTTCATCTTTTCATAGAGAACAAAGCAGAGCTTCAGTGTTATCCATATCAGCTGAGGTAAAGAAAACCTCCCTGCTGCCTCACGAACGTGATCTGGTTACCAGCGAACCTCCTCTTATAACTCAGAAACTCAGATTTTTTCCTTATAGCTGCCATCATTTCACACCACTATACACTGACTGCATTTTTTCCATTTCACTGTACATCAAAATGCCATTTCCTTCCTTGATTACAGGGTGAGGCTCATCTTAGCTTTCAGTGCCAACGGGTGATATTTCTCTGCTTCATTTCATTTATTCAAGATCTATAGGGTGCCACTGATGACCGTATATTTTGAGTATGACTGACTTGCCCCTCTCTGAGCATAATTGCAGACTAATACAGTGGTTAATGCCGTGGGAAATCCAGACTTAACTATTCCAAGCAGCCACTACCAAGCTGCCACATTGAAAACATGGTGCCTTTATAGTGGTAACAGTCATATTTAAGTGCTCTTTTGCTTTTGTCAAGTTAGTTCCAGATTTTATAGGGTATCTCCTATCAAAGAAATTCCCAACTTTTGGATTCCTGTAATCATGTAAGATGTGGCCATTATGGTTTGTCCAAAGGTCATATTGTTACATTCAAATCTTCTTAGACAATTTGTGAGTTAACACAGGATTTTGAAGACCTTTTAAGCTGATAAGTCAGCTTGTAACATGGTACAAGATGGTTTAATTCAGTGCAGGATTCATTTTCAGTCTCTGTTTGCCATATGTTAGTGCATGGGGGGAGACACGCACATATGAAAACAAGACTCTGAAACCACAGCAGCCAATACAGAAATACATCAGTCAGTGTGTCTTTTCATAAATCAAACCTCTTTTCTTCTTATTTTTCATGCCCCCTCTATCTCTCCCATTCTCTTTCTCTCTATAATGGATCTGTTGAATTTATGAAGTAGCTTAAAGGAATACTCTTCCCAAAAAATGCCTCAGAACACAAACAGAGAAATTTAGCAGAATGTTCTTGAAGCTGTTTTCCATACAAACCAAGTGTAGTGTTAGTTCTGGCAGGTCACGTTAATCAAGCTTGCATCAGATGACACTCAACTGATTCACCCCTACCTATAGGAATACGACGCCTATCACAGCATATCTATATATAGGGCCATTCCGTATTATCAGCAGCTTTGTTCAGGAGCTAATTACCCTCCTCCATCCCCAGCTCCTACTGTCATCCAGTATGGATTTGCCTTCTGATATTCCTCTTCAAATCAAATTCATTTCTCAAATGATGTTGTTACATTAAATTATTGTCATTAAGAACATTAATGATATACTACCTCATATTGGTTCGGTTCTGTTTACCCTAAGTGGGGTAATCACTATTTTCCTGCTCTTATCCATGCTAGGCTGCATAGATGGGCAGGAAGCTCTTGGCCAGAACCATACCACCAATCCAAACTGTATGCTAATTATCAAACATCTTTGATGATAGTGGTCCAGACAGAAATTAAAAGGTAGGGTAGGTAAGAATTATCTAAAACACTTTTGTCCAAATTTGTTTAAACATTCTTTATATGTCAATACATAATTAAAATGTAAGTAGTCTGAAAAAGAGAGTATAAAAATCGAGTGACTCTAGAATTTTTAATCTGCAATAAACACCAGTCATTATTTTCTTTCGGGACGAATCAAGTGATTGACTTGTGCGACTGTCACTCTCTCTCGCTACCATGGCTACCACCCCTTTTGCTACAGGATCTGCCCACAAGCGCGCACCTCTACTTCCTCGGAACCTAGTTGCCCGCCCTCCTCTGCTTTACCCTCGACCCTGGCCTTGTCCTCGAGCCGACGATGCGGTACTTGTCTCCGGAGTGTAGTCCTCCTCATCAGAGTCAACAATGGTTTCATCATGGAAACTCTTACATGCAAAACACCGTATACCTATGTTATGAATCTGTTAATTCATCGTCATCACAGTATGACTAAGGGTGTCACGAAATCGACCGAAATTAAGTCACAATCTCGAACATCGAATTAAAAAATGGAATCGTCGATGCTGCCACGCCCCCACGTCACGTATGGTTGCTTGCCAAGCTGGAAAAAAAACACGTGTTGAAGTGCTGCAAGTCAACCTCCTCTCACCTAGCTACAGCCACTCAAAAGATAGCATGGCAACTGCAGATACAGGAGACCTATCGACATAACTTGAACCCCCTCCTGTTTCACTGAAGCAGTGTTAATAACCTTTTTTCACAGACGAAAATGAGACGATAACTAAATAAAAATTAGTGTTGGATGACAAAAATCTATGACGAAAATCTACTGTCATTTTCATCAACGAATAAAAACGAGACGAAAATGTTAGGAAAGAATGATAAGGATAGGGAAGAGATCCAATCAGAACTGACATCATGTGTTAAAGATGTGCACATTTGAACTGTAACGTACGGAACTAACCGGGGAAACGCGCGCACTTCAGGCTCACGCATCTCCAATAGCGCTTCAGAATGGCTCAATCAATGAATAGCTCATATTTATGCCAGGCAATTGTTTATGAACTAATTTTGATGAATAATGACAATGTTTACTTTACGATGTTTAGTTATACGTTTTAGATGGTTGTGACGCATATTTTATCTTCCTCATCTGAACTGAATGAACTTTTGAAATGCCTGCGCCTTAATAAGAGTCAATGTGTATTTAGGCATTTAATTAGCGTGCTAGAACTACTTTAAGAAATCCCAAGTAGAACTCATCTCACAGCTAAGGTTATTCCATGTACAATACTGTAGGAGAAAGTTATTGAAGGTCTGAGCAGCACACATTTAGTTGACTTGACTAAAGATTGCTGGGTTATTTTGCTTAAGTTTTCAAATGACAGAAGATATAAGTTATTGTTACATTATGTTGTTAATTATTTTTTTATTTGACAATGTAGTGTGGTACATTGCGAACAAAGGTCAGATATTATATTGCATAAAAGTCTAGTCTAAAAATGGCATTGCAACCAGTGCTTTAAAAAAAAAAAGAAAGAATGTAAAAATCGAGAATCGAATCGAACCGTGACCTTAGAATCGAAAATGTAATCGAATCAAAGATTTGGAGAATCGTGACACCCCTAAGTATAACTGATGTTATTGGAAAAACATGTATCAATGCTACCAGTTTTTAGCTTTTCCTTATAAATATAACTAGCTCGTTACCGAATCAAACTAAAATATATTTTAAACTTTACCAGTAGGCCTATCGGTATTCTAGCTTGATAGTGAGTACTAATAGACATTTATTTGTTTATATTCATACTGATAAAGTTAGATTTTTTATTACATGTGATTCTGACATGATGTCACTACATGCACTCCGCTCCTTCTCCCCTCGTCTCAGGTAAATAATGCGTCTTCCAGCTGAGCGGTCGGCGGAGCGCGTTCATGTGTTTTGGGGGCGTGGCTTTGGAAAGAGCCCAGAAGGTGAAGTGAATGGAAATAATGAGCTGTCCTTAAAACAGTCGTGAGAGGGCTACAGTCTTTTTCAAAGTACTTACATTTTAATTATGTATTGATATATAAAGAAAGTTTGTGTTACATATGCACGCTTTTTATGGTGTGTTAAATTTTTTCAAAAGTTTGGCAGCCCCTAATGACCCTTGTATGGAAAAGATACAACCATCCTACCTAACATCTCTTTTTTTGTGACAGAAGAAACCAAACAGCAATGGAGGGTGAGTAATTGATGACAGAATTTTCATTTTGCTGTGAACCGTCCCTTTAAGAACGTAATGGAAATCATTTATCATACTGCACCACAATAGTTTGTAACTCAGACCTATGGCTAATGACTTCATCTCTGTGAGGCCCTGTTTAAGAAAGACAGTTTGTTACCGTGGCATGGATGATAGATCTAGACTAATAAAAATGTAAATGTGTGTTATTTAGTCATACAGCAGCAAAGCAGCAATAAATGGCTGAATAGTGCTGCACTGACTGACAGGCCGCCTCTGGGTGGTTGAAAGTAGAAAAAGTAGACTAAACTTGCATGACCTTATAGAGCTAAAATGCATATGGATTAATTAGACTCATTTTCACACTGTGTGCTACAAGATCATGTACTACAAGAGCATAATTGCTATTGTCATACAACATTAGATCATTACAAATACTATAGCATTACAATAGATACAGTACTCTTATGTAGGCCTGTCACGATAACTACTTTTTGTTGTACAATTTATTGCCCCACAAATAATTGCGATATTATTGTCATTTTAAGACCATTATATACCACTGAATATATAATCATAATATAACAGCATAATAATGCAGGTAGGCCTGCACACTTTCAAATGACATTGATTTAGCAGTCAGATATGGCCTGTTGAGGTATCTGTTTTTTTAGAGGCATGTTTGAAAAAATTATTTTAACTTGAGTGTCCTGTTCCATGGAAAAGCGGCGCAGTGGAATGCAAAAACACGTTCTCTATGAAAACGCCTAAACACTCGCGACTGCTGCATCCTGTGAGAAACTAGCTGTAAGTGTGCACCATTTCGTGCTGTCATGTTTATATTTGCACCAGTGGATTGCAGAAACTGTTTGCATTTGCACTTATTCTTCCAAACTCTCTGTAGTTGCCAGGAAAACACTATAACGACTCAAATGGCAAATTTTTTCACCTGTCGATGTCAGATCTAAAGGAGTCCCACGTTCGCCTCGGAGAGCAGATGCGATGACAGAGGCAGCATGATTGGCAAAAATTATCAAGGTCATTTCCATATATCATGTAATATATCGACTATCGCGACAGGCCTACTCTTATGCTCACCAAGGCTAGTAATCATTTAATTAGAAAGCTCTCTAATTGGAATTCTTACTAGTAACAATTACAGCTCCGTAATTAAAAATGAATGGAAGTCAATAGAGACATATGACAAGTAAAAATTAATTTGTAGAGCTCGAATTGTAATTCTTACTTGTAATAATTCAATTAGCGAGCTCTCTAATCATAATTGTTACTAGTAATAATTGATTTATAGAGATCTCTAATTGTAATTGTTACTAGTAAGAATTGAATTGTAGAGCTCTCTAATTTAATTCTTACAAGTAAAAATGAGTAACGCTGGGAACAATTAAAGCTAAAACAGCTTGCCATATCATATTCAATCTAGTACGAATTCACAGGTGCAAAGTCACGGGTTTGACTGGCGTTCCAGTGCACTTTCATGGGTAGAAGGTTGGAAAAACACGGGTTACGGGTTGCCTGGAACACGCCATTAGTTTATAATTGTAGTAACCATAGTCACATTAAACTAGGTAAAAGGAGTGGAGGGTCTTTCCAGGAAATCATGAATAAACCAATAAACATGATAAAAACACAGAGGGATGTAGTAGTCTTTCTTTATGTCACTACACCTTTGATTCCTCTACCTAACAGGCAGTTTAACCAGCCTAGGCAAAAACCATGGAGGAACATGGTGGTGAAAAAAGTAGTACTGATGATTGGTGGGTGTAGGCCAACCAACCCAGATTAGTGTCTATTGATCAGTTGAAAATTTCTGAAATTAAAACAAAAATTTTATTTAATCGATCTGGGCTGCGTGGGATACAACCTATAACATTAAAGGATTAATTTGCCCTAAAATAAAAAAATCATTATTTGAGTGCCATTCTAAGTACATATGACTTTCTTTCTGGAACATACACACACTACAATAAATGGGACTAAAGCTTTCAAGCCTCAAAAGTCCTTTTGCATTTTTAAAACTGTTCACACCAAGAACAATAAATATAATAAAGATAACTATAATGATCACTATTAGTGTCCACACCAGTGGACAATACCGTTCTGTTTATTCTCAGTAATGTCGTTTATCACTTCTAATGCTCAAGCTCTTTAAAGCAGGATGGATTCTGATAGACTGTAAATGTTTTTATAGTTCATCAGCTGCAAGTTATGTTGTGGTTTTTAAAAACGAAATCGTTAGCCTTGGTTTGAACAGGCCTTTAGTCCCCATGGAAAAAAAGTATGTACCAGAAACGGCATGAGGGTGATTAAAAATCGAAAAAAATTAATTTTTGGGGTGAATACTCCTTTAAATTTCAATAGTTTTAAGTCATGAAAGTCTAAAACAGCTGGATGGTTGTGCAGCTCAGTGTGAATGTGCTAATTGTGGGACACAGAGTGTGTAATGATTGATTTCTCACCATGACAATGCCTCCTGACTGCTCAGCGGTACACATACTCATGATGGGAGCCATGCCTATTGTGGTGCCCTGGAAGTACACCCCACTGCCATAAGAGAATGAAAATCTGGTTAAATATATAAACCAAATAATAAGACTAAGACTAATACATAGGCTATGTTTAGAAAAACATTCTACCATGCTTTGGCACCTGCTGAATTAAACATACAGAGGTCTTATAACAAATGTAGAATACTATAATAATGCTTCCTTTTATAGATAATAGCCTGACTTGGTTATGCATTGCTTCCCCTATAACCTGATTTGGATAAGAAGTTTTTTGTCAGTTTCTTTGATTAATAGAAAATTAAAACGAAGAGAATTTGTTTGAAATACAAATCCATACTGTATGTACATTATACATGTATTTATATATCAATTTAATGCTCTGCTTGCTGAATAAAAGTATTAATTTATATAAAAAATAATAAATCATATCTACTCTACACTTCATATGCACTTTCAGTCTTGTAGACTTGCAAAAAGTCAAAGTGACGTTACATCACGAAAGAAAGTGCAGACTTGTAGGAAGACCGCAAGTGTTTAGTGTACCATTTGGGACAGGGCCATAGTTTAATCTGTGTTGCTAGAGCACAAGTTGGTAAGGAATCTGATAAAGGTGCCACAGTGTGTATACGTGATAATGTAAGTAATATGGGTGTGTTAGTACCTAATAAGTTGGGCGTTATCATGTGGCCGCTGCGGCAGCAGTTTAAGTTTTCTCCAGTCCAAAAACTCATGCAGGGTTGTGAAGGGGTCTTGGGTAACTGCACACTTATCGGCATCACTCCACACCTCCAGTCCCACCAAAGCTACACGAATGTTCAGCACTCTGTAAAACTGAGAGAACACTTCTTTTCTTTCATGAACTTGACCCCATACATCTATTGACAAAGAAATCCATCAATCCATCCATATGTCTGTTTGGACATCAGTCAACTAATAACCTAAAAATACCTAAAAACCTTTCTTTCAAAAAAGGGCTAATTCAAAAGCTTGTCCTTTCCCTCAACAGTCCTACATTAATCTCTGACAATCAGGTCCCTGTTTTAGACTTATAATCAAGGGTTCCTATTCATTTGGGTGAAGAATGGCCTTTAATACCTTGTCCACATAATTGGCGATCTCGGCAAGCCTTTGCTTAACCTTCTCCACATCTTTTCCTTGTTTCTGGAACTGAAGATGGAAAGAAAAGACAATGGTGAGATGAGAGATACTGCAACGAGTATAAAATGGCAGTCTAGATGCAGATTTAAACAATGAAGGACCCCTTGATTGACAATATCTTCAAATGTCATTTGTAAGGACATAATCGGAAGTGTGTCTAATGGCACACTCAAGAAGAGCACACGAAAGTGAGCATTATGGCAGGGTAAAACAATGGCAATCAAAGTAAAAAAAAAATAAAAAAATAAGTGACAGGTAGCCATTTGGTCCAGCATTGCTTCCCCTTACAGATGTAAAAGAAGGGATACAAAGCATTTTATTCAATAGTTTTGCACAAGAATTGAATTAGCAGAGTTAAACACCACAATCTCTCAAAGTGTTTCTCTTTCTCTCTACACACACACACACACACACACACACACACACACACACACACACACACACACACACACACACACACACTTTAATATACAGACAGCTGTGATTTCTTTCTTGTTGTCCAGTTTCCTTTTCCCATCCAATGTTCACTTTAAACACAACACTTCCTGTTTCCTGTCTGATCATTTGGGAGCATTGCCCTACTTCCTGTCAGGTCCCACCCTCTATGACCTGCTTTTGGTCTAGCCAACTAAGGTGAAACAAAGAACCAAAACTTTACCGTAACCCAAATACTGCACGGTACTCAACCAAATACAATTGGGTATGACTGAACATCGCACTTGAGTTTTCTTTCTTGATGAGTCTGAGAACTTAGAGAACTTAGAGTACAACTGTGCAAACAGTTTGGTTAAGCATGCACGAGCACAAGGTATTGTGATATCTGACTGACATTACAAAAAAAATAACTTGGATCACAATATCTGTCAAACCTGTTGTGTTTCTTTGTTGTCCTACCTCTCTGTTGTCTGCTACAATGATGAGCTCCACGTATTTGGTGGTCTTCTGAACATCCCGTTTATGCTGCCAAACAGAAAAGAGCACATCAAACGCATCTTACTGTGTGATCAACCCTTTATTACAAACAAAAAATGATCCACCAGAGCGTAGTGACTGGATTCATCCCAGTGACTTTGAATTAGTGTTAATTTTGTCAGCTATTTTTTAATTTTGTCTTAGTCCTGTAACAAATGTACTTAGTTTATCACATTTAGTCAACCATGTCCAGTTTGTGTTTAGTTGACAAAGGCCTGGTTTCACAGACAGCACTTAGATTAAGCCAGGATTAGGCCTTAGTTCAATTAGGGCATTTAAATAGATTTTATAAACGTGCCTTAAAGAAAAAAAAAAAACATTACTGGTGTGCATCATGAGACAAAAAATGGCACTGACATATTTTAAGATAAGTCAGTGCAAGTTGCTTTCAGTTAAAATAGATCAAACATGCATTTTAGTCTTAAACCTGATCTGTGAAACCCGGGCTAAATGTCTGAGTCCAGTTTTAGTCAATGAAAACGTATGCATTTTTAAGATCCATGTTTGGATTTATTACAGTTTATCAATGAGAAGGTTTGATCGTGCGACAGACCGACACTTATGGCGCTTTTCCACAACACAGTACCAGCTTGCCTCGACTTTCTTTGGTTTTTCACTGTGTAAAAGTTGTAACTTATGCTTCCAGGTACTTTTTTTCGTATAACCTCCGGCGAGGTTCTGAGCGAGCTGAGGCGATACTAAAATGTGACGTGAAAACACCTCAGTCATCATTGCAAGCGCCAGACGGAGTATCCTGAATAACCCCGCCATTTTTAAATAGTTTGGCCAGAGAGTGTGTAATATACCCATTAGTATTATGGATACTAGGAAGAATACGCAGTGGTCAAACAAGGAGGTGCAGACTTTCCTTTGTTTGGTTAGCGGGTGTGTGTTGCGTAGAAGATTATGCCACGGCGGTTTCCTGCGGCGTCGCTATGACGACCAGGTACTATTGTGGAGGTACTATCTGCAATGGAAAACGGAGCGAAAAGCGAGTCGAGTTGAGCTGGTACTGGTAATGGAAAAGCACCATTAGAATGACACTTGGGCTTATGAAACACCAAAACTCATTTTTTGAGATGCAAACAGATATGCAGGCTGCACACCACTGAAAACACTCACAAATTTGATAAACAAGTTGAAATTGGTTGTTTTATGCGTTTTTTGAGCAATTTTGTTGAAGTTGAAGAAATTTCACAGAATGTAAGGTAACGTTAGAAGCGTGCATTTGGAGTTTGTGATTGGCTGCCGGCATGATCCCACATCAGTCAGTTCTGAGCAAAAGAACTTGAGCGGTGAGTGGATTCTAACTTAAACGCCTGTGATTAGTCATTATGTTCAAGAAATCAACAAACATGTCTGTGATTGGCTACATTACTCACCAAAGCGAAAACATATATGGGATTAAATAATTTGATGAGCTCAAACAGATAAGCACTGGATCTTTTGCTAACTCTTTTTTGCTAATAATATGCTATTATTATGAAGAAAATAGCAGTTATGGGCAGCTTTTCCCTCTAAAAGCAATCAGTAGCAGAAGCAGCAGGCAGCAGTGGTTTGAGTAACCTGTGTAACCATAAGCATGAAAGCTAGTTGTCAACTCTAATAAGTTTTTATTTTTTCAACTACATTTAAGGATCTTCTTTTTTCGTCAACGATACTGCATGATGATACAGCCACAGGTATTGTTTACGGTGAGCCATTCTGCACGTTATACCAGAAAGCATTTTATTTTGTGTGCTATAAGCAAGTTGTGAATGATTCACTCAATAGATTAATTAAAAATACAAAACATACAATACAAATCTTACAAAAAAGAAAATCCCTTTATTTAGTTACTTGGTTTTGGTTTAATCCATCTCAAGTGGTCCAATGAAGGCTGCTTGACCAATTTTAATTTTCAAAAAATTTTTTTAGTGATTACCTCTATGTATTGGTATTGCAACAATATGGATAAATTATTAATTTCCGATATTAAAACAAAATTAGGGCAGAGATTCAAATCCCTACTGTAGATAGACTTTAAAGAGGGTCTTTGAGCAATCAAGTCTAACAATAATCTGCAACGTATCTCAATGTTCTGACCACCCCGCCCTGGTAGTGTGATTCAAACTCAGTTGATATCGCAGCCAATTTTCCAATCTTTGGATGACTTCTGCAGTCGTTCCTTGAAGGCATGAACGCAGTCCTCAAGTCTTCAGTTAATGATAGATAAGATATGGACTTCGCTTTTGTTCATTTAAAAGATTAATTAAAAAACACTTATTCATTAATGTTTTTTAAAAGAAAAACACCTCAAACTAAACAAAAATAGCTGATGTCTCAACCACAAGTGACACCTCTGAAATGTCACTTTAACCTCCTTGTAACACTTTCAGTTGTTTATAACTTTAATTAGCAGTACAGTAGTCACCATGGTGATAATAGTCTTCATCTCCAATCAATTTGCTCTTGTCACGTGGTGGACAATGTTTATAATCTTTAGATTTGTCAACAGATATCAGCGGCTGCACTGATACAGATCCTGAATGTAATCTTAATATATGGATATCATCAGTTTGCCATTATGTCGAGTTATAACAGCATCTTCTATCTGCTGCTATCCTTCCGGATCAATACAATGATGTCTGAACATCTTAATTAGATAGCTCTATTGTGATAAGAACATCTTCAATGTCAAGACTGTTATGTTAGGATCTTCTGTTAACCTTTGATGTCTCGCCGAGCTCTCTAATCTTGTTTTAGCATGCATGGGAAGGAGGGCAACCACAATCCCCTCATCTGCATTAACAAAGACATCACATGCTGAATGATGCATGTTAATTCATCCTCAAGACAAAAAAAGTGACACTATCTAAACAAAGAGTTGTCATAATAGTTGCTACATTGATAGCTGCTGACAGATCGTATTCATACCCTTGTGCTGAATGATTGTGGCAGTCCAACAGCGCTTCTATGGCTGACAGTCGATATGTTGTGTCCGTGTCCACAGGTTCCAGAGGGGAAGTGTAGGTGATGTCCTTCATAAATCACATGGGTGTCATTTGCTGGCTCAAAAGCTGGCTCGACCATCAGTGTTTTATTTTCAAGTAAGATATACCCTCTGTGGATTGAATGAAGATTTGAACAGGTTTAAATAGTGTTTACAAAACATACTAAAACATATTGGCAAGCTTACAGGCTACTTATTTTGCGGTAAGTTACTTGCTAAGACAAGCATCACTATTACCATTGCTCAAACTTAGAGTGAAGTGTTTTGTTTAGTGAACATTTGTTCTGTAGCCTTTCCTGCAACATTTGTGATACATAATTTACCTCAAATTGTGCAGCTGTTAAGGTGTGATTTTTCATCTTGTCACGTGTTCCTTTGTCTTAGGCCCCGTACATGAAAACGATATATATTTTAAACCAGGTCACACCCAGAGTGGATAAATCTGAAAACGACACCCTTGCGTTTTCGTGTGTATTTTTAAGAAACGGTGATGTCATACCACGTCCCACGCGAAAGGATCATACGGGCACTGGGCATGCGCACATCAATATTGCGTCGTTTAATTACTTACTTGCATTATTGTAAGGGTAGGCCCGTTTAGTGTTGGGCTAGGTGTATAGGCGTTAATAACACACATCTTGTAAGTAGCAAATGTATTTATTGTAATTTTATTGTGCGATTTTGCCTCACCTCCTACCACCGCTGTATGCTGTACCCCTTCTAGCCACAACTCTTTTACTCAGTTTTTAGTGTATTTCTGTGGTAGATTTACAGCGCCACACACTGGCCTGGAATGTATACTACATCGTTTTAAGTCGGTTTCAGTCGGTTTTCATCTCGTGTGTACGTAGGCATTGTCACGATAACTACTTTTTGTTTTGCGATATATCGATATTATTGTCATTTTAAGACTATTTTATGCCACTGAATATATAATCCTAATATAACAGCATAATAATGCAGGTAGACCTGCACACTTTCAAATGACAACTTTTTAATTCTTTACATCATGGAATTTAAGGGTAAAAAATATATTATCCTAAATAAAAAAATAAAAAATTTGAATAAATAGTAAATAAACATTTTCCCTTGTGAAACAGCTTTAACATTCGTCATTCTGCGTTTACATTTATATGTACACCGGAACAGGGGATTGTGGCTTTGAAATTGAGTCCATTTGGGCTTATTCTTCCAAACTGTCAGTAGTTGTCAGGAAAACACTATAACACCTCAAATGACGCCTTTTTTCCACCTGTCGATAACCGCTCTGTGTATGAAGGAACTGCCCGAAAACCACTTTCGCCTCCTTCAACGGGAAAACATACAAGATGACAGCACAATCGAGTAAAATGTTGGTGACATAATGGGCGATTATATTGCATCACAAAAAAATGATTGAGGTTATGTACATATATTGTGCGATATATCGTTATATTGATTATTGCGACAGGCCTATGTATGCAGATATTTCTTGAAATGAGGGGGAAAAAGATCGGATTGGGAAAGCTCTGGCTTCGTGTGGACGGGCGCACTTGATTTGTTACCATGGTTACCCTCATTACTTCATTTGTCCCAGCTGGGTCTTGTTAATCATCTAATTTCTGTACACCCTCACCTTCAGTGTTTGTCTTTTCAGTTTGTCTAGTTAAATTGGGTTCATGTTGCCTGTTTTGAGTTATTTTGAGAAGTTTTGATTAAAGTGTATATTTGTTTGATTAATTTATTATCTCCTGAGTCTTTATCCTGTTCCTGGTACCTTCAATGTTACTGGCCGGACTTACAAAACATTAAATTAATTATCTGCTATTATTTTCTAACAACAATAATGTTGAGAATGTTATGTTTTCACAAAAACGTATAAGATTGTTCTAAAGACAAATCTCTTTTAGATTGTTCTAAAGGCAAGAATTTGAGAAATCCTGAAAATAATGGATTTCATTTCTTAATGATTGTGTGCAGCATTATTTTGTATTTGTAGAACTTATCAGTGAATATTCTTGACTAATTTCACAACAAATGCATACATGAATTATGTTGTAATGTTAATTCATTTTGAGTATTCTAAATGAGCAACCGTGTGCCCGAGGTTAGTCATTTGCACAAAACACACAAAACAATCTCCATCACTGTAAACCCTAACACTTAACATAATTAATTGGTTTGAGTAGAGCCAACTTAAATTAAACAAACTGGTTCAATGAAATTAACTAATGAGTATTTTGAACTTTCTCTTTTGAGCTCACAAAACTAACACATTTTAAGTCATCTGAATTGTTTCATTGTTTTGAGGTTTATGAACTTATTTTAATTTAGACAAACTTAAAATTAAGGTGGGATTTCTATTTCCCAGCATGCTTTGCCATGACACTCAAAAGGGAGAGTAAATTAAGTGTTGTTGTTGTTTTTTGTTGCAATATTAAATGTTAAGTGGGGGAGTTAGTGTTCAATGTTTTGCTATGCTAATTTAGAAGAGTTTCTGTTATGTGGGTTTTTGGGGGTTACCATCATGGGGACGAGTGGAGCATGAGCTTAGTTTGAGAAAATATATGTTAAATATTAAAAAATGTGTACTCATTCAGCAATTGCTATGCTATGCTGATCAAAGCATTGTTTTAGCATTATTGTATTAGCTAGTTAAAGCTAACCAAGTTTCCACTACTAAAAATATTTAAGTTGAGACTACATAATCATTTTATGTTAAAAATATGAATGAGCTTACTCAAATATTTCAAGTTAAGAGCAAATACAAACAAATGTATAAAAATCTGCAAGTTCCATTACTTAAACTTTGAATTTATTAACTTAAAAATTGATGTAACTGATTACCTCCAATTTTTTGGAGTTTTGCCAACTTTGCCAACAGTATAAGGGCTTTCTGCACAACCTTTCCTCGCCAAGATCAATCATCATCCAAATGTCATCCTTAAAACCAGTTCACAATAAACACCTTTATACAGACCAAGATAACAGACCTACATTGTGTTTAAAATTGAGTTGATCAGAGAGTCTTCTGGAAGAAAAAAAAAAAAGAAGAAATCTCAGCCTGATCCATATTAAAGGCCCAATATCATATTGAGCAGTTGGTTCATTTGACCTGGGTCAGTAAGCAACCACCTAGCAATACCCTTGTAACTAGAACACCATGGAAACAGCATGCAGTCTCCTAACCAACCATAACACCACTGCGTTGTGTCGTTCGACAAGCATCACTCAGATTTCTTCAGAACAAAAATAATCTGTACGGTATAACTTTCAGGTTATTTTCTTGAGGTCAGGTAAGTACAGTGTAAAACAAAATAGATGATGTAAAAGTGAAAAATAATTAAGTCTGTTTAGTAATGCAGTGATATATCTGAATAAACACTGATTGAGATTAGATAATCTAATGTTAATATAACTATATTTTTATCATTATAATATCATTGCCAGATTAAAAGCAGATGAACCTCCATAAACTCTAAAGTCAATAAAATCTGATTCTTATAAATCCAATTGTTTGTCTTTGTTCTATTGGGAAATGGGTGGATATGGATTTTTCTGCAAAATGGCACTGGGCTGCATAAAATATAAAGTTCTATGACCAATAACCAATTACTCACCAGATAGCAAAATGCCTGTGTTTTCAAATGTGTGAATTTGCATTTGTGACAGAACTGATCTTCTTAATAATATGGCCATGGGTGTAAAAAAAGATATTTTGAGAGATATCATTGAGAGATAATTGAATATGAAGGGAGTATATATAAGAGCCACAGTGCTGCAGAATTAGGTTGCGAGATGAAGAGTGAGTTTTCACTTTGCAATATAATAACGAGATATAACAGATGAAAATCTGGGGCCATACTGATAGTTCAAAACTGTGCTTTCAGAAGGAATGATAATTTAAATTATATCTGATGAAACCCTCCATGCAATTTTTAACCAAGCTGCTAATATGAAACCCGAAAGTACTGAGCAGAGACAATTCAACAGGATTGCAATTTGATCTACAGTATTGCATATTTCGACATTTGCAAATGTAAAAATTTCCATCTCACACCCCCACACCAGTGAGAATAAAAAGCCACAATCACATTTACCTCGGCCTTGATTCACAGTAGCCCTCGGTGTTCAGATATGGCCTTGATATCTGCCTACCTGAAGGTCTCCGGCTTGTGATCATGAAGATAAAGTAAATACTTCCAGCAGAAGAGTTTGGTAATTACAAGCAGGAGACCTTGGGAACTTGGGTTTGCTTCAATCAGAGCACTGAATTCCTCTTTACCTATTCTGTCGTAAAAGCCGTGCTTCTCTGAGAAATTTACTGTAGCCAAATGCTCCTTCTAATTACATTTAACAGCATAGCTGAAGTTTATCACAACATATCTTCAGGACAATGAAGCATGGGATGATACTAAAGCTTTTATTGATGTTTAATCTCACGGTTTTATGGTCTCTAAATGAACCTTCACAGGAAGAGTTGTGAAGTCCACTGGAAACAATATCAAGGCAATCAATGTTTGACAACTTAAGGTTCATAATAGCTTTCCACACGGAAGCACACATGCTTTAAACTACTTGTTTAAAGAGTTCTAATGACTTTGAAAATTGGAACTCAATATGGCTGAAATTACATAATGGGATACAGGGATAATATGGTGGTGAGACTGTGCTTACCTGATACCAGAGCATGTACTAAGGCTGACATCAGAGTGGGCGTATCCTTGGACTTCACCATGGTAATAGCAATTCATCTGCATAAAGAAAAGGACTAATCTTTTAAAAATCTAATTTAAAACACATGCGACAAGTTCTTACTCTTTGTCTTCATGTCGGTTTCATATGGTTTTGGTAAACTTTTAATCATTTCATAAAAAAGTTTAATTTAATGCTAAATATCATGTGGTGAGACTATCAATATATTAGAACTATCACACTACGTAAGATTTTACAACTACCTTGTCTTGTTATAAAAAAGGTCAAATTATTCAAGACTTATGGATCTTGACACACAGTCATGAGGGTCTTCAGGAGTCCTCTAAATGATGTAATTTCCTGTTTTATTTTATTCTATGCATATACGATGCATTACGATATCAGACAGTTGTATAACCCTGACATTGTTTTATTTTACACCCAAAAAATAGCAACATAAAATTTCACTCGATGTATGACTTGCATTTTTTAAAAAGTATTTCTGAATAACGTAATCCATATAATAAATGAATCCAGAGTATAATGTCACTGACCCAACAGCCAGATGTGTAATTTGAAAACTAACAGCTCAAGTTAAAATGAGGTTATTTCCAAAACCAATTAACCATAAAATAGGATCATTGACTTACTAGAACTGAGATCCCGTTCAGGTGCAAGATAATGTCAGATAATGTTGGTCTAATGGGATCATGTAGCATAGCGCCACGTAGCAAAAGTCATATTTAAGCAGCTGTTTGCCTAAGAAAATCACACACTGCGGTGCCAGTAAGAGCAGAGTCTGCTGGTCTATTTTACAGGGAAACTATTCTCCCCTGTTATGGCTGGCACAAGCCCCCAAAGACCTTTCATGAGGAAATACCAATTGGTAGCCACAGGCTGGAGCAGCTAACTGCCATCACTCACACAAATGTTCACACATACCCACGCACACACACCGCTCAAACACACACTACTCTGTCAAAAGCAATCAACGCTTGATGGCACAAATCCTTCACATCAAAACATTTTTGTGGCTACCATTTCCACATCTTTAAGCTTTACCAGACCAAGAATAGCAGAGAACGTACCAGACTCAGCCATAGATGGAGGATATCTAAACAGCTAGAGCTAAAAATGATGACTCACTAGCTAATGGCCCTGTTAAATAATACACTAGGCCAGCAAAGTGAAGTCTGAGACTTATATTAGTAAAAGAAGGTCATTTTTCTTTCATAATGTCCTGATTTTAAGGATCATCAGAGGAAATACTAAACTGCTTTTTCTAGGTGTCTGTCTTGTTCACACATGTATAGAGAAATTAATGTCTTAGTCTATTTTAGTAGAAAAAAAGTTATTTCAATATAATACTTAATCAACCTAAATCATTTTATAATCTATCACTTTTTGATTCAAAGCATTGATTCTGACTAAAGCAGTTTCTCATTGTTTTCCCCCCAAAATCCATGGTTTCTATTCATTTGAATATGATTTTCCATTTAAAAAATAAGACTTGCCAATCAAGTATCTTATTGTCCATCGCACCAAAGCCTTGTCAAGCGGGTTTTACCTATTTTTGATGAATTAATCTTTTAGAAAAGCATGATATTTTTTTAGACCTCCCCAGCTTTGAAGACAAAAGATTGTTCATGGTTATTTGGACAGGCTTAAATGATTATAAATAAGAGCTAAATATGCCCAGCAGGAATAATATAGTCAAGCCTACACATTTGTGATTGGAACGAGGGGGGTGGCAACATGTTGTCAAAGCTGTCAGTTACGGTTCTTAGCACTAGTCTAATTATAAAAGTACAAAAGGCGCAGTAGACAGTTTAAATCAGGCCTGACAATAATGTCAACACGCTATCCTTGTGTCAACATCACATCACAGCAAGATTATCAGCTTTCTGGCAAGATGGCCAGTCAGTGAATGCTATGCACCAGCCAGTGCAGTTTAACTTTTGAAGATTTTTAAGCATCATATTTCACAACAATATAGTTCAGCCAAATTGAACAATAATTTTGCTCTTTTCCATACAATGAAAGTTAATGGTGACAACGGCTATCAAGTAAGACTTTTTCAGTCTCTTCCTTTTTTCAGTTTCAGTCTGTTCCTCACATAAAGATATTGAATGACTTCCGAAGACTTAGATAGTGCTTAAGTTAAGTTTTATGGACCACTTTTGTTATACTTTTTCAATACTTTATTGTCTGCGATGACCTTGACAGCCTTTGGTCCCTATTCACTTTCAGTGTATAGATAAGAGCAGTTTGGACTTTTGACTAAAGTCTCCTTTTTTTGCTCTGCAGTAAAAGATGACAGAAATTACATTTTTGGGTGAACTAACCCAGAAAAGTAGATGCACGTTATACAAGTTGGACATCCGATTGATTGGGCCAACAATTAATAGTCAAAAATCTTCCTGGTATGTAGATGTGTCAAATCATAAATGTGTGAGAGACAGTTTGATGTACCGTAGAGTTGTGAGTGCTCTTAACAGTTTGTCCATCGTCCCTGTAATGTGTCTCAGTATAATGGCTGGCAAACAGGCCGCTAGAGGAGAAAACACACACACACACACACAAATTATTCAGCATTGCATCCGTCTCTTCTTTTCCCCAAAAGCCACTGTTTTTATTTCAAGTTTATAGTTTAAAAATGAAAACATGATATCAAAAACTTAGCACAGTAACATTTCACCACCACATGCAAACCAAATGCATCTTGTTTAATGCCCCAAATTTGCAGAGCAGATTATGGAAGTGTGTCAAACAGTAAGTGGAGAGTAAACTTGCTTTTTGGAGATGCACATAAACAAGAAAAGTGGGGCACCATATGTGTTGTGATTACTGGAAATGATCAGCAGACCCGCCAAATCAAATGATGACCCACCTAAACATATGGCCATAAATACAATGTAATAAAAAAGTCTGAGAATACTTTTTAAAAAAATGCAAAAATGTGCCTCAAAAAAAAAAAAAAAAAAATTATATGAAAAACCCTGAAGAAAGCACATCTGACACGAGCAAAATCACAAAATGATTTACTGTAAAAGCAATGTCACTCTTATTTAATAAGTGACTTAAACATTTCTTGTTTCTTTTCATTTTACAGTTTTACATTTTAAGTCCAAAAACTGCTTATTTCCAGATTTAAATAAATATCATTTTAAATCCCAGACCTTTTGAATCCCACAATACATAAAACCACTGTTCCAGTTGGAAGGCTGTCTTGGTTGAGTATATGTGTACCGTATGTATGAATAAAGTAACTCAGGGGAATGCAGTTGTAGTGTGTGTGTGTGTATTTATATATACACACACATATATACATATATACACATACACATATATACACACATACATATATATACACACATACATACACATATATACACATACACAGGTCCTTCTCAAAAAATTTGCATATTGTGATAAAAGTTCATTATTTTCCATAATGTAATGATAAAAATTAAACTTTCATTTATTTTAGATTCATTGCACACAAACTGAAATATTTCAGGTCTTTTATTGTTTTAATACTGATGATTTTGGCATACAGCTCATGAAAACCCAAAATTCCTTTCTCAAAAAATTGCATATTTCATCTGACCAATAAAAGAAAAGTGTTTTTAATACAAAAAAAAGTCAACCTTCAAATAATTATGTTCAGTTATGCACTCAATACTTGGTCAGTAAACCATTTACCAGTTGTGAGCAGGTGCCAGTTTGTGCTGAAAAAACTAAATCTTCATCTCCATAAAGCTTTTCAGCAGATGGAAGCATGAAGTGCTCCAAAATCTCCTGATAGCTAGCTGCATTGACCCTGCCCTTGATAAAACACAGTGGACCAACACCAGCAGCTGACATGGCAACCCAGACCATCACTGACTGTGGGTACTTGACACTGGACTTCAGGCATTTTGGCATTTCCTTCTCCCCAGTCTTCCTCCAGACTCTGGCACCTTGATTTCCGAGTGACATGCAAAATTTGAGAGACAGTCCAGTGCTGCTTCTCTGTAGCCCAGGTCAGGCGCTTCTGCCGCTGTTTCTGGTTCAAAAGTGGCTTGACCTGGGGAATGCGGCAACTGTAGCCCATTTCCTGCACACGCCTGTGCACGGTGACTCTGGATGTTTCTACTCCAGACTCAGTCCACTGCTTCCACAGGTCCCCCAAGGTTTGGAATCGGTTCTTCTCCACAATCTTCCTCAGGGTCCGGTCACCTCTTCTCGTTGTGCAGCGTTTTTTGCCACACTTTTTCCTTCCCACAGACTTCCCACTGAGGTGCCTTGATACAGCACTCTGGGAACAGCCTATTCATTCAGAAATCTCTTTCTGTGTCTTACCCTCTCGCTTGAGGGTGTCAATGATGGCCTTCTGGACAGCAGTCAGGTCGGCAGTCTTACCCATGATTGCGGTTTTGAGTAATGAACCAGGCTGGGAGTTTTTAAAAGCCTCAGGAATCTTTTGCAGGTGTTTAGAGTTAATTAGTTGATTCAGATGATTAGGTTAATAGCTCGTTTAGAGAACCTTTTCATGATATGCTAATTTTTTGAGAAGGACCTCTATATGTCAAAGCTCAAACAGCTGAAAGAGATGAGTGATGACATGATGCTGACATGATGAAATCCAAATGTAATCACCTCAACTACATAAGCAGAAGCTTTTAAAGGGCTAGTGTGTGTGAGTGTGTGTATGCACCATATTCTGAAATCCTTTTTGAGTGTTTTTGTTGTAATCCAAATATAAGCCAATTTTAAATATGCTATCCTACTTTAAATTATATACAAAAAGGGACCAGCAGCAGAGCCAAAAAATAAAAAATAATTAATATTTATAGCCCAATTTAAGTGTTTTCAGCATTTTGTACTTTTTAAAAATCAAGGTAATAATTCAGCTTACTAAAACCTAAAAAATAATGGTGTATTGTTTTTTCGTTTTTTTTAAGCACTGTTTCTACTTGTGAAGAAATGCTAAAGAAGCATATTATTATTATTAAACACACGCACGCACACACACACATGCATGCGTACACACACACACGTCTGGTGCGCTATCCTTCTGGGGACTCGCCATAGACGTAATGGTTTTTATACTGTAAAAAATGTAAATGTTATCCCCCTACACTGCCCCTGCCCCTGCCCCAAAACCTACCCATCACAGGAAACATTCTGCATTTTTACATTTTCATAAAAACTCATCCTGTATGATTTATAAGCTTTTGTGCCCGTGGGGACCAGTCCCCATGAGTCTGTCTGCAGTCAGGTTGAAGTCCCCACCAGGCTAGAAAAACATGTACACATGTACACACACACACACACACACACACACACGCACTTCACATATTTCTCCTTTGGGGATATGTATGGCATAATTATACCCTTGTACACACATTCATCAAATGAACATCAGGATGTGAAAACAGAATCCAGTGTTTGTATTCTTGGGGCAAAACTTTAATTTTGATTTCGCTTCACGAACCTGCCTAGTTTAGACCTTGGGCTAACGTATTAGTAAAACACACCAGCTCAGCTCCCTCAAGGTGCTGTGAGAGCCATTTTTGGTTTAATGTCATTAGGCCATCCTTCAGTATAATGACAGCACTCCAGTCCAATTCCCATTCTCCTCGATTTGATCCACATGCCAGTGGAAGAACAGTACGTTGTTTTGGAAGGAACTTCAAAGCCTCTAGTCAAAAGGCTTTGATGTTTTCAGGGATGAACTGGTGTGACAGCCATCCGAATCCGAATCCCAAACGTGGCGTGACTCCCTCAATGCCACAGAGCGATGAGCAAGGGAATGTGGAAGTTCGTCCACAGGGAAGTGTGAATCATAAAATGCTCGCTGAACGTGGTGTAATATGCCAATTAGAGTGGTTACAAAAGAAAAAGTCCACTAAGGACTCAAGTATGAAACCGCCCTCGAGTGATCAACAGGTCCTTCTCAAAAAATTTGTATATTGTGATAAAAGTTCATTATTTTCCATAATGTAATGATAAAAATTTAACTTTCATATATTTTAGATTCATTGCACACCAACTGAAATATTTCAGGTCTTTTATTGTTTTAATACTGATGATTTTGGCATACAGCTCATGAAAACCCCAAATTTCTATCTCAAAAAATTAGCATATCATGAAAAGGTTCTCTAAACGAGCTATTAACCTAATCATCTGAATCAACTAATTAACTCTAAACACCTGCAAAAGATTCCTGAGGCTTTTAAAAACTCCCAGCCTGGTTCATTACTCAAAACCGCAATCATGGGTAAGACTGCCGACCTGACTGCTGTCCAGAAGGCCATCATTGACACCCTCAAGCGAGAGGGTAAGACACAGAAAGAGATTTCTGAACGAATAGGCTGTTCCCAGAGTGCTGTATCAAGGCACCTCAGTGGGAAGTCTGTGGGAAGGAAAAAGTGTGGCAAAAAACGCTGCACAACGACATACAACATGCATGTCTAGACGTTGTAGGCCACTGAAAACTCAAAAATGTGCATAAAAAGAGATAGAACTCCACATGGAAGCTTGTTTACACCTCCGACTAAAAGGTAATTGTGTGAGATGTATAGTTTAAAAAAGGGCTGGCTGCATGATTTGGGGTAATTACAAAAAAAGGTAATTATAGGAAAAATAATAATAATCATTTTATTTTACATTACAAATGTAAAATTACAATACTAATATTTATTGGTGTCTTATTTTTTTATTGTCCTCTGCTTAAGTGTAAGAGCACTTTAAAACACGCTGCTCATATATTTAATTAAATTGCAATCTTAAATCGCACTAAGCCATATCACAACCTAGGTATAATAACAATTAATCATGCAGCTCTTGTTTAAAACAAGATATATGGTCACATCGTAAAAAAAATAAGCCTTCAGTTGACTTTTGATTCTGTATCACTAACAGTTTTCCTATGTTTTATAGTTTTGCACATTTTGTACATAATTCCAAGATATAACGTTGCAATTTTGAGATACAAAGTTGCAATTATGAAAAACAACGTTGCAATTGTGATATATGTCATAAAGTCGCTTTGTGAGATATAAAGTAACACTGGGAGATATAACATCAATTACCTTTGTTGTTGTTTTTTTACTCTGTAGCATAAATAAGGCTTCCATAATAAACTTCATGCACCACATTTCTGTTTAAGTTTTCTGTTTTGCCTGAAGACATTCTTGTTGTAATGTATTTGGAGTGTGGTGAGTTAATAAGGAATTTGAAAACATACTGGATAGTCTCCTGCCATTAACTTTTACTGTTACTATTTTAATATTTGATGTTGTGAACCATTTTGATGTCTTAAAGAAGGTAATGGCTGTCGTCCCATTAACCCTGACTACACAGCTTCCTCAGTAAAGCAAAGGCACAGTGACCCACAAACGATTCTTTGATAGAGGGCAATATGAACTTTCTCACAGACAGCATCGTAAGCACTTCAGTACTTAAGACATCCACTAACAAACCTGCAGAGAAGTGCAACTTCTAAAAAGGCCAGAAAGCAGTGCTGTGTGTTTGTGTGTGTGTGTGTAGTAGATCCTGATTCAGTGTCTTGAGATATGAAACACTGATCTTCTCTAATCCTCTACTCAATCTCCTTGAAATCCCAGCCCAGAACATACAGAGGATGGGTGAAGAGGTGTCTATAAAAGACTTACAGTACTTGCTCTACTAAGTTAAATGATTTTGTATAGCTTATAGTTTATATAGGCAGAGCGCCTAAAACTAACTGTCACACCTGCCAATGGCTGGTGACTAAAGAAAATGTACTGACCAAAAATATGTTTTACCAGCCATGACACAAAAACAGGCAGTTATGACACAAAAAATTTAGATACGAGTGAGAATTCACAGTCCTCTATTCCAATTTCGACACCACAGCTAAAACTACTGTAACTAATAAAAATGTAATAGCCTATATTTTTAAAGACAAGTAAACAGTCAGTAATAAAATAAGAACAAACAATCAAATTACAAGCGATACAAAAAGTTCTGATGCATGTGAGCATTAGAACTGGACCACGGAGCAATGGAAGAAGGTGGCTTGGTCTGACAAATCATGTTTTCTTTTATATCACATGGATGGCCAGGCGCGTGTGCGTCGCTGGCCTGGGGAACACATGGCACCAGGATGCACTATTGAAAGAAGGTAAGCCGGAGGAGGCAGTGTGATGCTTTGGGCAATGTTCTGCTGGGAAACCTTGGGTCCTGCCATCCATGTGAATGTTACTTTGACACGTAGCACCTACCTAAGCATTGTTGCACACCATGTACACCCTTTCCTGAAAATGGTATTCCCTGGTGGCTGTGGCCTCTTAGAAAAAGATAATGCGCCCTGCACAGAGCGAAAATGGTTCAGGAATGGTTTGAGGAGAACAACAACAAGTTTGAGGTGTTGACTTGGCCTCCAAATTCCCTAGATCTCAATACAATCGAGCATCTGTGGGATGTGCTGAACAAACAAGTCTGATCCATCACATTCTGCCATAGATTTATAATGGGTACAATTACTGTACTGACCAGCTTTGCATACACAGCATGTTTATTTATTTCCTCAGAGTTTCAGAGTTTAGATACATCAAACATTCATTATAAGATCACCTCAGGTGGCTTTATTTTAGAAGCTTATTCATTCTGAGGGAAGTAAATAAATGAAGAAATCTGTAATATAAAACACCTCCATGTATAATTAGTCTGTACATACAACGGTGCCCATTATGACAGAAATCAATAGACATTGATCCCTGAAATTCCACAGCCTGCTGACTACCATTATATAGAGATAGCAATTTAATTACATGGTTGTTTGCAGGTTAATAGTGATAAAACCTGATTAATGCATTAGGTGCTGTAGTGAGAGAGAGAATATGAATCTTCTGAATATGAAAGTGAAATATGAATCACTTTCTTTTATCACCATTTTCTCATCAGATTACAATAAACTTTGACTGAAAAAAAGCCACAGGCTTTTTTTGTGACAGCAGCACGACAAAATATGACTAAATGATGGCTGTAAAATAAGTCCTGAAGCAAAAACAGTTGAGAACCAGGCCTGTGTTAATTTATTAACTTTAATACATAATGGTTCTGTCATATTTTGCCATAATCCATGTCATGTTAATACCACAATTCTACCGAATGGTGATGCCAGGGGTTGCATGTATAGTGAAAACCAAGGATGATACATGACACATCATGAACGATTATAATACTTTTTAATAAACAGGGACCAGAAAGCACTAGACACAGGAATGCAACTGTAAATCAAACAAGACAATACACTGAGGAAGACTGAAGGCTTAAATTCACAGAGGATGATGATTAAAAGAACAGGGAACAGGTGTGGACTAATTAGAAACCATGAAAACAAATGAATTAAATGGTGTCAACGGAAACTAAGATCAGAAACAAAACAAGACAGTGAAACCAAACATGACTGTGACATGCAATGTTCTGGCACTTTTCTTTAAAAGTGAAGCTCAGACTTCATACTTTTTAACCCATCTAATCTATTAGGCTGTTAATTGACTCCATATCGGACTAAAATGGTTTTAACAGTCAGGGGAAAAATCAGCTCCGATACATTTAAGGGGAAGCGTGAAGTCTCGCTGAAGGAGAGAGAAAGTGCAAGAGGTCTTGAACATCATTTTCCCCTTTTAATTAGATAGTTCATTGCTCTGCTGGAAATTAAGTGCCCATTACGACACTTTCTGACACTGCAGGCTCTAAAATGGACACATACGTGAGAAATGCAGCAGAGTGTGTGAACAGAGACACATTTTTTAAAGCACTATTTTTGACTTGATGTGGCATGTTAAAAACATGACGCATATGGTGTAAGATGCTGAAATAGTAGTGAGACCTGGTTCTCTTTGGCTTGCCATTTTGAGGTGGTAATCTTGTTTAGTTTTTCTCTCTCTCTCTCTCTCTCTCTCTCTCTCTCTCTCTCTCTCTCTCTCTCTCTCGCGGTGAGTTAAAGCGTTACCAAAGCAGATACCAACATTGAAGAAACTAAACCATCTCTCGCACGCACACACATACCAGAGAACATGGCTGGTCTAAAGGCCTAATTTTATTTCCGTATGCGGTGTCTCCAATTGATTTAGCTTTCCACACAGATTCACAACACAAGATTCACATAACGGGATGAGATGGGGGATGGTTGAGGATGAATGACAAGATGAAATCCTCCAGGCTAACGAAGTATTTTTCTATATTCTCACTATGGGTGCAGTAAGAAATGTCTGCGAGAGTCAAGGCTCTACATCCTTAAACACCAGCTTTTATTTAACACTGAAAGAATAAATTCTGGAATTCACTGCCGCTTCAATATACCTTTAAATAGCCTAATTAGATTCATAATCAAAGCCTTAATATTTATCCTCCTATTTCTAATGATTAATTCCAGTCCTTCCAATATGTTTTCTAAAGTTTGTGTTTGGTCTTTGAGTGGCGACCGAGGGTCTGGCCTAGGGCTGTGTGATGTGTCACCAAACACTTGATAGCAACATGTTGTTGTGTGTTTGGATTTTGGAGGCATCACACACCTCTAAAATGCTAGGAGTGCAGTAACAGTGTTTGCTCACTTAGCCCGGCTTCCAGAGATTAAATATGGATTTGTCTTTCATTTTTATTATATTTTATATTCCTTTTACTGAAACACTAAAGAATCAAGATGAATATTGCCTGTATTCCTTTCTGTACCTCTCACTGAGAGAAAGCACATGCTATCGGCATGTTTTGGTGAAGTGCTTTGTTGATATGTAGTTAAGACTCTCCAACCTTGGGATAGCTGTGATGCTAGGGAGCTTTTGTGTGTGTGTGAGTTGCATGATCTGTGGAGGCCCAATATTGAAGATGGACATTTTCTGCACACAACACCAGACAACACAACTTTCTGCAACCTCAGAGGTCAACAATTATCTAATGGGGCGACAACTAGTCTACCTAGTTTACTGATATGCTCTGCTATCTATCCTTGTGTGGAAATTTACCATGACCATGTCCATTTTCTCTGAGCCAATCAGAATCATCCACCTTGCAATAATGACGTGGCTAGACCTTGAAAACAGTGTAACTGTTGGGACAATTGTATGTACGGTACGACAAGACTGGTAGAGGGGGAGCGCGGCCTATGAACTCCTTGTGAGTCTTGAAGCTGGCTTCTGCTGATGAAACTGCAAACTATTCTTCAGTAAAATTTTCTTTAATTAATTGCACTCTTGGTCTTCACTTTCAATACTGGTCTCCGGGTCTAAGCTGTTATAACCCACACAAACACACAGGTGTAACAGTATTAATGAATGCAATTAATTAAACCCTTGTTTGTATGTTTACAAATGTTTAACATTATTTTAAACAGCAGCATTAACACATTTAATCAATTTGACTTTATAACAGTTAAAGCAGTTGATGCAGAAAGGGTCATTTATTTATAAAATCAAGGCTAGACAGGACATTTAACAACATTTTTTATTAAGCTATTATGTTCAGTACCTAAAACCATAATCATTATCTTTATCAAACACCTCTTCCTCTTATCCATTTCTCTACACTGAAAATCTGTATTTCTGGCTTGTTTTTCAGTAAAAAAAAATCTAGAGAGCCTTTTCAGAGATAATTTATTCTCGTTTTAAGCACAAATATAATACCAGGCTTTTGTCTCTAAACAATCATATCCTGTTGCTTTTTTCCACTATAAAACACAACAAAAATACTAATGAAGAACTTTTTTGCATTGTATTTTCCCTTTCGTTCTCTCTTCTTGCTTCTGTGGCTTCTGTCATGTGTGTATCTCTGTCTGTATATGGAAAGATCTCAGAAAAGCCCAGCTCCTTTGGTCTGTTTTCAGACTCTAGGGTGTTTCAACATGTGAGTGAAGATCTTTCTTTGTTTGTGTGTGTCTGTGGAGAATGAGAACAAAAATAAACCACGTATGGTGCAGTTCTCCCTAAAGAACCCACCATCCTGACTGTCATCCATGAAACACACATTGTGTGCACATCCATGAGTGAGTGTGTGTGTGTGTGTGTGTGTGTGTGTGTGTGTGTGTGTGTGTGTGTGTGTGTGTGTGTGTGTGTGTGTGTGTGTGTGTCTTTAGTACTAACTTTCATTTTGCAAAGTGATAGTGCATCTACAACAGTTGCTCTGATGCCAAAAGAATCAATGATGTCAATGATGCCAAAAAACTCACAACTGAGAGAAGATCAGTTTATAATAGGGCAGAAAAGTGTATATTTTATCTCTGTTGATTTCTACTGTGGTACAAGTGACAGGATTTCACACATTCATGCATATACCGTGTCCAGTAGTGTCAAAATGAGTGAGTGAAAATGCTTTGGGACACAGCTTTAGACAATATAGCACACTTTGCAAGGTTGCATGATGATATTCTGAAAACATACATATTCAAATAACTATATATAAAAAAATCTTTAAAAAAAACTGATCAAACCATAGTTGTAAACATCAGATTTCATTGCTGCTCGAACAAGTCAAATATTATTAAACAAAATCAGATTTTTCTACAAAAAGGTGACTTAACTCTTTTGACAGAATTTTTCATCATTTATGACAATGCTTCATAAATTCTTTGACAGAATTTTCCGGCACTATTACACAATCTTCTGAAAGAGTAATCTCTGGCTCAAAACACAGGCAAGAAATGAAGCAGAAACAAAAAGCTAATAAAGCCTTGCTTATTTTTTTGTTGTTGTTGTTTTTTTCGCTTTTTTTAATGAAACGGAACCACATTCAAGTGTTGATAAAAGGAATGTTTGTGGCTATGTTTGTTTATATAAAGCAGAGTCTCTATTCTTTCTTTTTGATATATTATAGATATTCATACAACAAAATATTATGGAGGCCATAACATTTTTAACTTAAAAAAAAAAGTTTAATATCATACAGTCAATAATCACACAAGCAAGTGTGAAAAGCACACATTCAATAAACAAGAATTTAATACTCAATAACTTACATTTAAGACACAATATTTTCAATTACTTCAACTGTTTTTTGCTCTCAACTGAAGTATTTCCAGACTAATACAAACGCCCTTTAAAAAAAAACACTTCAACTTCAAAATTGTTTGCTAAAGGGTGTCTGTAGTCTTCGCATGTGCGCTTTGTAAACACAGGGGCAGTACTTCTGCCTACATCTAGCGTGACCTTTCTCACGTGAAAATGAAAATGAAAATGACTGATCGTTTCGCTATATAAGACCCTATTCGCGCAGAGCCTCTGAAGCCCTTTAAAGCCCTTTGAAACTGCATTGATTTCAACATTTTGGTTGCCATGGAAGTCTATGGTGAGGAGGATCCTCATGGAATCCTGGAATGTTTTCCTCAAAAAACTGAATTTCTTTTTGACTGAAGAAAGAAAGACATGAACATCTTGTATGAGATGGGGGGTGAGTAAAATGTCAGGACATTTTCATTTTGAAGTGAACTAACCCCTTAAGTGAAGGATTCAATGACTCACTTGTTTCACTCTGAATCAGTGTTTTGAACAAAATCATTTAGTGGATTCAATGACAATTTTTTTTTTCCACAATTGAATCAGTATTCTGAACGAATTGCATTGAATGAATAAATCAATGTCCCAGTAACTTGCAGCCACCTTCTATGGGTGTGTAACCTGCAGGGATATCATAAACATGGGATATAATTTTTCCTTGAATCAACCTTAATTGATTCAAAGATTATGTTTCAACAATAGACCATTTTAATCCCATTCTCAGACCACTTCACTTTTATTTCTATTTGTCCTCCCTCATACATTCTTTCATTCATTTATATTTGCTCCACTGCCTGCCCTCGTCCGTGTCTAATCTTAGCTCTGAAGACCACATAACGGCAACCATTCTGCACTGTCTGACTACCCATCCGTTACTGACACAGCACTGCGAGTCTGGAAGTTTATACTGAACGTTTCTTGTTGTTACTGTCATTGAGGCAGATCACTGAACTGTATAGAAGTCGAGTGATCATGGAAATCTGTGACTCACTCGATGATAAATAACAAATGACAGCCCAACAACTTTGTTCTCAGCAGGAGGGGTGAAACTGTGGCTTTCATGATCATTAAGAACCTCTTCAAACCACAGATTTCCTACTTCACTAGTTGGGGAGAAAAGGGCGTTCACACTTGAATACAATTTAGCAGATTTCGGCTCTTGGCTCTTGTAAATATGTGCTATTTCTCTGTGTTGGTTTCCACGCCATTAACCACTTTCTCTTTCTAGGTCTCCCCAAAGCTTTACCGATGCTTCTGTACTAGTTTAATAGAGTCTCCTCTTCGGCTCGTTACACTGATCTGACCAACCTTCTGGCATCTTTTGTTCTATTTTATTTATGATGGTACATCTGATGTGTGTACGATTAGTCAGACTGAAAGAATGCATCTGTGCTAAAAGGGAGACATTCAATTGCTTTTTTGTCACAATGTAAAAGAATCAAGTTCTTCACTAAGCAGTACGCCTAAGAGCAATGTGTGTAATGATTGTAAGGCTTTAAAACATCTGTGAGTAATGCAGTAGAAGTGTGTTTTCACTGCAAAGCGTTCTTCGTTAACCTATCCAGATGCCTAGCAAGAAAAACAGCTAGCGAAGCTTTTGTTTGGTCAGCTTGTTGTTAGCTAGTGTCTAGCAAAAGTAACAAAGACAGATGATAGAGGCTGGAAAAAAAGGCTCAGTTTATACCTGGTACTCAGTTAACAGTGAACATCCTCAGAACTTTGGAACGTTCAGACAAGGTTCTCTCAAAGTCTTTCAGTAACATTAATAGAACGTTCATCCAAAGTTATCTGGACATTAATAACATAATGTTTGCATATGCAACATTTTGAACAAAAAGCTGTGAAAACCATGTTTGTTTTTTCAAAGACCCCAATGTGCAATGTTTTTATCGCTTGTTTCTGCTCCTTTTTTATCCTGTGTTTTGATCAGGAGATTCTCTGCTAGCGCCCCCTACTGTATAATAGTGAAAACACAGAACAGATCATCAATTGCAGGTAAGTGTTAAACATTATCAAAATGTTCTAAGAACATATTTTGTGTTAGCTGGGCAGCAACATCCATCTCGAAAGATCTGATCACAAGTGTACTGTACAGTGTAATGTGTCCAAATGTACAGTATAGTACAATACAGTAAATGTGGGCTACATTTTGAGGTGAAAGTTCTCAATGCAGTAACAAACATGACTCTAAAGTACTGTAGCCTAGCTCTCAGCAAGTCCTATCAGCTTCCTGTGAATTCCCTTTGGATACAATACTCAGATCATTGTTTGTCAGCTCTCTCACTCTCTTTCTGAAAACCCCCTTGTTTTTCACTGGAGCGTTTCCTCTATTTTTGCTGTTACCGCAACCGGTCGATAAAAAAGAATCACTTCCTGATTTGACTGTTGACCTTCAGTGATGAGATCATGGAGCGGTCAGCTGCTAAAGACTCCTGAGAAAACAAAGTGAAGCTGGATGGCTGTGAGACTGAGACCTTTAAGGATTCAGCAGTCAGTGAGGAGAGAAACTCAAGCTAGGTATTCAAGAAGAATGAACTGTATCAAAATCTATAGCACTTGATGCTGTAAAATGCTCTAAATATGCTAAATCATGTTTTTAAATGAAAATGCCTCATAAAAAAACCTTATATTTGTCTAAGCTTATTAAACAAGGATGGGAAAGTACCTTTTTTTAAAGACAGATTTAATAAGGATTAACCAATTAAATTAAATAGCAAGATCCACCAAGTGTGACAGTAAAGACTTACATTGTTACAAGAGACTTCTAAATCAAATAAATGCTCTAAAAAAAAATCCTGAAAAAATATTATGTAGCAAAGAAGAAGAAGAAGAAGAAGAAGAAGAAGAAGAGGAAGAAGAAGAAGAAGAGGAAGAAGAAGAAGAAGAAGAAGAAGAAGAAGAAGAAGAAGAAGAAGAAGAAGGAGGAAGAGGAAGAAGAGGAAGAAGAGGAAGAAGAGGAAGAAGAGGAAGAAGAGGAAGAAGAAGAAGAAGAAGAAGAAGAAGAAGAAGAAGAAGAAGAAGAAGAAGAAGAAGAAGAAGAAGAAGAAGAAGAAGAAGAAGAAGAAGAAGAAGAAGAAGAAGAAGAAGAAGAAGAAGAAGAAGAAGAAGAAGAAGAAGAAGAAGAAGAAGAAGAAGAAGAAGAAGAAGAAGAAGAAGAAGAAGAAGAAGAAGAAGAAGAAGAAGAAGAAGAAGAAGAAGAAGAAGAAGAAGAAGAAGAAGAAGAAAGAAGAAGAAGAAGAAGAAGAAGAAGAAGAAGAAGAAGAAGAAGAAGAAGAAGAAGAAGAAGAAGAAGAAGAAGAAGAAGAAGAAGAAGAAGAAGAAGAAGAAGAAGAAGAAGAAGAAGAAGAAGAAGAAGAAGAAGAAGAAGAAGAAGAAGAAAGAAGAAGAAGAAGAAGAAGAAGAAGAAGAAGAAGAAGAAGAAGAAGAAGAAGAAGAAGGATCATGTGACACTGAAGACTGGAGTAATGATGCTGAAAATAATATTGATATACTTAACATGTACAGATAATGGACACCACTTAGAAGAGAATTTATACTTTAAAAATTATAATAAAATAAACTGATTAGATCTGATGCCCAATATATAAACTAAGCTACATCACAGAGGTACAGAAACCAGGAGTCAAGTGAGGAGAAAGATCACAAACAAAAGAATAAGTGCATACACAGAATGTGGCATCGTGTTATTAAAAATATATCTTCTGGGAAAAATCTCACAAACTTGCAGTTCCTCGCTTTCAAAAGTTTAAATGACTTCTGTGAATTGGCTGACTTAGATAAATATGCCAAGGACTCTTCTGAACAATACACTTCATAAAGCCCATATGAAAAATAATCCAGAAAGGCATAATTTACCATATACTTGGCAATGCTCTATTTCACCCTTATGTTTTCTATTCTTTTTTTTTTTTTTTCATCTAAGCAGCCTGCTGATGACAAACCAATCCATACAGCATTTCAAACAAGCTGCACTTGCTTCATTGAGGGATGGTTAGAACCAAATTACATTAGCATAACTCACCCTCTGTGTTTATCTCCTTCTATTTTATTCCCTGCCACCAACTGTGGATAATGTGCTGGCACACACATTGACAAACAAACAGCACTGATGTAAGCGTTGTCTCATCGCTCTTTCTGCTTATGATTCCGCGCTTCTAACTGACCCACTTCACAGAGGTCAAAAGCGACAGAGTTCAGGCTGTTCTTAAATCTTTTCTAACATGTCTTGTAGGCAAATTACATATTAATAACATTTATTCATGAAGAAAGAGGGAAAACAAAACATACAAACACATTTTTGTGTTAATAGTAATTAGGGAGTCTCCCGTGCAGAAAAGGGATTCTGGAGGCAACATGGTAAATACTTATAAATTAACAGGAGCAACGGTGTTGTGGTTGGTTGTCAGGGTGTTGCTATACAATTGGTCAGATGTTCTGGTTGGTTGTTAGGGCATTGCTAAATGGTTGCAGAGGTGTTACTGTATGGGATTGCTAGGGTGTTCTATTTGACTTTTAGTGTACTACTAAGTGGTTACTAGGGTATTCTGGGTGGTTACTAGGGCATTGCTAGGTATCTAGTAGTGTGTTTTAGGTACTGTATTTGATTGCTAAGGTGTCCTTTGTGCCTTTTAATACACTGCTAGGTGGTTGCTAGTGTTCTGTGTGGTGGCAAGAGTGTTGCTATGGAGTTGTTGTTGGGTGTTAAGGCATTGCTAGGTGGTTGCAGGGGTGCTGTTAATGTATGTGATAGCTAGGCTGTACTATATGAATTTTAGTGCACTGCTAAGTGGTTGCTAGGGTGTTCTGGGTGATTTCCAGGGTGTTGCTACTGTATGTGACTGCTTAAGTGTTGTATGTGACTGCTAAAGTATCCAATGTGACTGCTAGGTGATTGTTAGTTGGTTTTGGGTGGTTGCCAGAGTGTTGCTATGGAGTTGCTGTTGGGTGTTAGGGCATTGCTAGGTGGTTGCTACTGTATGTGACTGCTAAGGTCTACTGTGTAACTTAGCAACCCCCTAGCAATTCACTATGCAATTTCTAGGGTGTTCTGGGTGGTTTCCATGGGTGTTGCTATGCTGTTTTTTGGGCTGTTCCGGATGGTTATTAGGGCATTGCTAGGTCATTACGAAAATGTTATAGGTGGTTCCAAGTGTGTTGCTGCTGTATGTGAGTGTTAAGATGTTCTATGCGACTTTTAACACACTTCTAGGGGGTTGCTAGGATGTTCTGGTAGGGTGTTAGAGCTAGGTTTCTCTGTGTGGTTTGCTGGTGTGTTGCTACTGGTGTGGTTGCCAGGGTGTTGCTATGTGGCTGCTAAAGTGTTCTAAGTGATTTTTAAGTGAAGTTTAGCTCAATGTAGTTGTTAGCATAGATATGTATATAGATTTCTCATTTGACCGCTCCAGGCACATCGACGTGCTGCCATTTTAGAATGGTCAACACTTCAGATGCTGTCATCACTCGCATAAATTATTACTATTATTTTTTTAAACACCGCACAGCCTCTGTAAAACCCTGCGTGATTTAAATTCCCGAAGAAATTGGATAACCTTTCAAAAGGTGAGAATGTGTTGGTTTGTGTTTATATAGCAT
Source organism: Gobiocypris rarus (assembly GCA_023029165.1). Classification (NCBI taxonomy): domain Eukaryota; kingdom Metazoa; phylum Chordata; class Actinopteri; order Cypriniformes; family Gobionidae; genus Gobiocypris; species Gobiocypris rarus. The sequence continues at coordinate 28,665,472 of CM040925.1, forward strand.
ATGTATTTACTCAATATTATAGGTTTTTAACTATGGTTACTTTTTAATGTCTTGTTAGCTAACACGTTCTTCCTGTATTGTGTTAATTTAGCAATTATAATGTTTGGATCTACACAAAAACATAAAATTTGTAAGTTAATAACAGGCTTCACGGTTCTTGAATTTCAGACACAGTATCAAGAACTGGAAATTATGTGAAAACAAACAATGGCCTTTAAAAGTGCTTAAATTAAACAAAATATGAGTAATGTGTCTGTAAGGTTCTGTAAGATGTTAAGATAATGTAAACCAATATTTTTAGCATATGCTGAATTATCTACCATTAATGATAAACGAAATCCTATAAAATCATCTGCTTCAGTCTATTGCAGATATATATATATTATTTTTTTATTTTATTTTTTCATACATGGATGTGTATAACTACGGCTGCAGACACAGGCAACATTTAAATGTTCACAAAGCACGTGCGTTCAAGACCGCTTTGACCATTCAAAAATGGCGGACAGCTAATGTAGCCTATAGCAGTCCACAGAAACAGTCGCTAATGAGGCATCTATGGTTGTTAGGGTGTTCTTAAAGCAGTTAGTTTAATTTTCTCCCATTTTAATGTGCACTAGACAAATACTGTATCATTTCTTTCACTTAGAAAATGAAAAGTACACCTCTGCCCAATAAACCACAAGAGCCAAGTCATCATTTATGTTCTTAATACAATGGGTGTGGGACAAGTTACGTGCTGAACTTTAATAGTAGAAATGTGTTTATTTCCATGAGCAACAATTATGAGCAATAATAATAGTGGTTTTGCTTTTTATATATATATATATATATATATATATATATATATATATATATATATATATATATATATATATATATATATATATATATATATATATATATATATATATATATATATATATATAAATACACACACACACATACATATATAATAAATATATATATAAAAAAATATATATATATATACACATGTATAATATATATATATATATATATATATATATATATATATATATATATATAAAAGATAAAAAGCTTGTTCCTTTTGTTTGTTTGACAACTTAATTTTGGTATAATAAAAATATGAGCGGTTTTCACATACTTCTAAAAAATGGTGTGTTGTCCTGTCATACACTGTCATTAAAGGCTTTGTCAAAAGACTTGCTCTTATTATGTTCTCTCTCTCTTCCACAATCATGCACTCCACAACCCTTGATTACACTACACACCATGTCATTAATTTCAGTTGGAAGACAGAAAAAATAATTGAAGCCTCTGAGAGGAGTAATTTGTAACAGATGGAAAGTTCACAAGCGCGTCCACAAGTGAATCCATAATTGAATGTGGCACTGTATACCTCATCTCCCACTTCCCCATTTCATTGTTTGCTCTCCCTCAGTCTTTCTATCCTTGTGTATCGTTTACATATTCTATAAAGCAACAAACATTCAAGGTGAAAGACAGCCAACCTCCACAACAATACATATTGTGTAGAATTGTTAATAATGGGCCGTTTCTACACTACCTCACACCGTCACCTTTTACAGTCAGCACAGGTCTGCTTACTCGTACTTACTTCAGAACAGTGGCTAATAAATAAATCTGGTTTTGTTTACATAAAAAAAAAAATTATACAGACAATTGAACAAAAGAAGCTACAAGAAGTTTGCAGTGGACTATCACATTAGCAGTATTTATGATGCACATATAACTTTGGTCAGACCTCATATCTCAGTGGAAGTGTTTTTAACATTTACTTGATGTAAATGACCTTGTAAGAATGTAAAAACTTGCATAATGCCAGGATGTCTGATTGAGGAACAAAGACTATCTAAGAAAATTAAATTAGCATCTGTACTCATTCATACAGTTGGCACTTCTGTCCAAGATGACGTCACGCTAAGTGAATCAATTGAGAATGGCTCTAATTTACATGTATTTCATTCACCCTCCAGAATTCTTCTCTCCTCTTCTCTCCTCCAGAACTTCTCTCCTCCAGAATTCACCCAAAATCTAAAAGATCTAAAGTGAAAAAATGCTATACAATATATAAGTGTGTTTGAGATCATTAGAAATGTCTCAGTGCGACTGGTACAAATAGCAAGCGAACAAAAACATAACGGTTTTAAGAGTTTAGAGAGATCTTGCCTAGTATGGTGGGTGTGGCTTTCAACCATTCAGTCTTTTGTCAATACAGGTCTGAGACAGTGATTGCATGTAAATTCTCTTTGTTAACATATGTTTCCATTTGAAAGAAGTGACTGTCTGGTCTGGATACTTAAGGCGATGTAGCAGAAAGTTCAGGGCGCGATACTGTAAATCAGACTCGCCCGTAACGTTGTGTGTCGAAATACCCAGCGTTACGTATTGAAAGTCAGGAATGTATCTCTCATTCGTTACTTCAGAGTATTTGATGTTATGTATGGATGACCTTTGAACTGATCATGTAATTGGCATTATATATTTACCTGACTGTTAATTAATTGTTACACTTTGATTTATTCTGACTTACTCTGGAATTATTAACGATCTCTAGGAGGTTATGAATGAGTATAATTTCAACAAAGGGTTAAACAGAATAATTAAATGTGTGGTTAACTATTAAATATAAATGACCAAATAACCAATTGGCATTCTAATCTAAATTCAAAATGATGATAAAATGGAGTCAGATAAAGAGCAATTGAAAAAAAAATTTAAAAAATATTTTGCCCAGCTGAGAACACCGAGGACGCAAATACCTTCAGCCGCTCTTCGCAACCCCTATTAGAGCGAATTCAGTGGTCTTACAACCTATAATATAACATGCAAAGTTTAGGGGGAGTCTCTATCTAATACGTTTTTCAGACACTTACCTTAGAAAAACAATATTTCGAATTCATCAGTGTGGCTTCATTTTTAAAGAAAATCTAATTTTTCTTGACCTTTGACACATAAGAGGTCATCATAAGAAGAATATCTTGTAAGTGTCAAATTGAAAACTTCCTTGTTAGTCCAAAAACAGCTACCAAGCCCAGATAACGAATTATTGTGCAATGTGCCAATAATAGATAGGTGATAGACCCCCTCTGCAAAAAAAAAAAAAAATATATATATATATATATATATATATATATATACCTACTTCATCATTGCAATTTTGGCCCCGCCCACTGGCGTGTTAGTGACATGACGAGGAGAGAAGAGCAATACAGGATGGACTACAATTAAGATTCCGTTCCAAAATATCCTAATGCTAGGAATTTGGTTATTTTATTTTTCAACAATGTTAATGTCTCAGTTGAGCATTATTTATTTGTAGATGGTACATTAGTATGCTGCCATTCACTGCCATTATAAAGCTTGGATTAGCCAGGATATTTTTTAATATAACTCTTATTGTATTCGTCTGAAAGAAGAATTTCATTTACACCAAGGATGGCTTGAGGGTGAGTAAAACAAGGGTTAATTTTCATTTTTGGGTGATCTATCCCTTTAAGAACTAGTCTGACCAATAATCAATTAGTTAGGGCTAATCAATCTTACTTTTCATATTCAAATAAAACCAATCTACCTTTTTATATAACAGACTTAAAAAATGATGACCTGCCTTAAAGAAAATATTAGATGACCTACTTTAATGACTAGTCTAAGTAGTTTATGCAACAGGCCAGGTGTGTGTATTGTGTCAGTTGTTGAAGGACTCATTCCTCATTATCCTCACCTTGCCACCAGAATCACAGAGCCACTTTTATAGTCCTCTGGTAATAGTGTGTTTCTCTTTCTCTTGGACTCAGTTCATTAGTTTTGCTTCAACCTGACATCAGAGCAGAGAGTCAATGATGCCATTCTCACACAAACAAGAGCCCTCTTCCCCATCCATTCATGGACACTGAGTCCAAGTTTCTATGGTAATGTTTGCAGTCCTCACAGTAATGACATGTTTTGTGCGCTTGGCTATGCTTCTTCCTGTTTGGCTGAATAAAAGGAAGCCTTTGAATGGCACACGCTCTGTCTCTTCCTCAGTAACAGCTGTTTGTGTCAACTAGAATAAGCTCCAAATCTACCTACAATCTTCCTTCATTCAAAGTCCTGTGCACTTTGATCAATTCAGTGTCTGGGATGTTGACTCTAACGTCATTATCAAGATTCAATGTCTAAAAGAGGCAGAACACTTCAGGAAAACCAACAAATGAAAAAAAAAGTGACTGACAGCTAACTAAATGTAGGGATGCTACAAGCAAATTTTTTCAGTAGCGTGACAGTATAGCTCATCAAAATAGTGCAGCTTTTCCAGTAACAAGCTATTTTTACAAGCACTACATTGTTGTTTTTTTATGTCACATATTTCTCATGCAACCTAACAACTAAGCAAGCAGCGGCAATAATCAAACGCACACTCTCAGAATGTCTCTCTCTCTCTCTCTCTCTCTCTCTCTCTCTCTCTCTCTCTCTCTCTCTCTCTCTCTCTCTCTCTCTCTCTCTCTCTCTCTCTCATACCACTGGGAAATCCAATTAATTTTGGCGAATTAGTTTCTTTCGGACGGTGCAATTCAATGAACCGGCTCAAAATGAATTCATCCCGTCATCACATACAGTAATAGTTATTGTGCAGTATTGTGCATCTTTTGATTTTGTATGAAGTTAAATATTGCTGTTTGTCATTTTATTGATTGAGAAAACAGGGAATGGTGAAAAAGAGTTACTGTAATATGTGTCAACAAATACTGATGTTATCTCTATTATACGGTACAAATGAGAGAGTTTTATTAGTCACATTTAGTATAAATTCACATTCAAGCCTTCACTATAGCTGAGTTCAATCAAAAATACTGAAAGATGTAGAGCAAATTTACAAAAATGTAGTGCATTGGAATGCTTTAAAAACACTTAATGTGCTCGATTAATTTGCTTAGAAGACCATCATTTTGACAAATAAATTAATAATTTCAATAAGCATTATGTATTAAATGTATTAGATTAATCAGTGGCATTAAAGACTTTTACATTGTTACAAAAATTTCTATTTCAAATAAACTCTATTCTCTTGAACATCCTGAAAAAATAAATGTACGGTTTCCAAACAAATATTAAGCAGCACAACTGTTTTCAACATTGATAATAATTAGAAATTGTTTCTTGAGCACCAAATAAGAATGAAGGATAATGTGACAGGAGAAATTACATTGTTATATATATTTAAACTGAAACAGTTAATTTGGCCCTATTATGCAAAGTTCACATTTACAGGGCGTTTGAACACTGATGTGTGTTCACGGTGTGTGTAAACAACCAGCATATAATGGTAAAAATCCAAAGGGGGCGGGGAGTTGCAGCTCATTTGCATTTAAAGGTACACACAAAAACAATGTGTTTTTGCTCACACTCAAATAGGGGCAAATTGGACATGCTATAATAAATTATATGTGGGGTATTTTTAGCTGAAACCACACATAAGTCTCTGGTGTCCCCAGAATGTGTCTATTACATCTTGTAAAAACTGGCATAATTGGTCCCTTTTAAACCGTATTACTGTTTTTACTGTATTTTCGGTCAAAAAAATCTTACAGACCCAAAACTTTGTAATTTATAGCGTCAATGTATTTAGCTACATTTTGTCATGGTAACTTAAAAGGTTAGTTCACCCAAAAATGAAAATTATGTCATTAATGC